>RYFJ01001328.1:0-464150 GCA_003991445.1 Oryza meyeriana var. granulata | reverse complement strand
GCAACTTATTATTTTATTTAAGAAATTGACCTAATCAAAATCCAATCTTTCAGAGCAATAGATTATGAACTTGAATATATTTCGGTAATTTTCATATCTTAGCTGAGTTAAGGGTCAGTCGTCATCTACCATACTGCAGGACTGAATCTAACCATCACACATTCCGTTTCTATATTGGAACATCAAATAAGTCTCGTTATTCCTAAAATACAACCATCGTGTATGTACCGATTGCACACAGTTAAGGATCAGTCTATCATTATCAGGGAAAATTCAGATGAATGAACCTAGTTGTGAACACTGAACAAGACTCCTCCTACCACCACGAGCGTACTGTAGACCCACAACAGTGCTGTAGAAATTTCTGGTGAGATAATTACAACTTAAACTATCCCCCACAAGAAAGTCCATGATAGCTAGGACTTTGGTAGGGGAATAAAATTTTGAAGCAAAACAGAGTTAGATATACACTCCTGACGTTGATGAATTCGTCGGACATTGGACAAAATCCTATTACCATAGAGACCAACCTGGATAGTGAACTTACCATAGAGCATTGCAACATGACATCGACAGCATCATTCATGCAATCACCATTGCACCATCTTTGCATGGCACCATGTATATGTTTGCCTTGCACCGTGAGTCACATGAGCATGATAATTCAACGGCATATTTTGCATCATGAGCATCGCTTGCATCACTAATATTGAACTGCAATCATACATATGCATTGCCCATACATGAATCTAAATTACAGCTCAAGGCAATTGCATGCACATGTCATAATCGCATCAATCGATGGAGCCTCTCACAATTCATTCATGCCATGCATCCGCATCTGGTGCATGTTAACGACCATCGAGCATTGCAACCAACTGATCCTATTCGCATTAACTTGGTTGCCCGCCAACATTATGCCTGGCATCATTATCAATCTCCACAATTATTAGGCTATTCTATGTCATCCATAATTGCATCTGATTTTGTTCTCGAATCATCATTTTAGTTTCTCTGGAGCCATACCGTTCCACTACGAACTTTGCTCAGTTTGACCTATTCTGGTCCCACTCAAAGTTAGTATTCTAGCAACTTATCTCTCCCATCTAGTTCAATCTTCCGTTAGTTAGTCCAACTTATGGTTAAGATATGAAAACTAAGATCACATTCTACTGTTTCCACTCTTTCACCGTTAGTCGGAAGTGTTGAAGTTCGCTGATCTATACCCGGCGGACTCCGGGATGGCGCTACGTAGCCGTGCCGTTTTCGGGGATAAAGAGCAACCGACCAAGACTTACAACCTTCCTCTCAACTACAGATCGACGCTTGATCTATACAAACATACAGTTCCTGTAACTTATCCTAAAGTTCTCGCTTCATCTTATTATCTAACTAAGACTCGGTGTAGTGATCTCTTTTGCTTCAGCTAAAACCCAGCGCCTTCTATGCAAGTAAGTATGGCTGCCGTTGGTCATCTGGTATTAGGCTCTCCTAGGATAGAATATTCCGGAGTTAACCCTTTCATTCAAAATTTTTAATAATTTCCTTGTGAGATGCTAGCTAACATTGTTCTAAAATTCTGATAGATGGCATCCAATAACGAGCATTCTGTTTCAGCGAGGTTACACATAGAATTACGAGCCAAAAGCTAGCCTTTGATAATGTTACACATGCTGGTTTCATCAACTGCAGACGTAACCATTTTTTTGGTCAAGACTATAGGCACGTCACAGTCCTTTATATGAGTGTAATTGACAGGCAGAAGACATACGAGAGAGATCGTGCACAAATGAAGTCATAGTGATGGACTCGTTCTCCAGGCATGTACGATGGTGCCTATGTAGCCATCGCATCATTCGTATGACTGGCAGATTGTCGATCTCTACGTCTATTCTCCGGAATCGAAGCCAGGGAACGGGCGAACACCATGTTCAGGTACCAGGAGCAATGAAGAACAAGAACACTCCTATCTTACGTTGGCCCAGCTTTTACGTCTCATCTGGATAACTTACACAATACCATGGAGGTTAAACGTCGCGTTACACAGGATAACAGATTCCCCGAGCGCGCATACTGCTCCCTGGTTCCAGGAAGGTTTACTCACCGAGGTTCATGTTGAAGACGCATATCAAGCCGGAAGGATCTTGCATCACCTCCTGGGACTTAGTGGAGACAACAGGTGGTTGCGACTGCAAGCCAGCCCGCTCGCCGTTCTTGTATGCAATTCACCTTTGGGTCCAGGCATACGGATTAGCGCGTTATTTAATGGTTGGGGTGCTTTTCGAGCTCGCAAATAGGACGCGCTGAAGAGATTCTAGAAGACTCCGATTAATCCTTAGATATGCAGGAGATGCGCCACACACTGTATATTCGTACTCCACCTAACCACCCGGGTTGATGTAAAGTGCCTATGTGCCTGAATGAGATAGATGGGCGGAAATTTTGACTTGTATCCTGTGTAAGATATCCCCTCATGTAACCCTATATGTATAAACCCTTGACAATGGACGACAGGGTATTAATGGCGTACCACTTTAACATCAGAACCTGAAATTGTAGTTTGAACAATAAGTAAGCTAACATGCGTCAAATAAATCTTTCCAACAATATGAATATCTTTTGGGCCAAGGACCAAATCAGAGTCATGCTAGCACCACTAGAGAAAAATTTCACAATCTGGTATCGAGCCTGAGTGGGTCTTGAAAAGCTTTAGGTAGCTCCGCCTAGATCCACCTAGAAAATGTTTTCGCCAAAACAGTCTTGAAGCAAAAACCCTTTCGACCATACTATGTTAACCCATCTCCCCATGGAAGTAAATACCCCTAATGTTTTTATTAAAAAGAACTGCAGACATGGCACCTTAGGTAGCCTCCCATCTACAGTTTTTGAACAAGCTCTAGTAAACCAAGAACCTAAGAACATCCCATCCTGTTTACTCAGTCGGACCGAATCTCGGGGACGAGATTCTTTTTAGGGGGGGGAGAGCTGTCATAGCCCCAAATCTAATTCAAGTAATTAGGGTTATACACCTAATGCCACGAGTGCATAAACAAAATCCTGCTATGTCGCTTCATGCAAAATTAAAGTTGCAATATGTAAACTTCCATATGTTAAAACCCTAATCGGTAAAAAACCAAACCTTACCAAAATAGTTCATCAAGTTGAAACAGAAACATATGTGTGGGAAATAATTTATTCAAATACTATTTAATTACCATGAATCAATATAATTTTTCCAGAATTGATTTCATTTAGTTTAGACCCCTCACAAATTCCAAAAGTTTCAGCCTGGATCCTTCTTTTGCCATATGCATTGGTACAGTCTAAGGATTTCCTGAAGGATGTCTAGGTTGCACATAAACCATGGAAAAAATTCCTCGTAAGCACTATCTCACCAAATCAACCCACTGTAGATTTTACAAATTTTATCACTTCAATAATACTTCAACTAAGTCCCTCAAATCAGCAAAACTAGAAAGCTGGCTGAGACAAATTAGTTTACTTCTAAAATTCACCAAATGAAAATGAAGACTAATTGGACAGAGCCTTTTTGCCAAAGTGTGTGCCAACATGAACCCTATATCAGGAATTATTGGATTAATTTATCTCCCAAAGAAAAACACATAAAATGGATAGATCAAGGCACTGGAGAAATGAACTAAACTGCAGAAAAGACTGGATTAGTATGCCTACTTTGCTTTTCACCAGAGATGAACCAGACCTCTTTTAGCAACGAATTTTGGTCAGCAGGGTTACACACATCTCTCTCTACCTCCAGTATTTTTTCCCATAATTTATATACTCCCTTATTTAACCTGCTGAAATTACAGATGCAAGGCAGCTGTCCCTTACAAGCTCAACAACACTAGTTCTCTAAGCTTTCTTCTCTCATTTCTCACTTCCAGGTGGACCCCACAAGACCTGGCCCACTTGTCAGCCTCATAGCAGCATGTGACAGTGGGTTTTCACCAGGAAATTCACCCATACTCTCACTCCTCCTAGACCATCACTACTTGGACCCACAAGCATAGAGTAAAATCTAGCTAAAATATATAGTAGAACATTGTTGCCTGACATGTGGGACCCACCCTGAACACGTAGCAATGGAGACGACTCAGCATTGCATGGCAGACATGTCTTTCCTCTCGTTCTCCTCTCCCACAGCACACACAGAGTGACCTAGATGAGCTCCTCCATGGAGCATCGACCATTTCGACTCAAACTCCGCCAGTAGAACCTCTCACCCTTCCTCTTCACGTCTCCCACCTGGAGAATCCACAGAATCCCCAAAGATCACAAACATAGCCGTCAAAGCTTTATTCTCTTTCTCTTGCCGAAGGTGTTCGGTTGAGCTCGAGGTTGCTCCAGTGAGCTCCACCCTTCTAAGCTTCGGGAACATGATACTATACCTTCTGACCGTTCCATTTTGTTCTTGGCTGCCCTAGGACGCCGGTCGAGGCCGCCGTGTTTTCGCCCTCTGCTCTGCCAGCGCCGCCGCCAGGACATACGGTCGTCCGGCGGATACAGTACACCGCCGACCCGGTCCCTTGCGCCAAACCTCATCGCCTCACTTCCAGAAGACACCGGCAGAAGGAATCAGGAAAGGATATTAGTGAAGCTCGGATCGAGGTCATTCCCCAGGTCTGGGCCAACTGCCGCCGTGTCGCTTTCTTTCTCTCTGTAGTCCTCAGTCCATTCATTGCACAGGAGCCATCACTAGGAAGTCTCTAACCTGTTAGACACTCACCCCGACTGCAGAACCCCGGGAGAAGGCCGCGATGTGAAACCGAAGGAGTTCGCCGCCGCCGGGCCAAGTTCGCCTTCGCCGTTGCTGTTTCCGTTTCACCGAGACCAGCAAACCTTCAGTGAGCATCTTGGTACCCTTTAGACGCTAAGGCATGCTTTGTTTTGGCCTGAAACCACCCGTAGCCAAGTCGGCCCAGCTAACCCGAACCACTCCCGCCGCTGGAGCTCGCCGCCAGCGAGATTCCGGTGACCCGAGGTGTGCAGAAACCGCCCTTAGCTCCGCCGTGAACTCTCTATCTTTTCTCTTTGGGGCCCGCGGCTACAGCCGAGCCGCCGTTCGCCGTCACCGCCGCCGAGAAGCTCGCCGGCTCTGTCTGCCCGCGTCCTTCTCTGTTCGCCAGGCCGGACCATACACTCCGGGAACGGACGGTCCGATCCATGCGCTCGCTGGCCTGCGGGCCCGGGCTGCAAGGGAAATCAGAAAAGAAGAAAGAAGAAAGAAATAGGAAAGTAATTAAAAGATTATCTTAACAACAGAAAAAATGGCTAAACTTTGCAAATCCATAACTTACCATTTTGACTCCAAATTGAGTGAAACCAATTTTGTTAGCTCTGTAAATTTGTGAACTTTATTACTGTAAAATAAAATAGGACAACTTCTGTACAGAAAATATCCATAAAATAAATATGAAGCAAAATTGACTTATTTTGGGCTTAATTAACTTGAAATATTCCCATAAATTCATCCTATGTTGGTAAAAATGTGAAACCACTTCTGTTAAACTCAGAAAATTGTAACCTTACTGTGGAAAAGTTGTATTTGATAAAAATACCTCCCAAAATAAGCCTAAGTAATTTTCTAACCTTTCTTTTTGTTAAACTTGTAAAATTCATATCTAAATCATTTTAAATCGGATTTCAGTAAACCAAATTTTGTCGGAACCAGGAAGATATGTATTTTCACATAAAAATGCTCACACTCATAAAATCCTACCAGAGAAGACAAGCACTTATTTTCCACTTAGAGTTTTCCTATAGTTTCGGCTTTTGCCGTTTTCAGCCCTTCTACCTTGTCATTTTTGTATCTCCCAATCCAGGGATGCAAATGACTTGGTTCTTTTTCCTAAAATCTTATTAGGACATGCCCTACCCTCTGTATTTATCTCATAATTAATTAATCATGTTGTATAGACATGTTTATTGCTTCTTATTTGCATATTGCTTCTTATCGATAGATTCTGAGGATACGGAGTACGTGGAGATTAACCCAGAGCCTGAGTGTGACTTATCGCTGCAGCAAGGCAAGCGTCTAAGCATATTGAACCTATGTTTTCAATAAATTGATTTGTTTGTGAAAACAATATCTATATGCATGCTTCAGTCTGTTTAAAATGGGGAAAATGGGTAGAGTTAATATTACCCAATTGTATGCATTTCCATTCCTTGGTTATTGATCTCATGTTTATACCTTGTCACCACTGGTTAAGGACTTTGGGATACGTTTATTTTACCGAATGCTTAGCCATGCTTATTCTAGACTTAGCAAAATCCGATAGATGGAGCTGTCGGTTAAAACTAGTTTAAAGCGAATGGATGGGTTAAAATCTGAAAAGAATCACTTCTAATGTATAATTGAGAATATGTTTGACTTGGACGGATGATAGGGCGATGAAGGGATGGGTTTCCCCGATGCACGTAGCTCCGTCTAGGTCGTGGGACCGAACATGTTAACATCTATTCAAGGCACCCTACGTACTTCCACACGCCGGGAGTGGGACGGCTTAACTCAGTAGCACGGGAGGCTGTGGCCATCTACGCCCGCCCGTCAGTCGTGAGGATGGATTTCCGTTGGAGGACCTCGAGCGCGCCTGGACTGGCCGGAGGTGCCTCCCACGATGGTGAGCCCGCCTTAGTCATCACACACACGCACGACTAAGTTGTCGGGGGCCCAGACGTGGTTTAGGTGGTTGGGGCTAAGCGTGCAAAAGGTTCTGTTGTGACCTCTAGTCCGCACTCAATGTGTAGAGTGTGGGTACCGGCAGGTACGAATCAAACTAGAGTGCAGCCATTTGGCTTCTATCACATCGTGTGGGTAAGATGTAACCTCTTGATCAGAGTAAGAACTATTCGAATAGCCGTGTCCACGGTTACAGGACGATCGCTTGATGTGCTAGTTACTCATGTTAGCATCTAACTTGGGATTATGTAGTTACCTTGACTTAGGATAGTCATGGATGGAGGGGTCTATGCAAGGGCATTTTTGATGATTAATAAGTAATGGATTTATATGAAAGGTTTTATTATTAAATATGACTTGGCTTCAGTCATGAAACATGGTGTGCTAGTGTAGCACAATTGCTTGGGCAAGGGTGGCCCATGGATGATGCTTAGAGCACGGTTGGTGCTCATTTATATTTCATTTTCAGACCATATATAGCTGTCTTAAAATTTCAGATTGAGTTATTTCACAAAATGCTTATAGTTTCAAGTATTACTTGCTCAATAAAATCAGCTTTGTGCAAAATCAAATCAATATAGCCTTCTTCCTTGATGTAGAAACAGCATATTTCTTGTACTATTATTATTTTGTAAGTCTTGCGGAGTACCATTCGTACTCATGTTGCTATTTTTCAGGTGAGGACAACGACGAAGCTGATGTGGTCTACTATTATCCCGCCGAGGGTGGCGAGGATAATTAGTAGTTTGAGTTGAGCTCTATCCCCAGTCGGTTGCCCTGTGCATGGGTTTGGCACCACTGGTTCTTGTCTTTTGTGTTTATATTCCGCTGCAAATCTTTTGTGTCACTTTGTGATGAATTAGGGTGTGAGAACCTTTTATGTAATATTTATAACCCTGCTGCTCGCTTATCCATTTTTAGAGTATTTGTGATGTTTATCAATTGCTTGCGATGAAAGTGTGAGGCTAGTCGCTTTTCCTGGGGACTAGCTGAACATGAGTATGAGTTGTGTATAATTGAGATGGTTGGGGGATAGCTATTGTGGTTCGAGTCCTCTGGGGTAGTATCGTGTTTGGTCGCAACCATCGAGTGGTTTGACGGGCGTATGACGGGGAGGACTGGCAAGCTATCCTTATGATTATCTCTTTTGTACACTTCTCGGCATTTTTGGATTTGTATTGTGAGTGGGTAAAGATTATGGCAAGTCTGCGATGAGGATGGATGGTTACCGCATTTATGTGGGTTTTATTCGAGACCCCATCCATCTAGATAGTTCGCGTTGCCGTAATAGTTACTCTTCATAATGTACTTCCGGGGTGCCCACAGCGGTTGGTATCAGAGCAGTACTGACTGTAGGCTAGAGCTTAGCTTGGTGATTGCAAAAATATTTACGAAAGATTCAAACGAACTATTTTCGGAAAACCATTAGGATGTGTGATCCTTTTTGCTTCTCATCCCTTTCTAGTATTCATCCTCATTTTAGTCTCATTTTACCTCCTCACCCTGCTGTGATTTTATTTGTAAAAGCAACTCTATACTTGCCTCATTCAAATATTAGTTCGATAAAAGAAGCCGGTATGTCGAGTGTAAGCAAAATTACTCTCACTTTACTAAATACAGTGTAAAATTTTATAAACCAGTGAACTAAATGGTGCTTTACTGTCCTCTGAGCCTACCCTAAATTTCCTACAAATTCTGGAAGCCAATATTTCAAGTTTCAAGCTCAACTATGCGAAGACCCGTGTTCTGGAATTCTGGACCAGCAGCTGTTCAAGATTTTCTACAGAGAGTTCTACTTCTTATCTGACCTTGCTAATTTTTCTGGAGGTTACCAATTACAGCAGGAAGCATCACAGAAATTTTCAGAATTTTATCTCTTCTGTAGCTCCCTCTAAAAATTCATGAATTGGCTGCTGTCCAGCAGTCCTAAAAATTCCAGATTCTAGTCTTCTGAAAAATAAAATACGTAACCATGAAGAATACACCAAATAAATCATTAAAGGGTACTCCCAGCTGAGAGACGCTCGCTACAATGTTGATGTAAAAGAAATGATTCATCACAAACAGAGAATAAAGGCTATAGAATTTTCATTGCCTTGGAATTTGCAGCTGCATTATCTAATGTTACTACAAAGATTTTATTTGAGAGGCCAAATCCCTTACAAACTCTAGAAATTCTTTCAGCAGTATTTTCAGCTGTATGTGAAACATTAATTAATTTTAAGGCTATGACTCTTTTTTGTAGTTCCCAATTATCATCAACAAAATGAGTAACTACACTAATATAGTTCTCTTTAGCTCTACCACTCCAAATATTAGATGTGATACTAACAGAAAAGGTGCATGTAGCAAATAATTCCTTAAGTGTGTCCCAGCCTTGGTTATAAACATTCACCAAGTCACGGGTTGTGGTCTGTCTACTAATAGATTGAAACCTAGGATTATGAGCAGTTTTAATGTAAGTCTCAAATGCAGTGGACTCACCAAAGTTTAGGGTAAATCCTGTCTAGCAATTAAACGAGTAAGGGATTCTCGTGCTACCTGAGGATCGTACTCCCATGTACATACCATACCATCCGGATTTAGTAGCAGTTGCTGCTGTCGTAGTTGGTATTCTTGCTTCTTTGCATAGGCTTCAGCATGCCGCTTCAAATGCCCTGTTCCACCAGAAGATTTTCCAGACAGTTTAGTTTTAAAAATTCTACATTTTGCGTACGTTTATAGATGGCCAGATGGGCCGGGCCCAATGGGCGGCACGGGGCACGACACATTAAAGCACGGCCCAGGCCCGACACGGTCATACGGCAATAGTGTTTGGGCCGGCACAGCCCGATGGGGAGGGCCATCCTTGGGCCGCCACCCTGGCATGTAGTGCTGGCATGGCCCGGCCTGACTAAGGGGGCGGCACGACCATGGCCCGACCCTGGGGAAGACGACCATTGGGCATTGGCCAGCCCCCAGTTCGTTGGCGCCGGCATATAAAAGCTGGCGCACCGGCGCACCCCTCTCTCCTCCCCTATCCCAAACCCTAGCACCCGCCGCCTTTCAGTCTCTCCGTTCCTCTCCGTCTCTCTCGTTCTCATCTTCTCCTCCCTCTTCGCCGCCGTTGGCCGGTAGGCCCGGCAGTTCGGCACCTTGGCACGGCACGTCCCTTTGCCCTTTGGCCATCTATACCCCTCTTCTCTTTTTTTTCTCCTCATCCTCTATGTCTCCGGTGACCGGATTTGTGAATCCATCGCCAAACCCTAGTCTTCCTCTCGTCATCTCCCGGATCCGTAGTTGTTCGTTGACCTCGCGCCCCTTACCAGTGGCTCTGGTGCTCTGGATTCGCATAGCACATGTAAGCATCCTAGATCCCTAACCCTAACCCTAGATCTAGGATTTGTTAGTCGATTTCTTGTGTTCTTGATGTGTTCTTCTCACTTGTTCTTCTTCTTTGCGTAGGTCTACGGCCGATGCGAAGCCGTTGAGGAACCGAAGGGCTTTGGTGCTCCAGTTTCGCTCAGCCGGCGGCTCTAGTGCTTCGAATCCGTTGAGGAACCAGAGGGCCGATGATGGATGACGGCGACGGACACACCATCAATGATGAGCTTCGGATGATGGGGCAGACTGGAGATGATGAAGATGACATGGGCACGAATGAGCTGCTCGGCCGCAACGCAGCCAACCCTATCGAGTTCCCTGGCGATGATAGTGTTCGTATGGACTCCCAGACCACAAGCACCGCCGCCGGCGTCAACAAGAGGTCTCGTTCAACCACCTCTGCAATTTGGGCCGATTTCGAGCAGATCTTCAAGGTAATGAACGGCCGGCGGGTCAGGTAGGAAGCAAAGTGCATCCATTGCGGTCACTTTTACTCTGCTCGTTCCACTAGTGGCACTGGCCATCTCTTAAGGCATAGGGAGAAATGCAAAGTGAATAGGTCAGGCCTGTCTCAGTCCTTGCTTCAGTTTAATCCTGATGGAAGTGTCTGTAAGTGGGACTATAGCCCCGAGGTTGCTCGTACTCAACTTTGTCGTTTGATTACTAGACTTGATCTGCCTCTTTGTTTTGGTGCTTCTGATGCATTTGAAGAGTACATTAAGGTTGCTCATAACCTTAGATTTGCCTCTGTCTCTAGGCAAACCACCACTAGAGATTTAGTCAAGTACTTTACTGATTGCCGTGGTAAGCTTATCGATTCTTTCAATAATGGTGTTTCTTCTGTTACTCTTACATCTGATATCTGGTCTGGTAATGCTAAGGAAGACTATCTTAGTGTGGTTGCTCATTTTGTTAGTCCTGAGTGGCAACTAGAGAAGAGGATCATAGGCCTCAGGCTTATTGATGTCTCCCAATCTAGTGAGAACATTGCTGAATGTGTGCTTTCTGTGCTAGAGGAGTATGGTTTAACTGATAAAGTGTTCTCTGTCACTTTGGACAATGCATCTTCCAATACTTCTGCTATGGAAAAGCTTAGACCTAGATTATCTTCCTATGTTGGTGATCTGTTCTTGCATCAGCGCTGTGCTTGTCATATCATTAATCTTATTGTTAAGTCTAGCTTGAAGAGTCTTAAGCCTTACCTTGAAGCTTTTAGAACTGCAATTTCTTTCTTAAACTCTTCTAACCAGCGCATTGCTGTATATAAAAGTTATTGCATTGCTATGGGTAAACGTCCAAGAAAGTTTGGTTTGGACATGGATGTGAGGTGGAACTCTACATACCTCATGCTTAAGCATCTTGTCCCTTATAGGAATACTTTTAGTGTGTTCATCTAGACTCACTACCCCAGGGCTAAAAGTGATCCTATGCTTCTGACTGATTCTCATTAGTATGTTGCTGAAAAGATATTAACATTTCTTGAACTGTTTTATGATTCAACTATGGCATTGTCTGATATCTATTATCCTACTTCTCCACTAATACTGCATCATCTTATTGACATAGCTGGACACCTGAACACTTATGAGAACGATCCTATGCTTAGAAATGTTGTTGTCCCAATGAAAGATAAATATCTCAAGTATTGGAGGGACATACCTTTCTGTTATTCCATTGCTTTCATCTTGGGTCCTAGAGCTAAGTTGAAAGGTTTCAACAATGTGCTCAAGCTGTTATCTCAACTCACTGGTACTGATTACTCTGGTTACTTAACTAAGGTAAGGGCTGAACTTGCTACCATATTTGCCAATTATGATAGCAAGTTTGATGCAGTGAGATTGCAGAGACCTTCTCGGCTAGTTGCTTCTGGTAAGAAAAAAACTAATTGGGGTAAGATCTTTGGTGATGATCTTGTTTCTGGTCCAACTGATTTTGCATTTGGTACTAGTTTCTCTTCCTCCATCCCCTCCCCCTCCCCTCTATTTAGAAGAACATCTGCAAGTGCCTTGTTGCAAGCAGCAAGCACTGGTGCTGGTCTTGGTCTGGGTTCTGAATTATCTTCCTACTTGGACAGTGGCCCTATCACCCAGTATGATGATGACTTTAACATCTTGAACTAGTGGCATGAGCACAAACTATCCTATCCAGTTCTTTCTATCTTAGCAAAAGATGTTTTGACTGTGACTGTATCTACCATATCTTTAGAGTCTGCATTTAGTCTTACTGGCAGGATCATCGAGGAGCAACGGCGTCGACTGAGCCCTGAAATGGTGGAGATGCTATCCTGCATCAAGGACTGGGAGGCTGGTGAAGCAAGAGCACAACATCTGGTGGAGGACAAGGATCTTGAAGCTTCTTTTGAAAATTTGAATCTTGATGAAGTTTCAACATTAGTGTAGGGAATCTGGAATGTAATGTGATTGAACTCTTAAGACTATTGAGCTGGGTTGTACTCTTTTTTCCTATCTAGGGTTTTCTCACGAGGTGTGAGTTTTTACCTAGATAGGTTTTTAATTAGGTAGCCATTGCACTAACAGCTCAAACATAAATTTTATCTATTCTCAGTCTGTGTGTCTGTCTATCCTGTGATTGTGATGTGTGATCTTGAATTCTTGATCTTGAAATTCTGTTTATGAAATTCTGTCATCTTGAACTTGATGTCTATCTATATTATTTGGATTTGATGAAATTTATGATGATAAACATGTAAATCTGTATGTTGTGAAGATTGAGCTGGATGTATTTCTTATTATGGAGATGAATGAGTGGTTGATGTCAAGTCGGGCTAGGGTCGGAACAAGCACGACATGCCGACCGTGCCATTGTGCCAGCACGGCACGGCTAAGAAGGCCTAGTGCCATGCCGTGGGCCAAGGTGCCAGCAAGGCTAGGCATTTGTGCCAGATAGTGCTGTGCCTATCTGTGTCGTGCCATGTCGTGCTAATGTCGTGCTGCCCATCTGGCCATCTATATGTACGTTACCTCTCTTCCATCAGTGCCGGTCTCCTTGATCTCATCAAAATGTTGCCAGGCGGTGGAAGTTCTTGATCTTTGAGCCAGTGGCCGTCGATACGCTCCCATTCATAGTTCCTGATCCTTCCGAAGCTACATGTACTTCTTCAAGCTATCCTTACGGTGTAGGAGCCGACCCAGAGTCATCTTGCTCGATGTTTAGGTATGACATCGGAATGTAGTTCGGGTCGAAGTCGCTTAGTTGGAACGACGGGTAGTTCAGATCCATTCTAAAATATAAATACAGAAAATTAATTCATATACCGAATAAATAGTACAAACAAACAACAAAATTCAGAAAATTTTTTACCTTGCAGGAGGAGTGGAGCTGTGGAGATGTGGAGCATTGGAGGCTTCCCCAAAATATTTTTGATTTTTAGACAAAATTTGTCTAAATCAAAAATTGAAACTAGAACACAAACTCACAATTCACAAACTAGCATAAGAGAGCACAAGATGAGGGGTTTGGATGAGCCAAGATGTTGGGGGTGGCTGCCCTATTTATAGGAAAAAATTTCATTTTTTTGGATTTTTTTCGCATTTTTGGCCCTCCAACAGCTAAATTCGAAAAATAGCCGTTAAAACTTGCTGTTGGGACACGTGTCACCTTGCGATTGGACCACCGCCCGTGCTGTGTCGTGCTCGGGCCGTGCCAGGCTGTGCTTGTAGCGGGTCATGCTGTGCTGGGCCATGCCATGCCGTGCCAAGAAACGAGCCATGCCGTGCCAGCCCGGCATGCCGACTAGCGGCCCAAGCACGGCCTACCGGGCCGTGCCGACATGGCCCGACGGCTTTTGTGCCCAGGTCGGCCCATTTAGGCATGGCCCAGCTGGCCATCTATAAGTTACACAGCTCTAGCAAGGACATTCTTGTACATTACAAGTGTGAATTACAGGGTATATTCCATAGGTATCCTCTAAGTATATTCTCTAGTCATTTTCCTTAGGGCTTCTAGCCTATTCATAACACCTTTGGGGATAAAGATGTATATGCTCCAACAATAGGTGATGCACATTTATTATTCCCAAAGTACTGGAGGTTAACAACAAGCTACAGAATATGGCCAATAAGTTACTAATAAGCTACACAACAACAGGTTAATAATCTTATGTACATCCTTTAAACAGAAAATCAGAAAAACATGTATCCAGAAAAATATGGATAACTAATCATAGGATAGATTCAATCATGCCTTTAAACATCAGTTTGCGTTCAAGAAAAATAATTAATTCAGTGCATAGAACAGCATTGAACCTAATTCAGTACATAACACATAGAGAAACAATAGGTACATCCACAGATATGTAACCCTAGGAGGAGAAGAGGAGGTGAAAGAATAAGCGAGGAGCACGATGTCCCCTCGGGGCTCTTCTCCCCTCCTGCATCCTTCCCCACTTCCTCCGTCATGTCACTAGAGATGCGAAACCCTAGAGAAAGAGAAGACGAGGGTAAGAAGAAAGGGGGCTCACCTGATATCGAGAAGAGAGGCACGGCAGCGGAGTCTCAGGAGAGGGAGAGGCGCAGATGTTGTGTCTTTCCAGAGGGGGAGGCCCAGCGGTGGCGGCGGTGGTTCACGAGAGGAGAGGTGGCGGTGGCCTCACGAAAGGGCAGGAGGCAGCGGCTCGCGAGCGAGGAGCAAGCACGCAAGGAAGCGACGGGAAAAATATTCCTGACCTCATCAGGCGGGCTGCTGTAACGCCCAGAAATTCGTAACCAGAATTTTAAACATTTCTGTGTATTAAATCTCTGTCCAGGAAAGTTAGGGTACACAATACCAAGTTGCCATACAGAGTGCGTCTTACAAACAGAATAAAATCGTCTTACATAAATGCAGCGGTAAAGATAAATAAAGCCTATATACAACTAGTCAAGCAGAGGCTTCCAATCCACAGGCGTCTTGACAGCGAATCCAACCTAGTCCTCCTGATGATCCTTGTTGAACAGGTACTCCACCACTGAGAGGAAGAAAAGGGAGCAAGACTGAGTATCACCCACAGTACTCAACAAGTCACACTCACAATTATGCACAATACAAAGGAGTCAAAGATAGGCTAAGGGTTTATTTCCGTAAAAGCAATTGTAAACAATAGTAATTTGCAAATAGTAAAAAGGTTGATTAATTGAACAATATTAATCCTCCACTGATCTATGTTACACCACGTTAACTAGGCCCAACCATCCATCTCATCCCTATAGCAAATTTTAAATCAATTTATTATAGTGAGACTAATCATGGTAAGTCTTGACCAAGATGCCCATGATCGCTGGCGTGGCTATTCGAATAGATTTACTCTGACCAGAGGTGTACAACTATACCCACAAGACACAGCCCCACATACGTTTCCGTGTGCTGGCGTGTCACCACGACACCCCGCGAGAGGCTGTGACAGGACCGTTCACGCAACCTCTCCCTAACCATCCACACCACGCTGAGGTTGCACCTGCTGACAGGACACCCCATATCGGCCAGGCTACCCTCCTTGCACCACAATGGATCTAGAAACTGATCAACCCGACCCCGAGCCGACCCAACTCCATCCCACCCATTCTCACCAACGGTGCCTAGGAGAGAGAGAAGAGACGCTATAAGCCTAGCCGTTGCCCACGTTGGCTTGTGGAATGTACGATTAATTGTCCAAGGGGTTCCCGCGAACCGGTCCTTATTTACCATGGGTGCGACCAACAAAACCATGCATCCACAGCCCACCATTTAGGTCAAATTTTAGTAATTTAATATCCAAAGTTCCAATTCCCAACATAGCGTCGAACACAGAATATAAATAAGAGTATTTAAATTCCCATATGAGCTAATTGTTTCTAAGCAGGGCTAAGCATCCTAACAATAGCCTCTAGTCATATTATTACCCAACTACAAAGGTGTACAGGAGGAATCAAGTCATAGCAATTAAAATCGTATTTGTATAGGTCAGCCTTCCCACATGAAATAATGAAGCAATGCATGTTTAATAATTTAAAACAAAAATTTTGCAATAAATGGGTACGATATGATCGAGGAAACGATGTAACTTGTCTTGCTCTGGCTCGGCGAACTCGGCAACGACTTCGTAATAAACTGGAGGGTCGACTACGTCAGATTCTATAGCAAGCAAAGCACAAATAATTAAAAAAAAGTACATGTGGGCACTGAAGCAGGGGCTGAAAGTATTTTTAATGGATTCTTGGCATTTTTCTGGATTTAATGAAATTTGGATGGAATTAATCGGAGCTCGTATGAATTACTTATAAATTTTTAAAGTTTCTTTGTGTTTTTACTATACAAAACTAATCCCTTAATGATTTATTACGCAATTAAATAAATTACGGCATCAGCGGACCGTGGGACCCATGGGTCAGTGACGCTGAGGGGATGGAGCATGGTGGACGCGGTCCACCGCGCCCAACAGCACGGCACCACGCGGCAGGACATGAGCTCATGTCACGTGACCGGCCCCGATCTACCTCGTGGTAGATCGGACGGTCAGGGACAAAAGGGGGGCAACGCCCCGCCGGTGCGGCCAAGCCGCGACGGCGCGCGTGCCCTGATGGTCGCCGCCACCGGCAACCATCCGGCTCGGTGGAGAGCGGCGGGGAGCAGCGGGGAAGACGGGGAACCGGAGGGGCATCTCACCGAGGAGCAGCGACGACGGGAAGACGGTGAACAGAGGGGATTAGCGGCGGCGAGGCTTGGGAAGACGACGGCGACGGCGTCTCGACGGTGCAAAGCGGCAACGGAGTCACGGACGAGTTGCAGGGGATCCTGGCAAAGATGTAGGAAGAGGTTAGGGCCGAAATGGCCAAGTAAATTGGCGGAATTTGGCGGCCGAAGGCCGGTGGTGGCACTCATCGAAAGGGACGATGAGGAGATCGGGCTTCCGACGGTGATGGAGCGCGCGGGTTTAGTGGCCTAGATGCTCTGGAGTGCGGCGAAGGCAATGGTAGCGAGAGACGAGAGCGGCGGTGGCTACAGTGGCGACGATGCTCGGCTGGATTTGGCGAAGCTTGGCGGTGGTTCGGGATCGCGGCGTTGCGCGGGTTAGAGGGCACGAGAGGCTCGGGGGTTTGAGGGAAAAGAAAGAGGAGATGACGGGGAGCGTTTATATGGGCTCGGGCGAGCGGATTCTAGCGAGCGGGGCCCGGCTATTAGCGGCGCGGGGGAAAAGAGAGGCGCGGGCGCAGCACAGACTGATGGACGAGGCCCACACGGCAGAGAGAGAGGGAGAGGAGAGGCGCGGCGCGCGGCATCAGTGGCTGGCAGGCGGGGCCCAGTGAGAAGGCACGCGCGCGGGCTGCGGCAGGCCGAGACAGAGTATTGGGCCGGCAGCCTGGCGGGAAGAAAAGGAAAAGAAAAAAGAGAAATGGAAAAAAAAAAAAGAAAATAGGATTTCCAGAAGGATTTTAATTCTGATAAGGTGTTTTGAATTATTAAAATTACTTCCAGTACTCTAAAAATTCCCATAAAAAATACTATTAGTGTATTTTGGCAAGAGGAATACAGAAAAAATTCCCAGGCATAATCAATTATTATTTTGCATTTCTCTCATTTAATTAATTTAATTGGCCTTTTAATTTTATTTCTTTGAGGTTTTTTCTTTAATATATTTTATGTGGCTCTATTTAAGGGAAAATTTAGGATGTGATGGCTACCAAATGCGCAGGTTATTTGGCACATGAGAAATTTCCGCGTGGACCTCCTTCCCAAGGAATGGTTTGGGATCCCGCCAGGATATCAGGCAGCCAAACGAGGGCCTAGAGTGTTGGCCTAGTTTGAGAGTGGCATTCCGATGAATTCTAAATGTAGAGTGACATTTTAGCAAAACCCCGTTCCGATGATGGCAGAATAGCAATTTATTTGTGTTTTGCATCGGATGACGGTAGTTTTATAGAGATTTATTTGTGAAAATATTGGTTTTTTGGGTGGAGGAGTTTTTCAGAGAGAATGGTTTTTTAGTGGGGAACTTATAGTCAGCAAAGATATCCTGACATGGATAACCTCTCCCGCTTTGTTGGCCTGCAGGAGGACAACCACTCTAATCTATCTAGACACATGCAAGTTTGCTATAAGCCATTTGTTCTCATTTTGGTTTTGGCTTTCCAAATGAAAAAAATAATTAGCAACGAATTAGCAGTTCAACACAGGCAATGTGTACTTTTATCTATTTTTATTGTAAATCTTCATATAGAATTCCATGAACATACATGAGTCTTGCAAGAACTAAACATAGGTCAGTCACAAATTCTCATGTCAATTTGAAGCCTACTCTCTCCATCTTAAAATATAGCTATTTCTATATTGTTTTAGAGGGATTAAGAGATAGGGTAAAAAGACCATATTGTCCCTCATGAATGCAAAGAGGACTTATAGAGAGTAGGGCGTTTGATGAGTATGAGGTGGTTGGATAGAATATAATAGACATAATAGCATCAAAAGGTTAGAAATAGCTACATTTCGAGATAAAGTTTAACTCCTAGAAATAACTATATTTTTAGACGGAGGGAGTACTTATTAATTATAGAAACGGTTACACATAAAAAAATTCTTATAAAGTTCTTACTAACAAAATTCTCAATCGTTTGATTTAATTGAATTAGAGTTTGTAAGAATTTTTTTGTAAGTATAGCCTTCTCCTAAATGATAATCTTTTAAGAACATATCCTTCAATATTTCTCCGAGTTTCCTCAGCCAAAATATTGAATTAGCTTCATAGAACTTAACTTATTTCTCTTTTTCTCCCAAAAAATTTAAGAAACATAGTGACATGAATAACCCAATAAAATAGGGTAGGAGACCAAGAAGCGACGTACAACTATATTCACTTATTCTTTCGGTGACAGGTGACGTACCATCAATAATAAAGTATTTATAGTGACTTTATCAATATCAAGATATGTTGATCCAGTTTTTTAAAGGTGCTTATAATGATAAGGTATGCATATGTGCGTTTATAGGGGGTGAGTGTGCACATGTGTATATAAATACCTACGTTTGTACTATATTTTGCAAAAAAACAAAAATAAAATAAAATAAAAGAGAAACAAATAAATCAATTTAGCATAAGCATTTGAAGACATAGCATTACCATCAGATCAATCTTTTTCGGAAATTATAATTACCAGTTATGTATTTTTATTTTACAAACACATGAGAAATGTTTGAAAAGAAACAAATAATAATTCCCATGACAAAAACGCAAGGAACAGGAAAGCAAGAACTGAAAGAAACAGCCAATCCACAGGGCAGGCAAACCAGCACACCGTTTTCTCCTACGGTTAGGCACGGAATTAGGCGCTCCGATTTCTTCCTAAACCACCGGATTAATCTTCCCCTCTCTCGATGTTGGTCAGCTTCGACGCACCAAATTTCTTATCTTTTTTGCATAATATTTGGGTTTCTATTTTAGGGCGTTTGGAGGTGGTAAAATTGTTTGCTAGCTTCTTTATTTCTTTCTATTTCTTGGCTGCCGTTCGTGGATTCTTGCGTGATAATCCCGATTGGATTGGAGGAGCAGCTAGTTGGGCTTAATCCCAATTTAGGAGTTGCTTGTTAATCTGGAGGAAACTGTTTTCATTTTGAGAATCTTGGATCGGCGAGGCGACTTCGTCGGTTGGCTTGTTGCAGGTGAGAAGTGGTTGATGATGATTTCTTGGATTTCTTGCACTCCAACTCTCACATTTTGGTCTAGATTGTGCGTTAAAAATTCCATCTTGGAGTCCCTTGTGCTGGTGATTCCAAGTTGAGCTGCTGTTGTTCGTGATTCCAGCTCGATAATGCCTGTCTGATTTGGCTTCACCAAACTGCGCTCAAAAAAGTTTTTGAGGTGTTTTTGGGTGTACTAGAATCCTAATATTCCGTTATTCAAAGGTTAGAACAGTTCAGAAATCAGAATAAAAAATCTGTCCTGAATTCTTTCCACTGTGAGGGTGTTTACATGGGGATTGTTTGGGCTGAGAGGAAATTTCTAGTTTACTGCTACAAATTTTTGGATCACAGATTCAATCAAGCCAGCTGGTTTTTTATTTGATTCTTTGACGTTAAAGCTCCTGTTTTTGCATATTTACTGTGGTCCAAATTGGATCTTTGTTTATCCCTTTGAGTTCATGGTTCCAATCTGAGCTGCTGTACTGTACTATGTTTGCTCCTTGAAATCTTGATTGGGCTTTTCAATGTTATGGAATCAAGGGATGCTTTTAGGTGAAGTTGTGTGCCATCTGATCTGGATTGGTTGATTGGTCTACACTCTACACCGTCTAACAGATTATAAGAGGTTTGACTTTTCCTAGGATAAAAGTTACCAGCTTCTGGGGATTCTCCCATGTATGTACTTCTTGATATCAGAAGTAGTTCCTAGTTCTTAGCTCAAAATCAGAAGAAGTGGCAACTTCTCTGAATCATGTCTTAGGTAATTTGGGTTAAAATGCAGTAGATAGGAGTGCATCCTTTTCCCCGAATGCTGCTTTGTATATGAGCTGGCGAACTAGTGACTTGGATAGAAATTTCTAGTTGCTTCAGCTTTTTTTTTTTGGTTAAGTTTTGTACTACAGGAAAGAGCCATTGCTGCTCAAAGCTGAGATGATGCATATGTCACAGTCCTGCATTTTAGTCATCTGCTCCCCTTTGTTCAGCTTCCAACTCTGAGTTGTAGAAGTTGGTCCAATTCCGTTTGATTGCTAAAGAAAGGGAAAAATAAGTCGATCCAAATTCTGATCTTGTTCGTTCTGAATTTTCTCTGTTCATAACTAAGTAGTTTTGAGAACACATCTTTGTATAAGGGACAATATCTTGCTTCTGATGGTGTACTAGTTGTCCACGAATCATACTTAATGAAATATTGTTGTAGTTCATGCCAACTCTTGAATGTTTAACACAATTAACCAAGAATCAGGTGCATTGTTGGACTCTGTTCAACTTACTTGCATACTTGCACATCAAGATGCTAGAACTGTGCGCCCATGCCTTGTGTTCTATACTGTGTTGCCTGATTCAATGAGTCTTGCGTTGCTTCCATCGTTGTTCTATGGCCTCAACAGACGATGTTACAAGTTAGTGTGGTACCTTGCATCTAATCTGATTGGACTCAACACTATACGTCCAGGGTAGTTCTTCTATTCGATGACTGTAAGGTCTCCTAGATTTTCTTCTTTTCATAAAATTTAGTGGATCTTTGGGGAGATTTAGTCAATGACTATGTCTGTATCCCACTTGTATGCTTTACCTAGAAATACAGTTATCTATACTTTGACAAAATGACGTCTTTGTTTTCTTATCCATTCATGTTTTCATATTCTTTCAGTTGTGCAAGTGCTTCCTTTTACTTTCCTAATGGTCTGCCTTTTGTGCACATGCATAGCAGGGTCAACTTCTTAGTGAGAGATGATGAAACTAAAAGGTACAAGGCTACAGCCCTTTAGGGATAACAATTTAACCTTTGCTGCCGAAGGGACGCCTGCAGCGAGGAAGGATGATGTTAGGCCACATCGACCAGTTGGTATGAAAAAAAGCAGATGGGTTCTTGGTGACATAACTGAGGTTTTGGATCATAATTCGTGGAGACTTGGGAAGATCGCGAAGGTGCTGAAGAATGACTATTTCGTCATCAGGGTAACAGGTTGCATCCAAATGAGAGAATTCCACATATCTTGCTTGAGGTTTCCACACGCCTATCGTGGCAAGCAACCAGCTGTAATAGACAAAGTGAGTACTGATTCCCACGTGTTACTCATTATTACAGTAGCTAGTCATTTTGGTACTTAAATTCCATCTTTGGTTAGCTCATTTTCTTCCATGTTTGCTTTGTAGTAGTGCGTATATGATTATTAGTGGATTCTTTGGAGTTCTTGTGAAGAGATTAGTCTGTTTACAGAATTTGCAAGAGACTCCATTAGTGTGTTTGAACTTCAATAGATGATCTAGATTCTATAGGTGAAAAACCTGTACAGCTTGTTATTGCTTCCCCTAGTACAATTTATTTCCAATAAGCATTTGGTTGCAAGTTGGAATCTACAAGCTGGAACTGGAAAGATTGAGACAAGAGCAGTCCAACTTATTTGACATCAGTCCAACTTATTTTCATTACTAGTTGGGTGTAAATATTGCAAAAATTTAGTTAAATCACTGAAATTTTGTTCTTTTTCAGCGAGTATTTCATTGACATGGTAATTAAAAGGTCACTGCACCCTTTTCAGGTCAGGGAGCAGAGTGAAAAACAGAACCAACATGTTGATCATACATTTCGTCACTCAGAAATGGCAATGGAACAGGATCATCACTCAAATGAAGATAATGATCACGTTACTAAGAGGCAAAAGGCAATCAATCTCTGTCCTTCCTCTAGTGCGAGAAATGTGAAGAAAAAACTAGGACCAACTAGGATGCCATCAGATGATTCAATTGCAGGAGAAAGCAAGAAAAGGAGAGCAGTTGCACATGAAGTTCATCGACAAACCAAGAAACCACAGCCTCTAAAAGTGTTTGCTAAGAATGACATCTACAGAGATCGCTTGTGTAGACCTTTTAGCGATAGATGTAGTGATCTTGCCAAGAACAACATAACAAAAAGAAAACCAGACTGCAAAGTTCTTCCTCCATCCCAAATGCCTCTTCAAGTTAGAGAAGAAAATGAGTGTTCAGTGGCTAGTTGTAGTGTGAATTTCTCAGAACACTCTATGAACACTGACATGCAATCTGTCGGACTCGGGAACCGCTTCCCTGATGATGCCATGTATGCATGTCCATCCATGCCTAGGCAGGAGAGTGACAATGTCTATGGCTGTGATTTCAAGATGGATGTTCATGAGCTTGAGCTACAAGCATATCAATCAACAGTGAGAGCATTCTATGCCTCAGGACCCCTGACATGGGAGCAAGAGTCACTTCTGACAAATCTGCGCCTTTCGCTTAACATCACAAATGAGGAGCACTTGCTTCAGCTGAGGCACCTATTATCTTCTTGAACCTATGAATCTTCTCCAACATTGGATAAGTTGAGAGCTGAAGGCTATACATCTCAAGGTGTTGCAAGAATAGTGTGCTGTTCTGAGATCTTTGTGTATCTCTTCCTCTCCATCTTGTAGATATCTCTGGAGCTTACTGCCTCCTGTTCCCAACTTTGATGGTTTTGTAAATACAAATGCGGTTGCAAAAATTTTACTAGTAGTTATTATATTTTACCAAACTTTTGTTGTTAGAAGTAAATGAGAATAGCAAAATTATGATTTTACTTTCAGGAGAATGAAAAGCTACCGTGAAATTATCCTGCTTGAATACTGGCCCATGGTGTTATTGATCCAGATCTGAATATTTGATACAGCAGGTGCAGACACTTTTGGTTATCACTCTGTCCATAGCTTTCCTTTAGTAATTCCAATGAGAGGTTATGTTTCATATATACCTTATGGAAAATCTTGACAAATTAAATCTGATTTTGAACTTACCTGGAGGATGAAACTTTCTTGGAGGATACTGCTGCCTAGAATTTCATTGCCATACATGTGGTCTTTTCGGACACATGTATAAAATACCCCCACATATGCAACCAGTAGTTCAGTACACAGATCTCTGAACAGTGTGGATGCTGGATAAACATCAGTTTGTCTTTATGGGAGAGTTGTACCCTGCAATTGACAAAATTAAAAAGAACTGCAAGTGGCAGTGCACTGAAGGCTGAAACCAAATGCTTGTGTCCTTTTCTCTCCCTCTCCATGAAAAAAAAAAGTTTGGATTGTATGTCAACTATCAACTGGTGGTCCATTGTCATTGTTATTGTCATTATTCATGAGAAAGATTGAGGGCATCGTTTAAAAAAATGATAGCAGATTTATCCAAATTCCACATGTCTTAGAGTAAAAATTTTGCACATGAGCTTCGACGGAGTTCGGAGAGCATATAGGCAATGGTTTTTTTAAGATTACATGCAAAATGCACACGCACACACACTCTTCCACACACCTCAAGCACTCGTGATGCCTCCTTTCACACACTCAAAAGAGACGGAGGCTAGCGACAACTCCTTAGCCTCACTAAATTCCTATCAAAAGCACACTCCCATACATGTAATGTAGACACCAGGATTTAAACATTTATGAATAGCGTCATGCATTATAACCGTTGATATTTTTCCTATGCGAAATGTTTTTAAACTAGAAATTTTTTAGGGGTTGGAGTTGAAGACATGGATGGTGCACAAATTGTGATTTGTGAAGCAAATTTGATGAGAACTGATGAGGCAATTAATGGTTTGCAAAAAATTCTTTTAGTCATATGTTATGCATAAATCCATTCATGGAAAAAAATTACCTAAGTTATTCGCAAGTATGAAGAAAACAATGAACCTTCACGAAAAATGCAAGAGGAAAAGAACAGAGAGAAAGCAAAATGTGTTTTCCTTCGAGAGTAGAAAAGAAATAAAATAACAGCAATGCTAAACAAAGATTGTCATTTCCAAGTGGAGTATATATTTAACCATTCCATTTAGCGGCACACTTTTCAAGAAAAACTTCCAATACACTTTCCAAGAAAAACTTCCAATATATAAATTTTTCTTATGGTACCGTTTTAAATCTGTTTTTTAACTAGTAGTTATTTTATTCGTTTATATCATTGAATAATTATCACAAATTATTTGGCTATTGAATGTTCTATTTCATTTGGTAGAGAAACACACGATACCTCAATTCTACTTCTCTGTCTGAAAATATAGCTATTGTTAGGTTTAAATTTTATCTTAAATATAACAAGATGACTTTTATCCATTAGCTACCCTAGTACACCCTACAATTCCACCAATCCTTAATATCCACGTCCTACTCATACTATTCTTAATTCTCATTACTCCATCATCTATTAATAAAATAATAATTAATATTTTATCATAATTCTTAATTCTTCTAAAACACTATTATATTTGGGATGGAGCGAATACTACGTTAGGAAATGGGAAGTCAATCTGGGCCGTCCACGTCAGAAGAATTTGGAAGCCGTACGTGTACGCTCTCTTCTTCTTTCCTCGCTTTTTTAGAAAAAAAAATACTTGGAGAAAAATAAATAAAAGTAGAAAGAGCTATTCGCTTCCTCCTCGTGCGCCGCCCACCCCTCACCGCCGGCAACCTGCGTGCCTCGCCGGGCAGGCCCCGTTGACCGGCGCGCTCCCCTTGCCGGCCTCCTCCCCCCGCCCCCCGCATCCATTTTTCTCTAGCGAGGTTAGCTATCCCGCAAACCGCCCTTCTTCCTCGTCTCCGGCGGCTCGCGCTGCCGGATCCGCCCACACACCGGCGCAGCCGCCGCCTCCCCTGGCCTCTCTCTAATCCCGGAGTCACCGGTGACCACCTCGACGCCGCCACCCAGAGCATGCAGAGGTAGAAAAATTGAAGTAGAAAAAAATGATCACTCCTCCCGTCGCCGACGACACCTTGGCCGGAGCGCGGCCGCCACCGCCGCCAAACAGTCAGGAGGAGGATGCTCCGCCTTACGGCTCGGTGGTCCTCGGCGGCACCTTCGACCGCCTCCACGACGGCCACCGTCGCCTCCTCAAGGTGCGGTGCTGCGAGCGAACAAAAAGAAAAAAAAAAAAGAGGATTTTTTTTCTCCTAAAGAAACCGCGCTTTGTGTCATCCTCCTTGACGAATTTCGATTTGGTGGGTGTGTAGGCCTCCGCGGATTTGGCCAGGGATCGGATCGTGGTGGGCGTCTGCACAGGCCCCATGCTCGCCAAGAAGGAGGTAGAAATCTCGCCTTTGTCTCCACCATTTTTCACCGGTTAAGGAGCTGTGATTCTTCCTGGTTGTGTTCTTGATTTCCACCCTCTGTGTGTGCATGTAGTATGCTGAGTTGATCGAGCCCGTCGAAAAGCGCATGAAGGCTGTGGAGGAGTACATCAAGGTGCTGGATAATTTTGCCTAATTTGTTAGTAAAGATTTGCAATAATTGGGGCATTGGATGATGACTAGTGGAAGCAGCTCATTGCTGTTTGTGAGATGCTGTGACAGTGTGAATCTTTTCAAAAAGGAAAATCAAAGGTGTAATTTTGAGTTGATATGGGAGGTGGTGTATATGTATGGATAATTGCCGGTTTCTCCCTGTTCTGGTATGAAGACTTTTCACTAAACCTTAGATTTCGCACATGAGAATTAGTTGCTCTTATATGGCATGTATTAGGTGAGTGTAAGAATTTATACAGTGAATTAGTTTGATGCAGAGTTTTGTGGCGATTTAGGACCAAGTTGCTGGGAACTTTGTTCGATGATTTCCTTGTACTGAAGACCTGTTCCTACTCGTCTATTTTTTAGAAAGATAAGAGTACCATGGTTATCTTTATGAATAATTTCTCGAAAAGAGATTAGCTCATGCTTAAACTTTGGAATTGCATGCTTCTGAACTTGTAAGGGTTATCACTTTCACGTAGTTACGTACGCAATTCTGCAAGTTCATACTAGGAGGAGCTGCCAAACGTGAAACTGCTGGGGTGCTTGTGTTTCTTTTCGGATGCTCCATTATGATGTTTGTTGAAAGCTCATGATTGGTTTCATATAAAATGCAGTCTGTTAAACCAGAGCTGATAGTACAAGTGGAGCCTATTGAGGATCCTTATGGCCCATCCATTATTGACGATAAGTTGGATGCCATTATTGTCAGGTATGGACAATTTGACCAGCTCTTATCTGACATTAAGCTCTCTGTAACTTTTTCCCTTTATTCTTTCATGCATGTGTTCTGACCAAAAGGTGATTCATTCATCAACCAGCTTCAAAACTATATTAAAAATGTATGAAACTATGCCATGCTGTTCGTGCTTGCTTTTAAATTTCTCTGCTTGTTATTCCTCATTTGACATAGCGATCCTGCTTATGTTTAGTAAGGAGACATTGAATGGTGGACTTGCCGTAAATAGGAAAAGAGAAGAGAAAAGACTACCTCTGTTGAAGGTGTGGTGTTCATACTCCCTACAGTTACTTTTTAAAAAAATCAAACCTGGTACAGGACATACTTCATACTGATCCAAGTATTGATGAGCTCACTTGCAGGTTGAGGTTGTTGATCTTCTTTCTGGAGGAGCAGAGGGTGAGAAACTAAGTTCATCTGCTTTAAGGAAGCTTGAAGCAGAGCAAACTAATCAGCGAGAAGGAGCAGCACCTAATGTTGTTTAGGGAGTAAAGTGATTCTGGCTGGCTGAATACTAAATTGAGTGAATTGCATTTGGACCCCCTTTTTCTTACTAAAATTTCACTTTGGACCCCCATCAGTCATTCTTTTCACTTCAGACCCCATTTTCTTTCCTTTTGCTTCATTTTGGACCCCCTTAGCCCTTCTCGTCAAGCTCAGGTGCATCCCCACTGCCAGCAGCACGGCAGAGACAATGGTGGTGGACGCAGAAGGGGCCTGACCAAGGAGATAATGTTATTGCCGGAACTAGAGAAGAAGAAAAGAGGGTTCTAAAGTGAAGCTGGAGGAGAGGAAAAAAGGGGGTTCCAATGTGAAGCAAAAGGTAAGAAAAGGGGGTCTGAAGTGAAAAGAATGTATAAAGGGGGGTTCAATGTGAAACTTTTGTCACAAGAGGGGATCCAAGCTGCAATTCACTCTACTAAATCCTAAGTGATCCTCCCCAGACTTGGTGTCAACAAGTAATCAGAAAATGGCAGTTTGGTTACCTTTTTGAGGATTTATGTTTTAAACTCGTCCCCTGTAAAAATATTACTTCACTCTGAATGTTATAGCTGTACAAACTCAATCTTAGTTCCTGGACACTTCCCCACTAACCAAGTTTACACATATTTGTATTTGCCTACTTGGCGTTGCCATGTGAATGTAAAAAAGGAAGTCACCTTGGCGTTCTTTGGAGTAAGGGTAAATCAGCTATAAATGAATTTGCTGCCCCTTCTGTGATGTACCCGTGTGATGTACACTTCATCAGAGCTCATGCTATTTATTCTTTGCTTCATTTCTGCTCCAGTGTTGTTCATGGGCCTCTTCATGTAGACCAGGTAGGCTCAATTTACTTTGCTTGATCATGAGTTCTCATTGGTCATAGAACTATATATCTCAAAGACAGTTTACGATGGCACTAAAGTTCTCTAGTCATTTACAGATCATTAAAAGTTGAAAGCTGTCATTGTTACCCTGTTTCTTTCACTTAATTAGCAAGATCTAGAAAACCTGTTTTATTTGTCCATATTGGAGTTGAGAGGTTTATACTTATCAATTTGGAGTTTTGGACTAGGTGGATTAGACTTCCAAAATCTAGGTTTTGTCTATCGTAGAATTTGCACCTGTTTTAGTATGTGAACTTAAAGAAATCCATAGATTTAGAACACAGTAGAATATGCACTGTGAATCTTCCTTAGAACTGAAAATTATGGTTATAATGATATTTATATTTTAGTACTGTTATTGGCAGCTGTTGTTACTGTTATTTTGAATTTATTCAATAAAGCGTTGCAAAAAAAAAAGCTGTTTATGTAGCATAAACCCAACAAATTAGTTGTAATATATGGATGAAAACTAAAAGAACTGCAAGATGCCAAGTGGCAAGTCTCCCATTCATTCCTGTCATGAATTATCATCCATTGATGCATAACCCCCAACTCACATGTCCCCGTCAATGGAGCAACTAGTGGAGATGAAGACAAACAAAGCCATCAGCATCCTGATGGAATAGAAGCTTTAGCCTTTTGTTGCATCACTAAAAAGGTCTGTCACAATGTACACAACTACACATACATGGTTGCACACATGGCTGCTGCATGATCTCAAGTTCCTGTGGCTTGGCAGCTGAGGTGACCATGGCCAATAATTTGCCTCCTCTCTCCTGCATTGTAGAGGCACTCGTATGTGATCTACTGATCTCTATTTATTTTCATTGTGAATCTATCAAGAAACCTCACAAATGTAAGCATAGGAGTTGCCTAATCCATTTCCTGTTTGTTAATTCTTTCATACATAAAACCAGTATTCTCTTGTGCTACACAGTAAGCCATACTTGACTTGATCCAAATTTGCAAACAACAATGAAGGAAATGGTTTCTTCTACATTTAGAGCTCCCAGTGGGTTAGGATTCTTGGGGCCTTCCAAGATAGGTTTGATTCCTTTGAGAAATAGAAGTGGTGTGAGATCAAGGGTAAAGTATATTGCACCAAAGTGTGGTCTCCTCTGCTAGGCCAGCATCATAGGTTCATACAACACAAGAAGGAGGTATTCTGGTTCTATAGATTCCTTTCCATTGTATATGATCATGTCATAACCAGGGCATTGGACCGAGGACATGAGGGATGATGCACTGGAGCCTGCTGAATTCTACCACCATGGGCTCAAGGTTGTCGATGTCGGTTGTGGCACCGGGTTCACCACATTGGGGATTGTCAAGCATGTGGACAATGAGAATGTCACCATGCTAGACCAGTCGCCACACCAGCTTGAGAAGGCCAGGCAGAAGGAGGTGCTGAATGGGGTGAAAACATCATTGAGGGTGACGCTGAGGAACTCCTGTTCCTGACTGACATTTGAATTGCTATGCCTCTGCTGGGAGGTGATTCTCTAATGTTCACTTTGTATTGCGGTTTACAGTGTTTTCTCGATTGTGTTTCCCATGAGCAACCCATGGTCTTGTTTAACACAATATATAGCAACACAGATCCGTTCTTTGAATTTGTCTATAAGAAGATGCAAGACTTAATAGAATAAAGAAAAAACATTTTATGTGCTTTCTTGTAAAGATGTGTTCAGAATTGTGAAGTTAATTGGTTCTTGATTATTCACTACCAAAAAATCGAGATTTCGTGACGGTGATCAATTTTTGTGACGGTTTTTAATGCACCATGGCGGTTTTTGACACACCGTCATAAAAAGTAGTTATTTTCGTGACGGTGCATCGAAAACCATCATGAAAATAATACAGTACAGTCGTCTCTCTACTTGGACAAGAAAGAATTAGACCCACCGGCGACGTAACCATTTCAGATGTGATTATACTAGCACTAAAACACCGGCGCTTGAGTTAAGCGTGCTCACGCGAGAGGATGGGTGATCTCCTAATGGTTAACCCTCACGAAAACGACATTTTTCTAGCTTCTGATTCGTGAGGGGTTTTTCATGAGGATAAACCGTCACGAAAATATGATATTCCTATTTTCGTGAGGGTATTTTAACCCTCACGAAATTTCAGTTTTCTGGTAGTGATTGGTTGTGTTTTACTAGGATAAACCAATATGCTGTATCATGTATGTGTGGCTGTATCATGTATGTGTGGCCACAACTTAAGTTTGGTCAAGAGTTTTCTCTTTGCTAATGTGAACGTGTTACACTTCACATGTAAACTGTACAGTAACCTTTTTTACATCCATTATGAACTAATACCATTTTTTTGTCATTGCTTATTTTAATTGATATTGATATCTAGATTGCAGTATCAATCAAAGAAAAATACCTGTTGAATTCTATGTGATCCCAGCGTTGACACCATGGCAAAATTATCTGTTTGGATATGTTCGCACCAGTGTGGTTTCTAGTAAATGGTAACGTTATCAGTGTTTCAAGTGTCCATGATGAGATGCTTATATACTGTCCTTATGTAAGTTCGATCACTCCTATCCAATGAATCTACTACCTGTAATAGTGAAAGCAATATGGCATAGGGTCATCAGTGACCTGTATTTTACTTTCTTTTAAGCTGAATCATATGTATTCATTAATCAATTATGATGCCATACTTACCAATGATGTTATTTGCCAGCATCGAGTACTGGCCTGATCCGCAATGAGGAATCAAGGAAGCCTACAGGGTCCTTAAGCTCGGTGGAGTTGCCTGTTTAGTTGGCCCAGTTCACCCAACCTTTTGCTTATCACGTTTCTTTGCTGACATGTGGATGCTCTTCCCGAAGGAAGAAGAGTACATAGAATGGTTCCAGAAGGCAGGGTTCCAGGATGTCAAGCTCAAGAGAATTGGACCCAAGTGGTACCGTGGTGTTCGACGCCATGGCCTGATCATGGGATGCTCGGTGACAAGCGTGAAGCGAGCGTCTGGTGATTCCCCTTTGCAGGTATTCTTTGCTCACTTGTTCAGACCATGCCTTTGCATCTCAATGTGTCCTGGCTTTTTTAACTCAGAATTACTATCGTGTTACAAACAATCAAATGTTAAGAGCATCTAAAGTTGTTTACAATTAGTCAAATGCACCTGAGTTCTGTGGCATGCTAAGCTTACACAGATGTGCTTTGTTGTCTGTTTTTCAACTTCTGTTCTTCCTGCAGCTTAGTCCGAAGGCTGAGGATGTTGAGAAACCAGTCAATCCTTTCACCTTCGTCGTCCGCTTCGTCATCGGGACGATTTGCGCTTCTTACTATGTGCTGGTACCTATCTACATGTGGATTAAAGATCAGATTGTCCCAAAGGACCAGCCAATTTAAGTGTTAACTAATGCCAAGCAATGTCTAACAAAATGACGGCGAAAGTTGTATTGTGTTAGGCTTCTGTTACATGTTAGGCACTGGAACACTCCAGTGTTCATGCTGATGTATGCATGTTCCCTAGTTTGCTTCTTTTGTTCCCTTATTGCTTTATACGATGAACCGTTCAAAAAAATTTTTCTGGGGCATGGGCATGATGATGCATCCTCCAGCATGAAAGCTTACTGTTTGTGAGATGGATGAAAGTTTATTATTTGAGATGGATTCATGTCATATTTGCACTTACAGGGATCTGAAAGACAGACTCAACTGCAATGCAGGAATTATATGTGAATACAACAGTTCACAGCTCAATTTTTTGGCAAGAGTAGGAACTCATGGGTTCAAAACAAGAAACTTGTTAAACACAAAATCTAAACAAACTCAAAGGCTCTTTTGACAGGCTTTAATAGGACAAGAAACAATACACATGACAAAACAACAAACTAAGGGTAGATTTACTGATAAATTTTACTTCGGCTACGGTGCGAAGCATTTTAAAACTTAGAAGTCACAACATCATATCCAAATAGAAGATTCATAAAAACAATTTCTTATCGAGAAACGTTGCAGAAGAAAGAGTACAATAAGTCATTAACTTCTTAGTACTCAATACTAAGCTAGCATGGAACATGGGGTTTTCAACTCCCACATCTGATCTCAGTATGAAACCAAGCCTTTACTACCAGCAGGGCTACTGGATCTTGAACTGCTGCTGCGCCTGCGGTTATACTTTGAACTCCCCTTTTTGGCTGGAGGAGCATCTGGAGATCTGGACCTCGAGGGATCACGGCTCTTAGACCTGGATCTTGACCTTCCTCTATTGACAGGAGGGCTGCTATTGCGGTGATCAGAACCACCACCATCCCGCCCTGATCGAAACCTGTTTCTTACATCTCGCCTCTGGTGCTCCATGGGGCTGCGGCTGCGACTGCGTCTTGGACTGAGGCGGCGATATCCTCCACGATCACGGTGTCTCCATGGACTGCGTGACCTGCTCCTGCTTCGGTCTCTCCTTGGATACCTGGGCAATGATTCAGAGGTTTTAAAAATGTATAGCTCATTAGCCATTGCTAAAGTAACATGGCCTCACTGGTAAAAAAAAGGAAGCAGATAAAAAGGAAATGTTTGGTGAATCAGAAACATGCGACCAAGCTGCTTGACCTAAGCCATGCATAGCATCTGCTATCTACCTAAAGAAAAGAATTGGTATGAAATAGAAGGCAATGAAAGCAAATCATGAACCTGGGTAATTACTCAAATTAGTTGGTGCTGATGTACTACTTGCGGAAAGCATAGAAGAATACCAACCTGGATGGACTACTGGCTCTTGGGGAGCCATGATATCTTCTTACTGGTGAGCGTGCACTGTAAGGACCATTTCTTCCATACCTGGACATGATGGGACATCCCACATTAAATCAATCATAATTTTTTTAAAATGTTGTAAATAATCTAACTACCATACCTATTAAAATGATTCCACCTATCGTTTCTTCCTCCATTGTAGCGAGACCGAACAGGGGAACGCTCTGGAGATGGTGTCCTGTATCGACGTGCAAATGCATACTGCTGAGTAAAACCACGCCCTTTCCTGACACGTTGAGGCTGCCCGTTGTCTGCAGAGCCCATTGCTAAATCTTTTCCATTGGTTGGTACAGGTTCAGCTCTAGATATGCCAGCCTCTGCAGCATCAGCACCATTATTGCCATCTACATTTGTTAAACTTGCATCAGCTCTAATAGAGTTGCTCCTAGGGCTTGCACCAGTGCCATCCCTGCAATTATAAACAAACATCTCAATTGGCTACTCAAAGGATAACTAGTCATCTCAAAGTTGAACAGGACATTTTTATTCCAGTGGAATAGTACTGAAAGGAACCTGACAGTATATAATTTATTTTAAGTAATCAAACCTTAATTTACATGATTAATCAAACCTTAATTTACACGATTTATCTTCTGAGTTCTGATTTCCATACCTGACACCAGCTCCATTTCCATCTGCATTTGAGGGTTTGCTTCCTTCATTTGATATGTTGTCAAGGGTTGCTGTTTGTTTGCCTTTATCTGCATCTTCCAAACTACTGTCCTTCTCCAAACTTACTGTTTTGGTGCTATCTGGATCTGCTATGAACAAAACTGCTTATTAGTCCAAAACTACAGACAATCTTAGTGCATTCCAACAATTAAACGCAACAAATTCCAAGAATCATAACCAAACACAGCAGGTATAACTTCAAGTTAAAAGGTGGCAACTTCTGTCATAAATTACAAAGCTGTTGCCTTGTTGGCAATTTTACAATATAAAAGATGAAACAATGGTGAACTACTGTCAATCTTGAAGTGCCCCAATCTGTTAACTATCATATATTCAGAATCAATTTGATGTTTTCTAGAATAATTTTGTAATCAAGATCTGTGAGAAATGATGATAAACAAAAGCACACATAAGTTGGCCAAGAAATAATTAATTTTGTAATCAACTTGTCATAATTTCACTGTTCAACAAAATCAAACAAATAATAGCAGACAACAGTTGTTTTATGTGAACAGAATTGAATAGATAGTTGCAAAAAAAAAAAACCATGGACAGACAAGCAGGAATTAGCAAGCACATGGTGGACAAAGAAATGAAAGAATAGCCTTTTGAACCACAGAAAAGTAACTCCAAAGTGTTAACAAGCAGAACAGAAATCTACGCAATTCAAATAAACCAGCATGTTTTAGACTACTTAGGTATTTGATAGCAAATGATGAACATGCAAAGTTATGTGAATTAACTGATTAACTCTTCTACAGTAATACCTTTCTTTGAGGAATCCTTGGTACCACGGCCTGCACTTTCACTATCAGAACTGCTGCTGCCTGTCTTTGAGGTTTCTGAATCATCACTTGAGCTCCTATAACTCCTGCAAAACAGCACCAGACAGGGGATCTTTCCATTAATATTCATTCTAAGCTAATAACAGAAGCCAGATCATACAGGTCATCGACGTACCGTTTGGATTTCCTTTTTGTTCCTCTACTCTTTCTCTTAGTCTTCTTGTGTTTGCTTTTCCCCTTTGCAGACCTACGTTTATCTTTCTTAGAACTTTTTCTTCTCTTATGTCTATGGTCGCTGGATGAGCTAGTATCCAATGATGACGAAGAGTATGATTCTGATTCTGAGCCACTATCTGAGGACTGTGTGTCAGAAGAATCTGAGCTATATGAATCAGAAGAATAATGCTTTCTCTTTTTCTTTTGTTTATCATGACAAGGTGGTTTTTGAGTTTTGACCCTTCTTTCAGCAGCGGAACTGTCTTCTGCTCTTCTGAGCTTCTTTTCTGAAAAAAAGAAGTAATGAGAAAGCTAACCAGAGACAACAAATGAACTGTTCGCTATTATCTGCTTTTGTTTTCTTTTTACCTTTCTCTCCCCTTAGCTGATTCTGGGAATCTATATCAGAGACTTCACCACAGTCTACAATTTTCACTTCACAAGTAGGCTTTCCGGTATCAGAGCCTACTGCTTCAAGTTTCTTGAGCAAGGTTATTCCATTGACCATCTTCCCAAAGACCACATGTTTGCTACAAAATTATAATTTTAAGTCATTTGAAGTTGATAGATCTTGGAACCATTGGCAAAAGGAAACTATAAGACTTCTTATCCAAAGGAAGACACCATAGAAAGTAAGACACTGGTAACTTCTGTGGGCAACACACACTGGGTTGGAGCCACCACATACTCCCAACCATTACCTGTCAAAACTTATAGATATTTGTAAAAGAAGCTGCACATAATTGTGTGTTCTACCCCAACCCCCAATCCAGAGGATCTTCTATTCTATGGTTGATAGACATGAATATGTTGTTTCCAAGATTTTTTTTTTAACAAACAGCAGCTTTACATGTGTGCGTATGCATGTGGCTAATTGATCTTGCATGGTTGTACATAATTTTTGGATCAAGAATTTTTTTTGGGATCTCATAGTGTATTTATTTGTTATCAGCCACAATACACGCTATTCTCTCTAGAATATTAAATTTTGGTATTGGTAGATATAAAGTAAAGAACTATATCTTTATGCAGCAAGGAACTAGAAGAAAGAAACGCATAACTAAATATGCACAAGGAACTAGAAGAGAGAAAGAAACACAGAAATTGCCAGCTGACTAAATGAAAGAAGCAATACCCATCAAGATGTGGCACAGGCAGGAATGTTATAAAAAACTGGGATCCGTTGCTGTCTGGTCCAGCATTTGCCATAGAAAGAACACCAGGTTGATCATGCTTTAATTTGAAGTTTTCATCTGTAGGACACAAGAAAGTACATACAAAACCTTTAGCGGAAGTATTATAGTGCCATTGACATTAATTGAATTAAACAAATTCTACAACAGCCACAAATTTCAATATAGCCATTAACCTTTAAATTTTGCACCATATATGCTTTCTCCACCACGTCCTGGAAACAGCATGTAACGTTGAGCTTATAAAGTATACAACAGCAAGAAGTCAGTTGAAAGAAGATGCCTGGGATAACGAATCAATACCATCTCCTCTTGAAAAATCACCACCCTGCAGTTAACAATTTTGATCAGTTGAGTACAGTTAAATAATATGGATGTTACGATGCAATCTAGAGTAGAGATATCCTGCAAACGGAACAAAAATTCTGGGATTAGGCTGTATAGCTAGCAGGCTATTGATCATATCTAAAATTTCGTAGAGGACAGCATTTGAAATCCCATAAAAGATCAAAGCATACTGTGACTTGATTTAAAGAATATGCAGTAGCCAGATGACTCAAAATCATTACGTAATTTTTGGTACCTGAGCCATAAAACCTTTCAAGATGCGATGAAAGTTTGTTCCCTTAAAATGAAGTGGTTTTTGTGTAGATGCTCCGAGGCCTCTCTCACCTACACATTGACCAGAAGTGAGGATGTGGCTATAAAAGGTCATCCAGATTGCAAATCAATGCTGATACATCATTTAAATACAAACTTTTATGCCACTGAAATGTTGAACCTATGATTTACAAGAACCTACGTAAATGCCAATTGGTAATTGAAAAGAATAATGTATCTTGTAACAGGACAAATGATGTGGAACCATTGGAATCTACTGTGTCCTATGGTCACAACATAGAAGTATCAAATAAACCCATCATGGAATTAAAGGGATAAGCCAATAAGGGAATTAGACAGCAGGAGATTAGGTGTATAACATCTCCCCAGCATAGTTCTACTGTTTTCTTATATCTACATGCAGAAAACTACCATACACTATCCACTTAAGTAAGTTAAGTTTTGAAAAATTATATGAATTAGAGAGGAAGAAAGACATTTTTATTTTTGTGCACCTGTATCTTTTCTGCTCGTCTACTTTATATAACAAATATTAATTACCATACACAAACAAAAAGATAAGAGCTGGGTATATGTCCTGTTAGCATTGTAATATACATTCAGAACTGGCATGTGCCTCATGTAAATTCACCAAACAGAGCACTGGAGCAGAAAAACCAGTGTACATCCTTATCATAAAGAATTGTTCATCACTAATAAAGTTTGGAAATTGCATAGAGCAAACATATCTCCTAGAGATAAGTCCTTCGCTACACATAACATATGTCACATCAAGGAGGAGTGAAATTTACCAGTGCAGAGAGCCCGGAAATTCTCGGCGGTCTTCGGAACCACATCAGAGAACAGCTGCAAACCAAAAGCCGAAAAGAGTTAATCAGGTGGGTGAATGCCCACTTATGCTCCTGACGGAGAATGCAACAGTTACTCAAACAATAGCCCAACCTGAAAGGTGATCCTCTCAGCAGCCCGTCCCCCAATGGATATGTCCAAGAAGACATGAGGGTTCTTCTTAGCCTTGGGCATGGCTTACCCGACCCCTCTTCTTCGGCTACCTGCGGGCGTGCGTGCTACCACAACATCATTAGCAACATCTCAAAAACTTCACTCCAAGAACCAAGAAGGGAGGTAGATAGATAGATAGATACATACCAACCGGACGGCGGCGGCGCCGGCAGGCCCGCCGGAGGAGAGGTTGCGGGGCTCGCGGCGGCTTAACTCCTAGGGGGGGGTTTGCCGGCAGCGCGGCGAGGGCGAGAGGTCGGGAGTGGAGCGCACGGCGGCGGCTAGGGCTAAGGTCGGGAGTGGTGTCTTCGCGCGATTGGGGATCGAAGCCCGCATGTATCGAGGAAGGAGATGGAGTGGGCCAGATTGGGCCTGACGGACAGTAGGATGCGGTGATTTTATTTCATTTCATTTCAGTTTTGACACATACCCCTCCGTGTTTTAATACTTGACGACGTCGACTTTTAAACATAGATTTAACTATTTATTTTATTTAAAATTTTATATAAATATAAAAAAATAAGTTATGTTTAAAGTATCTTTAATGATAAAATAAATCATAACAAAACAAATAATAATTACATAATTTTTTAATAAGACGAATGGTCTCTAAAAATCAATGGTGTCAAACAAGGGAGTAAATTACTGGATCGTGCATTTTTCATGTCACCAGTGACACACAATAAATCCAGACTTTGACATGTATTTTTTTATTACATACAAAACGCTTAGGGCGTCTACAATATATAAGTAAACCAGAGAATAAGCAATAAATACACTATTCCAACCAAGCAAGAAGCATTGTGGGAGTAGGCAATAACAACTACTGCCAAGTTTTTTTGCTACTACCAGCAAGAAGCAAATTAAATACATTACTTGTACAGTGTTTTTGGACACAAGCATTAAAAGACAGAAGAGCAGTTAGCCGTTGCTTCCAGTCGTTGCCATGTAGCCGTTGTAATTCCTGTCGTTGCTGCAGCTTCATCCTCTACAAAATAGAGACACAACTCAGGAAATTTCTCCACATTTCATCAAACTTTGCTAGAGAAGATGGATCCTCCCAACAGAGGGTTTATGAACATGTTGAATAGGGCTGAAAACAGTCGGTAAAATTTCCGAACCGACCGACGCCGTTTTCCGGATTTTACCGACCGTTTTCCCTTTTTTTCGGTACTGGTCGGAAATGATCCGGAAAACGGTATTTGGGTTTCGGAAACGGTATCGGAAATGATTTCAGTAGTTTACCGACCGTTTCCAAAGTTTACCATATTTATTCGGAAATTTACCGATAACACTGATTCGGAAATTAACCTAGCTGAAGTACCCTCACCTTATCCGCTCAATCTCAGGCTCAGCTTCTCACCGCGAGACACACACGGTGACACGGTCACAGCCTCCTGCGCCGCCAGCCGCCGGTCCCGTCTGCCGCCCTCCCGTCCGGCCGCTGCTCCCGTCCTCCCCCGCCGGCCTCCGCTCTCGTCTGCCGCCCCCGCCGGCCTCCGCTCCCGTCCACCGCCCAGCGGGCCTCCGCCGCTGCCCGGTGCCCCACCTCCACTCCCGTCTGCCGCCCCGCCGGCCTCCGCTGCCGCCCGGTGCCCACCCGCCGGCCTCCGCTCCCGTCTGCCGCCCCGCCGGCCTCCGCTCCTGTCTGCCGCCCCGCCGGCCTCCGCTGCCGCCCGGTGCCCCACCCCGCTGGCCTCCGCTCCCGTCTGCCGCCCCGCCGGCCTCCGCTCCCGTCTGCTCCTCTCCCGTCCGCCGCCCCACCAGGCGCCGGCCTCCGCTGCTGGCCTCCCGTGCGCTCGGCCTGCCTGCCTGGCGTTCTGCCTCACTGCCGTCCGCTGCAGTGAGGCACAAGGGTGGTTGCCCTGCGTTCTGCCTCTCGTGGCTAGCTCCTGGCCTGCTCGGTTCGGTCGCTGCAGTGCACTGCCAGCCGCCCGACGCCCATGGCCGATGAGGATAGCCAAGCTCTTATTATAGGGGATGCATCTGCACTTCCATCTTCAAGTCAAGGTATGTCACTTGTCCTCTATTTCCTGCTTCTTTTTTATGAGAATAGTAGTTTACATGCAATAAACCACTACCAACCTATATTGAATCACATCTATTATTGAATCATTGTAGGACATTTGAGGTCTGAGAGCGAAAGTGTGAGCCAGAGTCTTGGTACTGGTGTTTCAGGATCATCGGCAACACCTGCACAAGGGCAAGTAGGTGATGCTAATGATCCGGTTATAGTAGCGGATCAGGAGCAAGAGCAACAACCTCCTACCAAGAAACAGAAAAAGCAGACAAGTGATGTATGGCAACACTTCACAAAAGTCATTGAAACAGTGCAAGTGGATGGTCAAAGTTATGAGCAAGTGTGGGCAAAATGTGAGTTCCCAAATTGCAGAAACAAATATAGAGCTGAGAGCACAAAAGGAACAACTGGGTTGTGGAGCCATTTGAGATCAGCACATGGTGTGGTGAAGGGTCAGCAGCAGCTCCAAGTTGGTAAGAGTCATGGTAAAAGTGTTTCTTATGTTGAACCATTCAGATATGATCCAGAAGTTAGCATTAAAAAATTTTATGAAGCCATTATCATGCATGAGTACCCTTTTGCGATGGCGGAGCATGAATACTTTGTTGATTTTGTTAAGTCCATGCGCCCTAACTTACCACTTAAGTCTCGTGTCACAACAAGAAAAGAAATTATGAACATATATTTGCAAGAAAAGGACAAGTTGTATGCTGAATTGAAAAATATTGCATGCCGTTTTAGTGCAACCATGGATATGTGGACGTCTAGTCAAAAGAAGGCATATATGTGTGTCACAATCCATTGGGTAGATGATCTTTGGCATATTCAGAAAAGGATAATAAATTTTTTCCATGTGAAAGGAAGGCACACTGGTGAAAGGTTGTATTTTTCATTCAGTGAAGTTATGGTTAGATGGTATCTTGAGAATAGGATGTTTGCTTTGACTTTGGATAATGCGGCTGCAAATGAAGTAGCAGTTAGTGATATAATTGATGATCTAAAGAAGAATACTCAAGTTTCTTTAGTATGTGATGGCATTTTTTTCCATGTGAGATGCGCTTGCCACATTCTGAATTTGGTTGCAAAAGATGGGATGGCTGTAATTTCTCAGACCATTGGAAATATTAGATCTCTTGTCCTAGCTGTAAAGGGGTCACCATTGCAGTGGGAAGAACTAATGAAACGTGTTTGTGAGTGTGGATTAGATACAAAAAGGGGTTTGTCACTTGATGTTTCAACTAGGTGGAATTCAACTTATATGATGCTAAGGGATGCATTGTACTACAAAGATGCTTTTATTAGGCTTAAGTCTGCTGATCGTCGTAGGTATGATCACATTTCTCCAACATCTACGGAGTGGGGTAATGCGGTGACAATTTTTCAAGCCTTGAAGAAATTTTATGATCTTACTGAACTTCTCTCAGGTACTTTTTATCCTACTGCAAATTTGTTCTATAAAGGATTTTGTGAGATTAGGGTTTTACTTGCTGAATGGTGTGCTGGATCAAATGTGGTTATTAAAACAATGGCACTTTCTATGAGTGAAAAGTTTGAGAAATATTGGGGAAAGTCCAACATTGCTTTAGCTGTTGCTAGCTTTATTGATCCAAGGTACAAGAAAAGGCTTATAGAATTCTACATGAGAAAGTTCTATGGTGATGCATATTTGGCTCATCTTGATGAATTTGTTCGTACAATAAGACAATTGTACCAATTTTATGCATCTACTCATTCAAAGCCTAAGACTACAGAAACCACTAGCACACCACCTGATTTGTTTATGGATACTAATGATAGTGAGCTTGAAAGTTACTTGTATGAGTCATGTGGCCCTGATGTGCTTCATTCAGATGAGTTAGACAAGTATATGGGAGAACCACTTTTAAAGGTTACCGGGCAGTTTGATATTCTAGCATGGTGGAAGAACCAAACAAGTGAATATCCTATTCTTTCGCAAATTGCCCGTGATGTGCTAGCTGTTCAAGTGTCAACGGTTGCCTCAGAGTCTGCTTTTAGTGCTGGTGGTCGCATTGTGGATCCTTATCGCACTACTCTTGATCCAGAGACGGTAGAAGCACTTGTATGTACCAAAGATTGGCTAAGGGCAACAAGAAAGGGTATATATATGCTGCTCTCCATGATTGATAATTGTCGTATTTCACATATATCATTTAATTACTAATTAGTTATGGTTTATAAATCTGCCCTTTTACTTATTTTTCACTTATTTTTCAGATTCTAAGGCTCCTCCCTCAATTATTGGAGATCTGGAGATTCTTGATGTTATAAGGGAGCAATTGATCAATGATGACATGGAAGAAGTAGCGTGATGGTCATGGTCCAGATTGCAATATTTGGAGCAACTTTAAGCAGGTGATTGATTGAAGTTAACTACAATTTTTTTTCATAGACAGATACTTGCATATTTTTTCATAAAGTGAATGCTGCCATTCATGCAATATTTTAGTTGTGTTTGAAATGTCAGATTTGTTCTTTACATTATCACATTGCCTATATTTGTTCACATAGCGTTGTCTTGAAACCGGCCCACGCAAAATTCCTTTTGTTGTAGCTTGAGAAAATCGTTGATGATGGCTGCTTGAATTCTCATGTGGCTAACTAACCATAAATCATTCTTTTTGAACTGATGAACTATCTCCTACAATTGAATTTCCATATGAAGCGTATGGACCTTTTAATTTCTATAGCCTTTTCTTTTCTGAAAATGAAACTTTCCATAGCCGTTTGCTTAAGATATTTTTCTCATCTTGTGTGCTGCAAGGTACTCTGGAAACTTACTGACAAGATATGATGAACTAATTATTTATGCCTGTGATCAATTAGGTTTTTGATGCAATCATCTGTGATCCACCATATGGAGTCCGGGCTGGAGGCCACAAGTCAAGTACCCTGAGCACCCCTGCTTCAAGCTGATTGCCTCCTGCGAGCAGATCCTGAGCATGAGGTTATTTGTGGTGGTATATTGGTTTTGGACATAGTTACATTGTCATCTTGTATGCTACCATGTTGGATAATTATTGAGACTGCTTTTTATGATGGGTGATTATTATGTGATATCGCTATTATTATATTTAGTGATTATGTGAGTTACTCTAGATATCACATGTGAGATAAAGTTATTTCCGATCCGAATTCATGGATGTCCGACCGGTATCGATGAATTTCCGACCGAGCAACTCCATTTCCGATGTTTCCGAATTTTCCGAAACCGTTTCCATTTCTGACATTACCGTTTCCGATTCCGATTCCGAGTACAAAATATGGAAATGGAAATGATTTAGGGGTTTTTCCGATCATTTCCGACCGTTTTCAGCCCTAATGTTGAAGCAAGGCTACCCAAGCCAACCTTCAGGAAATGGTAGCCAAAACTCCCTTCCTACTCAATTCATCCTAATTTTTTCCCCAATCACAGTTTCCCTAATCTTCGACACCTAATTTTCAAAACTTCCATCCTTTTCGTCCACCAGCCAACTATTAACTACTACCTTCAATTTTTAATAAATGACGCAATTGATTTTTTATCGTGACGTTTGACCATTCGTCTTATTTAAAAAAATTGTTTTAAATATAAAAAATATGAATCACGCTTAAAGTTTCTTTAATGATAAACCAGATCACAACAAAATAAATCATACCTACTTAAATTTTTAAATAAGACGAATAGCCAAACATCGTGTCAAAAGTTAACGGCGTTATTTATTAAAAACCGGATGGAGTATATCGCAATTCTCCTCCAAGCTTCTATGGTTATTAGCAACAAGCAAATTGGTTATAATCTATACCTGTAAGCTTTTAAGTTTTTCATCCTCAAAAAAGTAGGGTGTACTCACCAAATCAAGTTATTGGGTCTGCTTCATCTCATGTATCTCCCTCCGTTCATTTCATGTTTTCACGACTTTCATACCTGTCAGGGAGGTAGAGCAAAGGAGAGGACAGCCCTCGTGAATACGAATATATAGAAATAGCTCAGTTCGAAGGCACTGGTTTGTTGGGGCAGCCTTTTGTTGCTTTCACACAGTGGCCGAAACTGCGCTCTTGTCACTACAGGGACGCGAGAGAAATTCCTCGAAGGGAGTATTAAAGGGATGGGGCATTACCGGTGTTAGTGACGAAGGGATTGTTTGTAAGAGAAGGTTGCCCTGTTAAGATACGAACAGGAAGCATGCTATGCATAATAATAATAAAAAGGCAGAGAAGAGGATTGAGAGACAGAAGGAGCTGGAGGCCAACAAGGAATAGAAGAAGTTGTTTCACTCGTAGCTCTTCTTCTTTGTTTAAAGTTTCACTCACATTTTGGGAGCGGATGCTGCTCGAGCTAAAAGATATGCTCCCAACTCTTAAACAGCTCTCACTTGTCACGGATCAGAAGCAGCCCCTTAGTGCCCTATAAGACGGAAAGGGAACAATTTGGTTAAAATCAAAGAGTCAAGTGACAAGAGTGAAGATTCAAGGAGGAGAGGGACACGGCAATAAGAAGATTATAGTTAATTAGTGTCGTTTCAACCTTGTACTTTACTAGTTTAATTTATCTTCGATGCTCTAATTTAGAATCTACATGTTTGCTTCAAAGTACTTATATCGGTAACTAAGATTTATCACATTATCATCAGCTAAAAAGTATTTTAATACATTGTATGTCTTATTCTTGTAAACTGAACTAGAACAAATAACTAATAAACAAGGAAACATTGGAAGAGAGATACCCTAAACACAATACTATGCAATGCCGGCCGGGGCAGACCACAAGCATGAGCAGGGCTAGCATAGAAGTACACAGGAGAAGTGTAGGTTCATTAGTTAGCTGTGCGTGCCTAAAAATTTTCCCCACACGACCCGTAGGCGAAGACCCTAACCTTCAATGTCAATCAAGATGCATTTAATTAATTCTATATCCTATTTTCTAACCAACTAATCAGAGATAACCACCGATCGAGTGGAGTACTGTCACACCCAGAAATTCACAACCAAAATTCTAAATAATATGTGTATTAAACCCCTGTCCAGAAATAGCTAGGGTACACACAAATATAGTTGCTATACATAGTACGTCTTACAAACATAATAAATTATCTTATATATGCAGTTGGAAAAATGGTAAAGATAAATAAAGTTAAGCACGCAGAGGTTCTAATCCATAGGCAACTTGACGATGGTATAAGTCTACTCCTCATGACGATCTTTATCTGAGTAGAACTCCAGCTCTAAACAGGGAAAAGAGAGTAAGACTGAGTACCATCCACAGTACTCAGCAAATCACACCTAGGGTTTGCAATATCGCGCGGTTACCTCACGGTAATCGTGGTTACCATGTGTGGTAGCCTTCTCAATTTTTAAAACCTCACGATTTTCACGATAACCATGCGGTTACCAAGGTAACCGTGATATCGTTGGATAGCGATAACCCCCACTAAAACGGTAAGAGAAACGCTGGTCAAACCAGTAAAAATGCAATAATGCATGGGTGAGAAAGAAAGGCTTTAAGGCTCATTTGCCTAAAGCAATTGTATGCAGTGGTAGTTGTAAAAAGGTAAAACAATTGTTATCTTAATCAATATTAATTCATCACTGAACAATGCTACATCACGTTGGTCAGGCCCAAACCATCCATCCTGATTTTACATAATATTTTAGATCAAAATTATTAAAGTAAGACTAATCACGGTGAGTCTTGAGCAATCATCCATAACCGGGGCATGGCTATTCGAATAGATTTATTTTGGCCAGAGGTGTACAACTATACCCACAAGACACGGCCCCACGCATGTACCCGTGCGTCGGTGTGCCACCACGGTACTCCACGAAGAGGTTGTGACAGAACCATTCGCGCAACTCCTCCTCAACCATTCACATCACGCTAAGGTTGCACCTGCCGATAAGCACACCGTGTCAGACAGACTACCCCTTGTGCCATGATAGATCCGGAAGCCGATCAACCTATAACCCAAACCGACCCAACTCCATCAAGCACATCCTCACCAAACAGTGTCTAGGAGAGGGAAGAGTTACGTTACAAGCTCAATCATTACCCACGCTGGCTTGTGGTAAGTACGTAATTCTGCTCAAGAGGGTCCCGCGAACCGGTCCTTAATTGTCATGGGTGTGACCAGTAAAACCATGCACCCATAGCCCACCATTAAGCCCATTATTTGCAGGGAGAGGGGAAATGGGCGAGGGGACGTGGGGGCGACCGGGTCCATGAAGGTTTGAACTGAGGGCGGAGAAGAATCGCGCGCCAACGAGCGGAAAATCGATGACGGCATGAGCCGATCCCCTCTGGGCCATTCGGTCGCAGGTTAAGGACGACCCTGACATGTGGGCCTTGGTCCTACATGTCAGCGGCAGGGGAGGGGGAACGGCGCCAGGGCTTGTTGGGCCAGCGCGAACTGAGCAGCGCGAGGGAGAAAGGAGGCAGGCCACGGCCCGGGAGCAGGCTGGCACGGGCCCGAAGAGGAGAGGTGGGCCAGGCACGGCCTACCGGGAAAGTGATAGGAAAAAGGGAAAAAAGAAAGATAATGGGTTCCAGTTGTTATTTAATTCTGATAAAGCTTTTTAATTTATTAAATATATTTCCCATGCTCTAAAAATTTAATGTATTGAGAATACAAGAAAAATATTCTCAGCCAAGATAAATTATTATTTAAGATTTTTATTAATTCCTTGCCTCTTGTCTTATGAAACAGATTTTTTTTATTCCTTTTCCACAATTAATTTAAAGCTCTATAGGGTAAAATTGAGGATGTGACCGGCACCTTTTGGTTTATGGTCTCTGCGGTGATGGACCGGCGTGGCCGGCTATCGACGCGAGCGTGCAATCCACAGGAGGAAGAGGAGCAGCGGCTGCGTCTTCGTGCGCTGCTGCTGCTCTGGCGCGGCAGACCACAAGCCGGAGCGGACGGCCTCCGCGGTAGAAACGGAGACCAGCGGTAAAATTGACATGTGTTTTGCGTTAGTTCCCATATCAGTTTCTAGTATGTATACATCTGACATTTCCCTACTTTACGTGATAAAAAAATAAATACGATGATATTTTAAAAAAACTAACAAAAATAGGTTTGTAGGATTATTGGAACACGTATATTTATATATTGGCCTCAACTTAGCTAAACTCTCGACGGAACTAATTCCATTAACATCACACGAGACTCTACTACCAGTCCGATATCATCTCACCAAAATCTACTGCACAATATTAACATCAGAACATGTTGAGTGACGTGGTTCAGAAAAAAAACGTAGAAATATAAAAAAATATAGGAACTCAACTAGCTGAATCATATAGAAAATGAAACGTAGGAATTTTGGTGAAAAAGGTGTTTGGTTACTCATAGGGAAACAACCGGAATTTTGAATGAAATACTTCATTACTGGAATAGATAAATTAAAGAGGACATATAAAAAGACATGTTGCCTTGGACTTCTCAAACAAATGTATAAGGTTTAATCAAGTAGTTGGAATCCTCAAAAAAGTGGAAAAAACAAAGAAGACCTACAGGAATTTTGAAACACATTCCTACAATTCAAAGGGCTTCATATATAGGAAAATTTTCTATATGATTTTGATCATTTCAAATTCCTAATCCTTGGTTCCAAACGGAGTACAGAGGGGTTTTCATTTTTAATAGTTGAACAATCTAGGTTACAAACGGTCAGATCTTTTAGGGTTTTACTAGGATACTATTGTCTGTTATGTGTGTAGAATCATTACCATGATTAATATTTTGTGATGAATAATTGACTTTGCAAATGATTTATTTAATAAGAGATTGGTTTGAAAATGACTGTGAATATTGGTGTGAGTATGCGTGACTAACGTGAGTCAAGTTAGGAAAAACTTATGTTCGGATATGGTTTCTTTGTTTTTGCATGTGTAGGTGAGTCTTGAGGCCTCGGAGTATTGCCGGTGGTGGATCGGGAGTCGACTTGAAAGAAGTTGATATCCGGATGATCGGAAGATCACGCGGGATACTAAAGGCTAGAAATCAATACACGTGGAATTAAAGATTCCATATGGCATATAAGAGAAATTATGTACGTATGGAAAGAGGAGTCGAGTCCTACTCGGATTAGGAGTTAAGTTCTACTCGGACTAAGTTCTTCTCGGACTAAGAGTCGAGTCCTACTCGAACTAGGAGTCGAGTCTAAGTTAACTATGAAAAGAAGAATTTAATTTGGTAAATTGTAAATAGATTTGGTAATTGAGGGTTTGAGTCCTAGTGGGATTAGAAGTCCTACTCCTACTTTGTGTGAAAGGTTTTAAGTATAAATAGATGAGGATTTGAGACTCTAGAGCATAACTTTTCGAAGAGAAAAAAACTAGGGTTTAGTTTTAAGAGAGATGAGTGCTTTGTGTGCACTTCTAAATTTCGACGGTTCATCAGACAAGAGTGCGGTAGCGAGGCGGTGGTTAGACCGGCGTAACAGAGATAGGTCTAACCGGTGCACTCTATCCAGGTTTGAGGGTTTTTTTATTCCATAAAAAAATTTGGTTTTTGACGTTCCTACCATTCACCTCCTCTGATAGACTTGATTTTTGTGTTTGATACTATAATGTGTTCAAGTTTTTAAATTGACACGCTTATCTTAGAACCAAGCCTCATATTCTAGTTTATGGCTACTTTAAATTTAAACCATCAGATTTGCATGCAATTTTACATATAACTAATTGTAGAAAGTAGAATTGAATCTGAAATACAAATCAGTTGGCTTCTGTTTATATATAATTACAATTATATTTTATATACAACTATATCAACTAACTTGCACTGCTATATTTTCGACCTACCTTCATTTAAGCATAAGCATATCTTTCTCTTTCTTTTTGATTAACGCTATAATGTGATAATTTATATGCATCCAGATCAACAAATCATTGTTACAATGAATATAGCCCTATTCAATTTACTTTCCAAATGAACACATATTGGCATATTGCCACAATTATAGCTGCCGATCGATGCATCTAGGCGTCTATTACATCGTAGCCATTAGCCCGTGTGCTTCCAGGGAATTGAAGCCACATAAATAGAAACAGTAGTTAGAGCGTGTTTGGTAGGGATTCTCGAAGGTGATTCTCAATCGAATTAATTGGAGCTGAGTCAAACGGACAAAAAATTTCTCTCGATTCTCAACCGAATCGATCCGTTGTGATTCCCAATTTTACATACGAATAGAGAATCAGGCAAAGACGGCTTCTCGTGAGAATCTAACGAACGAAAATTAAAATCCCCCACAAAATCAATATCTAATTCAGAAAGAATCAGAATAATAAAATCTAAAGCTCTACCAAACAGACCGACCCAAAGAAAATGAAACGACACAACACAGCTGCATCACAACTGCGATGCAGGCATACAGCAATGCATACCATTGACTGGACAAAAGGAAGAAGCCATAGCAAACGAGATCCTTTAGAGTCCAACGTACTACCCTACACGAGTACGATTATACGAGAGTAATCTAATGCTTTAGATTTATTTTATAGTAAAACTTACATTTATAGCATATATAAGTATATGTCACTAGTATAAGAATATTATAGAAAAATAGAAAATAGCATATATATAATTTTTAAGATATTTTCGGCTGATTTTTATTTTTTTTACCATCTGATCGCACGGAGATTCGTGCTAGATGAGATATAGAAAATAAAATTATATTTTTTTTGACCATCCAATCATACCGAGATTCAGTGATAATATAAATAATTTTTATAATTAATACATTATTTACTAAAATATTTAAATAAATAGTTAGATTTTACCTACTCTTTAAAAGAATGAATAACCACTTATATAAAATGCCCCAATACAGCTTACCTTCTGAATATATCCTCCTTGCTCGTCCTATAACCGTATATCTAGCAAACAACGAGCTAGTCGACGAGACAAGTGATAGACTGTTGTACCTACCAAATGCTACGTCAGCAGATAAGCAGCTACTACTCCTAGAAATGGAGTATCTAGCTTAGCAGAATTAACAGTAAAGTACTGTTCTTTTTAAGTGTTTCAGCTATGCAGCCTATGCTTCCAATGCAATCCAAGGATAAGCTAGCTGTTGATCTGACTTGGGAGGCTTTTGTTTCAGTCTCGTCTTGTCATTTCTAGGAGCTTGCTGTTCTGTCAGGCTTTCATCTGAACCTCTTGTCGGCCAGGGTCATTTTGACAATGCATCTACTGATCCGTACCAAATCGTCGTTCGTTGGTGTAGTAATTAGTACGAGCGCGGTATATAGAAGGGTTTAAATCCTGACTCTGCATGGCTGAAAGAAGGAGACAACTACTGGATGCGTGCGTGTGCTCCCGATTTGACCCTATGCGCTGCTCGCAAGAGCTTACGTCGGTATCCGTTTTCTGTAAGTATATTTTCTAAACGGTTATGTGTTTTTTAAAAAAATTTATATAAAAATATCTTTAAAAAATCAAATAGATTTATTTTTTATGTTTTTAATAGTTAATATTTAATTAATTACATGTTAATGACGTTCTTTATTTTACGTGTGGCTTATAAGAAAAAAAAAATAAGACAACTTAAACACCGTCTTAACTATCTACCGCTCCGACATGCCATTAATAGCATTATCCACCACTCTTTTGTACGTGCCTGTTCTAAGAAAAGGCCTTTTTTTTTCTTTGTGTGCGTAGGGCTGGATGGGCTCCATCTTGCTCAGAAAAATTAGTGCCGGTAAAAATTACTAGAAAAAACATGGAAGCCAAAAAAAACAATATGATTTGGTTGACTTCCAGAATATCGTTTTTCTGTGGGAAAAACTCTAGATTTAAATTTTTGTGCTTTTTAAAATAAACTCTAGAATTGAATTTTTTTGAGTGGGAGGGGGAGGTCGTGCACTAAAAAAAGAATATCATTACGTGTACTTACATCTAAAATATGTCTAAGTTGCATCTAAAATATGTTATATTTACTACTAGTGTCATGCAAGTTACTTTTCTACCGATTGTAGTCAATTCTACATTCATGTATAGATTCTTCCCATCCATGGGGCAATTGTGTGTTTAAATTACTTCTTAAATTTACACAATTTTTTTACAAATTACTTAAAAAAGGACATGACTATTCTTTGTACAAATTACTTCAAAAAAGAACATGACTAAGCAGCACATGGTAGCGCGTTAGTCCAAACCAGAAACATGTCTAAGTTATATCCAAAATATTTTATATTTACTTCTAGAATCTTTTAAGTTACTTTTACCATTGATTGTAATTACTTCTACATTCATATATACATTTATCTGACTATCTATAAGAACTTACAGGATGATTTCTTCTCAAGTTTATGTAAGTTAGTTCTAGATATCATTATATTTTTATTACGCTAAATTATATTACTTCCAGCATATGTGTAACTTGCTTTTAAACATATATGGTTACTTCCAAACTTTTACATGTACATAAGAGTTTCCCCAATGACATAAAAATTACTTTTTTACTGTTTCTCAAGCCTTGTAAAAATTTTGTAGATATAAAATCTAGTCAGTTTAGATCTTATTAACCATGCACAACTTGATAATAGTAGGCAAATATAATGTGTAGCACAGAGCGCCGACAAAAAAAAAAAAAGATCACATGCATAAGTTGTGTATCGTGAAGCAAATATTGAGTTAATCTAGCACGCACCTAGTTGATATGTACAGACATAGCAGTATCGCACTAGCAGATGATAAATTTTGGCCATTGGACGGACAAAACTACGATAAGCCTAAATAGTGCACATGCACTAATTAGATTTTGCCCTGAAAAAAGGGTTGAGAGAACTAAGGCAGTGGTTGGATGGGCTTATGGGGTGGCTTATTTTCTCGTTTTCCGTGCTTCTCGAACTACTAAACGGTACGTTTTTTAAAAAAATTCTATATGAAAGTATTATAAAAATCAAATAGATCCATTTTTCAAGTTTTTTATAGTTAATACTTAATTACTCACGCATTAATGATCAGCTCCATTTTACGTATCGCATCAAACCATAAGCTCTTTTAAACACTACCTTAAGTGTGCGCATATGTCTTCCATGTCATGAAAAAAGCTAAACCATGTGAAGATATAAAATTATAGCCACTCAGATCCGTGCAAAGTCTTACTTAATTTGTGAGTAATTTGTTGCCAATAGGCCAATATGCCCTATTGGTTGATGATCTCGTTTAACTACGAATTATACAGAGAGAGAGAGAGAGAGAGACACAGACACAGTCCACGTCACACCCTCCTCGCAAGACTTCCTAATTTAATCACGTATTATTTTCTAAGTTGCAAGATTACTGCCATAACTATTACACCGTGATCGGAGGTGGTACCTCTTCTAGGATCGGCCTAGTCCTACCAGTGCCGTGTATAAAAGAACAAAAGGGCTTCCCGTGCAAAGACGACGATCTCTCGCACCGTTTGTTGTCAAAGTTAAGGACATGTTTGGTCCACCGGCCCATCCACATTGGCACACACTTACCAAATTTTACCAAATGTGTGGCTAATAATTTGCACATCACACCTCAGCCAAAATTTGGCAAAGAAATAGGGACCTTTTTACAGTACCTTCCACCGGGGGGTGGTAGTAGTATGGTAGAAATAAATCTTAACGTTAGTTTTAATGGCCATTTTAGTCATTTGTTTAAGTGGGGTGGAACTACAAGATTTGGATGGTGGCCTTCTAAGCTAGATGTGCTTTGGGCAGAATCACATTTAGCATAATCTACTGAAATCTTGGCGGATTCGTTTTTAGTACTAATTTCTCAACTGAATTCAGTAAGTTGAATTTAACTTTAGCACGTATGCAAATCGAGCAAATAGGCATATGCTCCATGACGAAAATCTCAACAAATCAATCCAACTAGTTATAGCAAAATCCCAAATTAAGGTGATTTTTAACCCATGGTTTTGGTCATCCCGCATATCAAACCAGCACAGCAAATTAAATCCATATCTTTGGGGACTTGCTAGCGTCCATCATGCATACATTTGCCATCAAACACAGAAATTACATCTTTCAAATAATAACTGGACCAATACCTTCTGAACAGAAACTCTCCACTCAGCTGAAAATTACTCCAGCCAACAAGAGAAATACATAGCCAACAAGAGAAAATCTCGTCTTCAATATGCCACCATAGCCGGCAGCTCTATGGCGTCCTCTTCAACCCTTCAATAGAACCGAATCAAATCGTTCAAAATTATTCAACCGTACATTAAAATTTGAAGTTGCAAAACAAATACATAACATAGCTACGGCTCTAAACTGTTGAATAAAAAATGCTGCAAACTTACATCACTTGTATGGCGAAATTACACATTTTCTCATCACCACGCTAATCAGGGTATTTTTCACCAATTAGAAATGATTCAACCCATTAGATCATGGTGATATGATGGTGCAATTCACTGATTGAAGGTTTGGAGCATAAGCACTATGTAAACAATTTGCAAGAAACAGGTATTAAAGAGTAGAAAGGAAGACCAAATAGAAAAGATCTTCAGAAAGATTAGGAAGGAATGAAGAGTAAAAAAGATGGCAGAAATACCTCATGGCTAAGGTGCCACAAATTTCGATCACGGCTATAAATTGATTCCTTTGTAACAGGAACTGGAACATTGTGTTTCTTTGCATACTCAATAGCATCTTCATGCCCTGTGATATCCCACTCCCTCCAAGGTGCCACCACTTTAAGTTCAGGGTTTAAAGCATACAATGTAAGCTCAAAACGAAAAAAATTATCATCACATGACTGCCATATTAATATTCAAATTAACACCAGTATTTACCTGATCATTGCCCAGTGCATCCATGAGCAACTGCATCTGCACCAACTTCCTTTGCAACATCAACCATAGCCTACAATGGAGATATATACAGATTAGCCCTCCTCTGTTTGGCCAAATATATTGTGTTTTCAAAAGAAATAAAGGAATATAACTGATTTGTACTTTTTCGGATGTTACTGCAAGCACATCATTTCCATATTTTTATTACTAACCATTTATGATATATATATATATATATATATATATATATATATATATATATATATATATATATATATATATATATATATATATATATATATTAAAGGTAAGGGCTCCTTTGGATCGAGTAATTATCATAAATTTCCTACAGTCCTTATAGATCCAATGTTATCTCACATATAAGAAAGAAAAAAATTGTCATGAAATAGCCTTTTCTAAGAAAAAAATGCATACCAAATGCAACCCATGACCACAATATAACACATTGCATGATGGTATAAATAGATGTAAACCAATTCACTGGTGGAAGCAGAGCCAGCTTTTCCCAATATTGACAAGTGACAGCAAAGCCAGTATGCATTGCCAATCAAACAAAAGACGTACAGTTTCTTGTTTAGTTGTGTGGCGATGAGATGAAAATTAAAATCATGATTGCCTAATCTCTTTTGGGGATTTTTTTCCCCATTGAAGGTCCAGTTTGGAACGGTGGAAATTGGACAGGAAACAATTCAATTCCCATAGAAACCCAGGAAAAGTTCCATGTCACAAATCCCTATATTTCTCATGTATTACACTTATCAGCATGTTCCATCCCCAGGGTAATTAAGATTCTAGTCCCACCCAAGGCCCTGCTGTATGATGCCTATTAGGCCCCAAATAATAGATCAATCCAATGGCAGATATCGCCAAAAGTAGGCCAACCCTTCGCCGCACCCCCGTAGTTCCGTTGATCAGATTAGTGCAATGACATATCATTAATGTTCACATCCTGGATTAGCATATTAACAAAATTGAAGATGGATAAATCTTTCAGGTGAGACTTTTAGGAAAGAAAAATAAAAGTTAAGGTACTAAAGGAAAAAGATTGATAAGTCTGGCAAGAAACCAAGCATGCTCCAGTCAAACATATTTCAAATCCAAGCAGACGAGGTAATTAGCTTCAAAAGGTCATGTCAGCTTCACATAAGCGGTTTTGAATGGCATAGTACTAATTATAGATCATTATTACTCTGGAATGAGCCATTGTAAATTTTATGTCTTGTGAATAGTGTAGTTTATTAGAGCTGGGCAAAAGATGTATTTAAAATATTACCTTTAAGGCAATTATATATTACAAAAGTTCTAGAGGATTACAGATATAGCAATTATTCACCTTGACAATAACATGCCTAGCCATTGAAGTTCCTAGCAGATACTTCCTTTCATAAACTGCGCCAGCATGCAGGCAGGGGTATATGTATTCACTAACAAACTCTTCTTTCAAGTCCACTAGCTTTTGCCTTCTTCTCCAGTCCTTCCATTTCAATGTCACCCTGCAAAATATATGAATATGAACTTATGGTTAACTAAAAAGAAGATAGTAAGAAAGTTTCAAACTATGCAACTTTGTTTAATTACTTACAACAAAAGAAATATACCGGTAGAACATGCAAGAACCCCAAATTATGAAATTTATATAAAGAAAAGGCCCATATGGTTACAGAGAATGCAAAGGCCAAAAGAGTAGCTAAAGAATTACCAGGTAAGTAGGTAACACAAAGATACTGGTGAGATCAAGCAGAGAAAAAAATTATATCGATGATTTGGGTAATGTGGCAGGATGTTATGGTTAGCATGACATTACAGCCTAGAAGAGAATACTAGAACCACTTGATTCTGTAGGCTTGATAACCACGCAAGTAATTAACAACATACCTAGCCAACATCAACAGTGAAACAGAGAACTTCACAACCATAGTTCTCCCATCAATCAGGCAGGCACAAGACACAGTTTGCATCAGTCAAAGTAATATGAGAATATAGGTTTGTACAAATTGGTACTAGAATAAGAAATATATATACCTCAAGCGCCAAAAAGAACCCCCACACATGTCCACAGCCTTTCATGTCCACGGCCTTGCACTCTTGTGTGCACTGTGCAGCATCTGCTTGTGCCTACGCTTGCTGTCCAGACTGAATAGGTTAGCTAGCTAGGCATCTAGGGCTATAGAACCCTAAGCTCTTTCCCTAGCTATTCTACTGCTCCCTTCTTCTGTTGCTAGTCTTCTTCGTTGGCAGCTTCTCCCTGGCTATGTTTATCTCAGGTTAATGAATCTTGGTGCATATATTTATCTCATCATTGTATTCTTTTTCCTTTTCTTATTTGGTTCTTTATTATACTTTGTTCTATGTAATCTCCAATGCCCTCAGGCAGTGGCTGATCCAGAACTTTAATGTACCGGTGTCACGCCATATTAATCATGCTTAATTTATGGTGTCATCCTCCATGTATAATCATGCTTAAGCCATTTAGCTATAGGTTTTGCCAAAGGTCACCAGGGTCGGCTGACCCCTGTGTAAACACTGTAGATCTGCCCCTGCCCTCATGTCTTTTAGGTTTGCTTATCACTGCATGGTGTGGAGAGCCTTCTCTTTTCACCAAAAATCGCCCAGGTTAATTAACCTTTATGTACAAAACTTACCGTTTTAGTTCTTTCATCACCTTAGAATTCGAGAACTTTTACGGTCTTGGCATGCCAAAAGTGGTAAAATTCAACACTCCTCAATGAAAAATACCATATAAAAAGTATTTTAAGTATGAGTATAGGTACTTAGAAAGGGTAAAAAGATAAATTTGCTAGTAGAGAAAAAATGGCAAAATTGTCCCAAAAATAAAATTGGTACCGCATCGGTACTAGTTGTCCATATCAGTTAATGGTAAGTCATTTGCGTGGTACCGATGTTATTTGTGTGGTTTTTTCTAGATTTACATTTTGTTCACTAGAACAGCGTAAAACTCCTCCTTTAATTCTCCATTATGTTATTTGTGTGGTTCTTTGGAGATTTATATTTTGTTTCCAAGAACATGATCAGTTAAAATATCACCGAATGTTTGCGTCGATATAAGATTTACATTTTATCCCCCCAGAATACATGAACTCTAGGTAAAATTTATATTCATTCAGGAGAAGAATCACTGCCAAGACCTCATCTCACTCACTGATCATCAATCAGGTCCCTGACCAGTAGTTGATCTATTGAAGTATTCATTGTAGCAAATTAACCATTCTAATCAATTCCAAACAAATTTTGATTGGTTTGGATGTTCTTGTTTCACTGAGGCAGCTTAGTACTGCAAGATATCTCAGACAAATCAGCTATTGGCCTGAACCAATTTCCTTTCACCATGAACTTAAGATGTCCTTTCTCCTTTTCCAGAAAAAAAAGAGAAATGAACACAAGATGTTAAGGGTTACTTAATTTTAGGGTGTTATCTGCAACACTGCCAGTGCTTAATGCTTACATTATCATGCTACACACTCCAAAGTTTTTAATTTGCAAACCAAAGCATTCCATCTGACAGAGACTGCAACTCCCGTACTTGACCACATAATTAACATACGAGTAGGTTCTAACTTGTAGCCTATTTACAACAAAAGGCATGGCAGGTTTGACAAGCACGCCACGGAAAGCTTCATAGTTTAGATAAGATTGACTATTTGCCCAAAAGAGTCGCTTCAAATGTCGGTCCTCATCGACCTCAAATTTGAAGAAGAAATCTGGATCTCTCTCATCTCGTGCCCTTAGGCGTCTCAAAACAGTTTCAGCATCTCCTTCCACTATTGTTTTAATCTTTTATCTATGACAGTAATTATATAGATTTGTATCTATAAAGCCAACATTCTTATAACCTTTATATTGCTTTTCCATTATATTCATAATATAGTGCTTCAATACTCCTGCGATCTCCATCTCAATTATTTCTTCTTTCTGCACATCGCTAGTGACCCAATGGGAACGAAGAAAACATGTCTAATCCGCTATAGCTAACAGATGATTATGGTCATCAACAAAGTCTTTCACATACCACTGACCCGTGTCCTTGCTTAGCTCTATTACTAGTTTAGTCCTACAACCACATCGAGTGATGTTTCTTGCCTTTCTTATCCCGTTATCCCTCTTTACATGCTTCCATTCTTGATACCCCTGCCTACTATAGACAATCACCCTCCGTCGGACCTCTTTTGTAGCATTTCTTCTTTCAGCATAGGATTTTCTTATACTAAATCCTTTATCCCAAGCGTACTTATTGTAGAAGTGAATTTATTCGTCCTCGCTGTTGAACGTCCTGCTGAAAATTTGTTGGTACTTCAATAGGTTCTCAACCAATCTGCTTGTCCCCCATCAGTACTCAAATCCTACAAGAAACAACATCCAAATTTTAAGAACACTCTCTCCCATTTTAAGTTACTTTACAATTTGAACTCATATTCTACATACCAAATTGCTCTCTACCAATAACACTACACAGCTATTTATTAACTGCTTGTCACAGGTATCCTATTTGTTCATATAAGTAATCTCATTTCTTTTTAGCTATATAATTGTCACTAACTAGCTTGTATAACAAATATAAAACTGTACAAATCATGCACTAAAAATGAAGAGAATTGGGTGTACAAGTAATATGTAATACATATAAATGATTTCTGAATTGCATAAACAAGAAATAAAATATGCAAATAAGAAAAAGAACAAAGGAGGAGAATATAGCCGGTCCCGATTCAGGCCCTTATTTGCAGTAATACGAGGGATTTGTGAACTACATAAATAACTAATCAACTACGTAAATAATCATAAGAGATCTTACTCTATGCGCTTGTGCCTAGACGTCAACCGGATCTTGCCTCCCGTTCAAGCCCTAAACAAAGCCGGCGCTTCTCCCTCAACCATGCCTAATTTCATGTGCATCTGTTCAAACCCTAGAAAAAGAACAGAGGAGGAGAAGAAAGCCAGTCCCGAATTAGGACCTTATCGGCAGTAATATGAGAGATTTTTGAACTACGTGAATAAGTAATCAGCTATGTCAATAATCAGAAGAGATCTTACACTATCCGCTTGCGCCTATCTCTAGATCAAACCCTCAACCAAACTAGCGCTTCTCTCTCAACCATGCCTCCTTCCGGTGAAACCGATCAAACCCTAGAAAAGGAGTGCAGGCAGAGAAGAAAGACGATGATGCGGAGAAGAAAGACGACCATACTTCTTTTTTTCCCATGCAATACTAAATCAACGATAGGTATCGGTGAGATCCATAGAGGTGTTCACATGAGAAAAAAATGACCATAATTTACTAATTAATTACTCCAATGCCATCGGTTACGATAATTTTATTCCGTACCTTGCCCCACTCTTAATCAACGGTTCATGTTGCTCTACCTCTTAGTATCTCTACGTACTTCGCAAACACCGTAAAAACTTGACATTCATTCTAGGAGCTGGCTAATCACCAGGCACTCACCAATGTCTTTCTTAGAGATTCCATGGTCCCATATGCTAGTTAGCACTGAGAAGAACATGTGATTCCCGGGTACTTGTATATACTATACAATCTTGTGATTCAATGTTGGAACTGCCCAAGCGAAATGTGTGATGAAGCTGCCAGCATGATCTAGCTATGAAATGATGATCACCAAGAAAATAAATTTTATGGTCATGTGGCCTCTTGGGGGTCATGCATTGCATGCCTTGCTAGGTCATGCTGTGGCAGCTAGCCTCATCACCTCTTCCCATGCTGTTGGGCACATGAATCTTCCAAACCCTGATCAGCTGGAGATATTTAATTTGCTTACGTACATGACATGTTATTTTTGGCTTTATGATTTATGGATTATCACAGGTATGTTTCTGAAGCTTCTAAACAGTAAGATTTCTCCAAAGATATTCTTCATCGGCACTGTTCCTTAGAAAATATTTTTAAATCAAAATTTCAACTTTCTAATATTTAATTTATTTGTAAGTATCCTCGAATAATTATCTTAAAACGGGACGTAAATACACATGAAGATAAAGCCACAAGTTGTGTTGTTACATGGGTTCTTCTTCCTACAGTAGTATGTATATATACTACCTCCGTTCTCGAATAACCATTGGTGTTTACTACTGCTGCCTTACTTTGACCCTAAATTACTTCTCAATGATTATATTAATTATGATGAATGAAAGTTGTATGGTGGCACCATATACTTCGATAACATAATATATTTTCTAAAAAGATTTATACTTGATGCCCATCCAGAGATCAAAGTAAACTTTTGTAAAAAAATACAAGCAGTTAAAGTTTAAAATTAAATAATGCTAGTATCAATTATTCAAGAAGTATGTTACTTTCTTGGTGGGTGTGTGTCTATTAACTCTCGCATATTGCAATACTAGGATTCTTGATCCACACATGCAAGGGAGTAGCTATTATTTATCCTCTTTGTTACTCAGTCTTTGTTGTGTAGTGCTCTATCCGTTTCAAAATATAGTAACCTAGGGCTGAATTTAATACAACGTAAAACTACGAATCTAGACAGAAGCACGAATCTGGACAGGCTTCTGTCCAGATTTATAGTCTTAGTTTATATCAAATCTAGTTCTAGGTCACAATATTTTGGGAAGGGAGTAGACTTCAAGCCACATATATATATCTGTCTGTATGTATGTTTTTTGCCGGGTTGTTTGCATGTATGTATATATCTGAAAGAGATGAAAGGTAAGAATAACTTGAACAACTATGAGATGGTGTACATATATATATGGTGTTGCCTCTTATTTGAGATGGTGATTAATCAGAGGGAGTGTACTTTGCCATGTTACTATATTGCCTTGTTTGGAGGAGTTTTTGTTAGCTGCAGGTTCTCTTAGAATCTTTAACTGATAGAAACTCCCCAAACAGTTTAAATTTTCACATAGATTCTAAGAATTTGTAGTTCTAAAATCCAAAAAATGAGCAACCAGAAACTAGGAAATCCAGCTTTTCACCACTTGTTTATCGGAATCTTAAGCTCCCCTAAATAGGGCTTATATCAGTAGTACTCCTAGTTAGTGATGATAATGGATCCAACTTTTTACCCTATAAAATTTAAGGGCCCAATAAAAAGGATGGACTCAATTTTTTATAGATTTTTAAGCTAAAAATTTATAAGGGTTGAGTTCGGATGTGAAAGGAGTCGTGGGTCGTGGGCATTGTCACCCCTCCTAGTTAGTTAGATCGGGACAACTCATTCACACAATCACATGCCATGAGAATTGAGATGCCAAATTTGGTGCCATTATAGTACATTAGTACAGCGAACTAAAAGAGATTCAATGCAGTATAATTTACGTATAGTACCTCCTACATACAGTATAATTTAAAAGAGATTCAATGCAACTATTCACACTACTTAATTAAGTATGCATTCTCATAATTCATACCTTTTAATCGTATCACATTATTTGTGAAAGGACCAATAATGTATATCTTTAATTAAGCAAAAGAAAAAACTGTCACTACTACAGATCCAGGCATTGATGACGGGTCAACGTGACCTGTTTGAGATGACTCATCTCTGAAGGGTCAAAAAAAAGCACATTTAAGATATAGCTATCAGGGACAACCCGTCACAGATGTGAGGTCATCTTTGACGGGTCGTAGTTGTAACCCGTCACATATTATCTATGACGGGTGACAACCATGGTTCATTAGAGACGACATGTCATCTGTGATGGGTGTAGTAGGATAAACCGTCACAGATGAGAGCACTCATCTCTATCTGTGACGGGTGGTAGTTACGACCCGTTACAGATGAGTGAAATTTATTTTTTTAATTTTTTTAAATGATCTAGATGGAGGCATGTCTATATAAAGTTTTAGATCTCGGCTAGATTATAACTTTATAATTGATAATATTTTCATTTGAAATGTTTACCTGCCGGAATATGTATTATAAGTGATGAGATCTATTTTAAAAAACAAAATTTTGAAATTTTCAAACAATCTTGGATGGAGACATGCCTTCTATTAAAGTTGTAGAGCTCAACGAGATCTACAACTTTATAATTGATAATATTTTCATTTGATATCATTTACATCCCCGAATATGGCATTATAAGATGAGATCTATTTTGAAAAACAAAATTTTAAATTCTTGGAATGACTTGGATGGAGATATTCCTTATATAAAGTTGTAGAACATGATGAGATTACAACTTTGTAATTGATGACTATTTAATTTAAAGTCTAGAATCAAATATATATTATATATTTCGGACAAGAATAGTCAAAAGAATAACATTAAAAGAGTATTTAACATGAGCTTTATAGTTAAGTTGGTAAGAGTTGAGGGGTCTCGAGTTCGAATCCTGAGATGATGGGCTTGCTTGGTATGTAGATCTCACATACACATATACCTTTTTTCTTTCTCGCAGTACTGCATGCAGCTATATATAATACTATAATATATTACAAATTAATAAGGTGTGTCTTCAATAATTTTCTAACAGTATGTGTGCAATGCATGATCACAGATGCACAATACGCCAGCTACCAGACAGGTGATAGAATTCATTTCATAGGCATATGCATCTCGCTTTCCTAGTTGATAAAATTGTTTGCTTATATGGTCAAGACAATACTAATAATTCACAAGAAATTTAATTTTTAGGATAGACAATATATCAAAATTGAATGCATGGTTTGTTATATCAATCAAGACCTTCCATGGCAAGATCCAAATGCTTGATGTTTGAGACTTTGGAAGCAACATCCATTTACACATAGTATGGGCTTAATTTCAAAATGGTACAAAGCTAGCTCATCAACAATTATTACAAAATGAGAATAACTTAGCAAAAGATTGAAAGTACTAGTATAATGTATGTTGCCAAAAAGTGGTAGTGTTGGCTGGCACCAGGGACCCCAAAAAAATGGACAAAAAAATAAATTTGACTCTAAATACATAGACTAGAATCATAGAGCTCATGTGGCCAATATATATTGTTTATGTGTATTACATGCATGTATACAGCAAATACATTTTAGAAACCTAATGAAAGGTGGTGGTTAGTGTGTGTTTGGACAGTGACGGTGTATTGGCAATGGGAACCACATTAGTTAGTTGTTAATCAATTAGCTAGGGCTAACTAAGCATCCTTCACATATAATATATATAACAATATCAAAGAGTGGCCAGTCAGAGTAATTTGGAGCCACTGCAATATAAGCCTCTAGCTTCTTCTCTCCAACCTCTGTGTGTGTGTGTGTGTAGAGAGAGAGAGAGAGAGAGAGACAGAGAGAGTGAACTTGATTGTTGAGGTGCACCCATTAGGAGCTGAAGCTGCCAGCATGATCTGATGAGTGCTTAGGTGAGGGCAGAATTGGCTACCAAAACAAAGATTCAGATCATGCTGTGCAGTTTCATCTGCTTGTGGCTGCACAAAAGGGCCGGATTATACGTTTGGTGTAAGAGGGTTTACAATTTGTTTGATTTGCTGTATAATTCTTCTGTTTGTAGATTTCATTCTTGCAGGGGCGATCAAATAATCTTTGATGTTCTGTTTGGATGCTGAGCACCCATGAATTAATTGGAGACCAAATGAGCAAGCCAAGAACTGAAAGATGAAACAGCTGTGAAGATCAAATGAGCAAGCCAAGAACTGAAGATGCAAAGAAGTTCTTTCTTTTGCATCAATATAATGCATGGTTTTGTTCTTCTTAATTTATCTTCCAATTCGATCAATAAAATTGATGCCAGTTGTTGTAGGGTATTCTTGCTAGCTATGCTAGCATATTGTTCAGGAGAAGCTAGCTATATGGGCCATATTAATTATCATAGGTGGGAGCAGCTAGGCAAATCTTGGGTCTGATCTGCAAACTTTCGATGCTAGCCAGGATATTATTGCTAATTTAGAAGTGACAAAGTCATGAATAAAATAGCATATTTCTCTTGTTTTTATCTCATACAAGATTGCAAGGTTGTGATATGCATGGTGAAGCAAACCACAGATATTTTATCTTACTGAAATTAATACGAGTAGGCGTGAATGACATGTAGAACAGGCCTCACTATCATCGTCGGTGCGGAGATGTATTGGGCAAATTATGATTGCAATCATATTTATTTGGCAAGGTTATCTCTCTTTAGATAAATTTGAGAGATTTCACTTATTCACTAATGTATGACCAGTTGATACACATCGGCAGAATTCTGGAGCAACTAGAGGTGATATTTAATTAATTTGATTGATTAGCAGATGATTGTTGATTGATTAGCAGTTTGATTGGAGTGTACAATACATTAGATTCTCTGTCCCTGTCTATTACAGCCGAAAGTTGGGTGTACTCTTAATTTTTCCCATTATGCCAGTCCTATCACTGGATGTGAAGAGATCTGTGTGAGATGCGTCGTCGCATATAATAAATATAAAAATAAATAGCTAAGGAGAGAGAGGAGAAATTAAAGCTAGAGAAAAAGAAAAGATGAAAAAAGATTTAATTGTGTGGTACGGGGAGCTCACGTACTAGGTACGGCTACTAACTACTTCCAGATGTTTATACATCGTAATCGAATAATTTGTGGTGCTGTAAAAACATGTAATTATTGTTGGTTCACACAACAATTAAGCTGGAAAAACTATATAACTGTCGTACTGTATTAGAACAAGGAACCCCTCCTACATGTTCGGGAAGAAGAACATATAGTTTCATTTTTGAATCATAGTCAATTTTTTTATTTTAGAACTAATTTATACTTTTTTTCCGTCGCTTTTGTTACTCAGTTTTGGCTTTTGGACCACTATTGAGGAGATGTATAAAATTCTTATTTTATTATTTTTGTTGCTTCAGTTACATGTCTTCGGTTTATAACTCAACCCCCAAAATATGTACGAAGCAGGTCATAAGTTGATCACATGTCAAAGATACAGTACAAGAACAAAAACAATATTTTTAAAAAATCACATGTTCTTACTATATATTAGGTGAAAAATTATAAACCAAATGAACTAATATCAGTGGATGGGTTCGTGGGTTGACCAATCTGCATCCCAGAATGTAACCTGTGCAATGTTAGTGGTTAATCCTACAGAAAAGGAAAATTCCCATAGGGTTTTTTTCCCGACCTCATGAATTGAACTCATTCTCGTGGAAGTAATAATATAAAATTCCTGTGAAATTTATGTCTTCTGTCTATTATTTTCCACAGGAATCAGAAATATTTTGTGTTCATAAATTGTGTCCTTTTATTTTTTGAAAGGAAGACTGAATACATAAAAAGTACACATTGTTTAGCACTTGAAACTTGCATGCTTCTTGTAGAAGTACAGCCTAAACAGTATGTACAGCAGCATGGGCTGGCACAATAAAGCTAGCTAGAAAAACTGAAAAAGGCTAGCTATAGCTGGTCAAGCTAACCATCTCGACCTTTCTCGTGAGCTAGCACTCGTAGAGTTATGGTATAAGTACTTATGGTATAAGTACGTATTTATAACTCTTATGTTCTTTTAAAAGTAAGTAAGAAATATGGTGAATGTACGTGCATGCACGATTACGCAGTATATACAGGATACACCTTGCCAGCTGGGCCGTTGTGAAAGACGATCTTGGCTCTGATCGTTTGTAAAATGATACAAGCAACAAACAATAATTTATAGATAAATTTTTTATGTTTATATTATTATCGGTTTATAAGCTGATGCTGAAAACTAGACTGATGAATAAATTCTAAAGTCAACTTTAAAATTAAGTTACAAAATTTAAATTTTAACTGTGGTTGATAAACTAACAAGCAAATAATAAGAGGCTAGCTGTATTTGTGGCTGATATCCTGTCAATCTGCGGCAATATAGCATGCATGGATATGTGTATGACTATGGTCTCTCTCGCTCTCCAAGACACACACCACTATGCAAACAAATATCGTATGCTCACTTAACACAATCTCAATATATATCCGTAAACCTCAATATTTAGAATGCATCCAAGCAGCATTCCACTAACTCAGAAGTAACACTTCGGGAACAGAATTGCCCTTACTGTTGGACCCCCACAAGAATAGAAGATGATGTGTTTAGGACGTTTTGTCCCATTCGGAATGCAGAAAGGTTCCTGAATTTCCTACAGAAAATGAGCTGATCATAAAAAACTCTCAAAAATTCTGCGAAATTCTTGTGTTCAAAATATAGCCTTAAAAAAAAAAACTCGTGGATTCAAGGGGAAACACCTCTAGCAACGATAGAGGAGAGAAGAGAGAATAAATTTAAGTCGCCAGATCAATTTTAGACTCAGTTGTTCCTTAGTACTTATATGCGTACCGGGTAAAATGATACTCCCTTTAGTTTTTAATATAAAGCGTGCCGGATAAAATGATACTCCCTCTAATTTTTAATATGAAGCATTACCTTTTAGACGTACATTTAATCATTCGTCTTAATAAAAAAATCGCGTAATTATCATTTATTTTGTTATGGCTTGTTTTATTATTAAAGATTCTTTTAAGTATGAGTTATATTTTTGTATATTTGCACAAAATTTTTTAAATAAGATGAATGATAAAAGATATGTTCAAAAGTCATCGGTGTCATATATTAAAAACTGGAGGAAGTATTCTTTTTACCTTGTTACTGCCTTTTGCTAATATTACTAAATGATTTGTTGCTATATATGTTTGTATACTACCTAACACCTTGCTTATATATGATGGAGCAATATAATGTTACATGTTCATGAGCATGTCAACGGTAATCACAGGCGTTGAGCGTTTCTTCCCACGGCGAAACTAAATATATGATGGACTAATATAATGTTAGATGTTTATGTCGATGTGTTTCATCATGTTTACCAACCACCAGATCTATGATGAATCTACTAAATCCAACTGAAAGCAAAATTGCTACTAACCACCAAATTCCCACCTGAACCTAAAGTTTCTTGGTCAGTCACCACTCCTGTAATTCTGAGAGGTGCTCCAAAACAAATCAACATAATCACAACATTTCCAAATTCCAACCATAAAGGCCTATACAATAATAAGAAGAAAACAAATGCATAGATAGCTCCTACATTTATCCAAGGCTACAAACAAAGTCCATGCATGATCGATCAATGCAATCACTTACACATCAGGACGCCCATGCTGGAAAATAATTGGTGACAATCAAGAGGAATGTACACAAACATCCACAGCAACCCGTCGGCGTCAGGATGCATTAACGGTTATACCTAACGCCATATGCAAACAGTTATGCCCATGTCTAGCATGCGCCTGATTGCCCCTCTTGGCTTCAGAAAAACATAGGTGGCGAATTGAAATCACACTGCAAAGAACAAGACGAGACATGGTTTTTCATATATAAATTATTGTACCAAGCAAACAGGTTTCTGTACCAACAATGACATCTTAATTGTAGTACAAAGCAGACAAGAAAGCCTCGTTTATATCACAGCGATTGGCTAAAAAAGACAATGATTGATTGGCTAAAAAAGACTATGATTGGCCTATCCATTGGTTTCTTATTAGGCAGTTATTGAACAACTTGCAATAGGATTGCAAAAACACAAGACAGGCGCATCTACGGATTGAATTGAACGTATCATTGATCACAATTCATAACGAGGCTGCATGTAATGCTGACTCCTACAATTAAAAAAAAACTACAGATTCAGAAGAGGGAAGATTAAGTCATGGGTTTGTTATGATGACAGAATACAGGAATACTGCTGAAAAAATTATATCAACTATAGGAATTAATGCTAGTTTACCTGTGTCAACCTTCCAGGCTGCACCACACGGATCTCGCTTGTTCGACCAGTTGGCTAAGTTTTCACATCATCCAAACAAAGCTAGCTCTCCAGATGTTGCTGTGAAGAAGCAACCTGATCAAGTTACAGAGGTGCAAGGGGTCATAAGAAGCTGAGGGCTAAGTTGTAACAATACTTGCAGCTCCTATTGCATGAGTGGTAGTGGCACCAGAATGTTGAGGAAGGGACTGCGATTCCACAACCTTTAAAAAGATTCAACAGCATTGTATCACTGATTAGCATCAGCTCTGCAGTAAAATGGTAAACTACCATTAGCATCCTGAAAGAAGTTGAGACTGATATACTATTTCATTTAAGTACCAGTAGCACATATATAGGGGCTATGAGGCAGTTCTTCTTTTGGTGTGAATGTTTCTGTGCTACTGATACAACATAGGATACAGGGATGAAGGCACATAACCATATATGGATAACATAATGAGGCACCACATGATGACACAAAAGGTTATAATCATCTCTGTTATGTCAAAATATGGTGGTGCTATTAGCAATTACATGAAAGCATTGGTCATCTCGAATTTAAAAGTAAACAACTGAAAGAATAATTAGCTACAAGCAAAAGGATGCATTGATTTATGTAACCAAGTGACTGAGGACATAGGTATTTGTGTTTGCAGAAATGGTCCAGTTGAATCCACAAGTCACACAAGGAGGGAATATTCATGTGAGAGGTGAATCATAAAATTAGCCATTTAGTTCAGGCTCTCAACACCAATTCCTAAGTTGAAGATAAATACTCATATCATATATTTTGCTCAGCTTGCATTTTACATCTTTCTAAGTTCTAACATGCCTCAGATCAAGTTGGCCTGCTCAAAATACTTTCTCTTTGGGCTGGATTAGAAAACAAATTCTACAAACTCAGTAGGAACCAGTTGTATACATTGCTTGTTCCTCTCGATTGTGTAAATGCATATGCGATAAGGCTCATTCAACTGTAGTGTTGTCATAGCTCATTAGAGAATCTGTATAGTTCCACCTTTACCTGCTTTGTATGGTTGATGTAAGTGGCAATCTGCAAGTCTGCAATAAGGTAAAGTGATCAGGCCCATTCATTAGTGTGAGATCCATCACTAGTTACTCAATATCTTCTATATGCCCACAACATTATCCAGGGATGCATTTTCCAAATAGCTGTCAAGGCCACATAGCTCTGTCCTACAGACTACAGTATGATTAAAATTTCTCATAATAAATGTATGGAAGGATAAGCACAACAAGGGTTCCCAAACTCATCCACATCCACTCCCAGCTGTTAACTCTTTTTAATGGAATACTGAATATGTGTTTTTTTAAAAGAATAACCTGAGAAAAGGATCAGAACTAGTATGAAATATGAACCATCCATAACTTGGTACAAATCAAGCTAACCATATCCTGGAATAACCAGGTTATAGAAATCCCCAGAAGAGGCTAAACAAATGGGACTACTTATTACATAACGCAATGCTCAACTTCAACACTTCAACTCACAAAAGCTAGCAAATAATACAATAGAATAAACACCACAAATCACAAGTGAAGAGAAGCAGGCTGTACCTAGCATGTAGCAACTGTACAAAGATTTGTCAATCATCTCTGCTTCTCCATTTTAATTTAGATTCAAGATCAAAAAATTTCAATCCAGATATCACCAAATCTGCAGTGACATTCTTCAAGTGCTCATTCAGCATATCCTCGTAAAAAATAAAATTGGCTTCTGAAATAATGTTCCGATCTCTCATGGTAGATAGCACTTTTCTTGCCTCAGTTGAACTTGCATACTTGCAGAATCCATAAATGATAGCAGAATAGATAATTTCTACTATGGGATAGCCCAACTCAATCATTTCGTCCACCACTTTGATGACCTTCTCCAGGCTTTTTGATTGGCAAGCTTCAAGAATAGTCAAGGTGTACTTGAATTCCATCGGCCCATTTTCTACATTCCCAAGACAATCTTTAACAAGTGAAATAGCTGCATTTATCTCTCCTTTTTTGCACAAACCTTTCACAAGAGCACAATAGGCTGAAATGCTTGGTATCCAAACTGCCTTCATCATCAAGTTGTAGCACGAGCAAGCCTCTTCAATATTTCCTTCGTCCACAAAACATGGGATCATATGACTATATGTACATGAGTCCGGCCTGCAGTCATCTGAACCTTGCATTTCCTCGAACAACAAAAGTGCTTTCTTTGTCTCCTTGATCTTCAGCAGATTCTCAATGAGGATGTTATAAATGCCGACGCTACAATACCCTTTTCTTCTGAAAGCCTCGAAAACTTCCACGGCCTTCAATTCATTACCACTCTTGCATGCAAAGAGCTGCAGGAAGTCCACTAAAATTTCAACTATAGGCAAGCTCAGCTCCACCAGTTTATCAACCAATCCAAAAAACTTAACCATGTCACCCTTATTGGCATAACAAGCCAGCAATGGTGAAACAGTCTCAGAGCTTGGCATGAGCTCCTCCTGAAGGACAACCTGAAACATCTTATGCGCTTTATCCTCCCGCCTGATCTCACATAGCCCAGCAATTAGTGTGTTATAGATCCCCAGGTCTGCACGATAGCCAGCATCCACCATCTCTTTCAACACTCTACAACCATCGCCAACCTTCCCTGTGGAGACATACGCATCAATGAGAGATGCATACACCATCCTGTCCACCAGCAAACCCTTCCTCCTCATCTCCTCAAACAATTCTGCTGCCTTCTCCACCATTCCTGCATTGCATAGCCCCGCTACCATTGTGGTGTATGCCATTGCATCTGGATCCACACGATCCCTTCCCATCTCCTCCCAGACCCTGATGCAACCCTCCATATGCCCCCAGCGGACCATCGTCTTGACCAACGCAGTGTACACAAACACATCAGGTCTGCATACCTCAGCACGCATCCTTCTAATCATCTCCAGGAGCTTATCCATCATCCCCGCCCGCGCCAGCGCACGCACCATGATCGCATATGTCACCGGCATAGGTCGCACACCGCAGTCTGACATTTCATCAAACAGCTTGAGGGTATCGTCAACATGCCCTGACGCAGCAAGTGCTCCCAGCACGCGGTTGCACGCATGGACCTCAGGCTGCACGGAGAACTCATGGCGGAAGCGGCGGAGGGCGTGGAGAGCGCGGAGTGGGCGACGCGCGGCGGTGTGGAGCCGGACGAGCAGATTGAGCTGGGAATGTGATACCGGCTTGCCATGGGCTCGCATGAGGTCGGGCACCTGGTCGGCCGCGGCGGGTAGTCCAGCGGCGGAGAGGAGCGAGGCGAGCGCGTGGAACGCGGGGAAACAGTGGCGGAAGCCCTTCTGGCGGCCTGCCCACAGGAAGAAGGGGAGCGCGAGCGGTGGCGGCGGAGGTGGGCGAGCACTGAGGACCTCGGCGACCAGCTCGGGGGGCACGCGCCGGAGCTTAGAGAGGTCCGCGACAACGGGAGGGCCCCAGCGCTGGTGGCGGCGGAGTGCGTCGAGGAGGAACCGCGCGAGCGGGGAGAGGCGGCGGGAGGCCGCGGAGGCGGAAGCCGAAGCCGGGGAGGAGGGAAGGGATCGCGAGGAGGAGGGAAGGGATCGCGAGGAGGAGGGGTCCCAGTCGGCGAGGCGAATGGGTGCGGGACAGAGGAGGGGGGAGGAGACGGGGAGATCCGGGGCCTCTGGGAGGAGGAGGCGGTGGCGCGGAGGTCGGCGAAGAGGCCGCCTCGGACTGTGGGACGGTGCGGGGACCCTCGGCGGTGGCCGTGGTACACCGTCTGCTTGCGGCGGCGCGCCGCCGCCGGAGCAGGCGCCGGCGGCGAGGACATGGCGACGCAGGCCGCGGCGTGGTGGTAGTTTTGAGTCTTTGAGATCACTAACTGGTCAGCGTGGGATTAGCAGGCCGGGTTAATTGCTAAACCCGTGGTCCTAAATGGGCTCTAGTGGGCCGAAACAGGTGGGCCCCGAAAAAACCCTAGATGCGCACGCCTCCCCTCCAGGCGAGTACTCTCCTACGCGACTCGCGCACTCCCCTCCTCTCCCCTCCCGACGCCGGTGGCTCGCTCGCAGGTCGCCCTATCCCCTCGCCGGCGCTCCGTTCGCCCGCCCGTAGTCCCGCACGGCGTCGCTGTGACACCGGCCGGCACCCGTCGGTGGTGCTCCCAAATTTGCTGCGGCGGGGGAGGGAGGGAGAGCTAGAGATACAGAAAGCGGCGGCGGCGGCGGCGGCGATGAGGATCGAGGAGGTGCAGTCGACGTCGAAGAAGCAGCGGATCGCCACCCACACCCACATCAAGGGCCTCGGCCTCGACGTGCGTCCCGGGCTTCTCCGCTCCCTCCCCCCTTGCTGGCGTGCAAGGGGGAAAGGTTTTTCTCCTAGGGTTTTAGCGAGTTTTTTTTTTCTCATGGATTCGCTTATTGGTTTGGTTCTCTCGAGCAGGCCAATGGGGCGGCGATAGGGCTGGCGGCGGGGTTCGTGGGACAGGCGGCGGCGCGGGAGGCTGCTGGCCTGGTGGTCGACATGATTCGCCAGAAGAAGATGGCCGGCCGCGCGCTGCTTCTCGCCGGTCCGCCCGCCACCGGCAAGACGGCCCTCGCTCTCGGCATCTCCCAGGAGCTCGGTAGTAAGGTTGGTACTTCCTCTCCCTCATTCTCCTCCTCATCGCTCCATAGTGAACAAGCGCTGTTATTTGCAACGCATGCTCACTGTAAGCTTATCCAAAGCACATGTTTGCCTTTTGGGAATTTTGCTCTTCTACTCGTGAAGAGGTCGACAACCCTCCTGTGGTGAAATGGTAGCCGCACAAGGCTGCCTGGGTTCAAGCCTCACTTCTACCTATTATGATGTGTGAGAGAGAGAGGTAGATAGGTAGATGGAGGGGGTTTAAGTTTACTTCCTCTCGTACCATAAACTTAGTGTAATAGGTTTTACCGTACTTCCTAGTTCTCTTTACTGAATATAGAATGGAGTTAAAGCATCTAGCAGCTCAAAACTAATGAACCATTTGTAAGTTCAATGACGACACCGGTGGACAACTGTTCATAATAAGCCATTTTTCGTAAGTTCGATTTTCTTTTGTTATTCATTAGCTAGTGTAAACAAGTAATTCTGCATTTACATGGGCTTATCTAGCTACATAAAGGCATTCATATTGAGCTTCTGGTATTTCAGCACCTATGCCTTATCATTTTTAGCTGAACTGTTGGGAGGATGGTTGAATTATATATTAATTTACTTACCATGTCACTGTCCATGTTCTTGCCTCTCAACATTTCTTTTAGCCTTTTAGGTTTGGATTCTGCTGCTTGCTGGTTCAAAATATTTGATTACCTTTTCCTTTGTTGGTGCAAATGTCCCTATTCCTTGAAAATAATTGTGCTAAGGTGTTGGCGGATAAATTATGGTGGATCACTGGAATTTAATGTTAACTTATAGAACCTGTACATTTTGTTTTGCTTTATACCTCACAATTTATATGAGAAAGTCTGTCTGTATTATAAGTTTTTTTGTTCAATGCCCTACATCTACTTCAGTTTGGTAAAACTTCCAATGTTAAGTAATTAGTATCATTCTTGTTGATGGCATCTAATGGCTTATGTGTTGTCTTGTGTTTTATAACACAGGTCCCTTTCTGTCCTATGGTAGGATCAGAAGTGTACTCCTCAGAGGTCAAGAAAACTGAGGTGCTAATGGAGAATTTCCGTAGAGCTATAGGTTTGCGTATAAAAGAAAATAAAGAGGTTTATGAAGGAGAGGTAAGCACACCATATATGCTAATTTTTAAGTTTGCGCTAAGATATTGTTCTTGAATTGGTGCTTTATTTGATATTAACACCTTTGTATGTTTTCACACATTTTTAACTGATATGATATTCCCTGTTTGTTTCTACAATACTAATATATATTTCTGCTTCATTGCCTTTTAGGTTACTGAACTTTCCCCGGAAGAGGCCGAGAGTACAACAGGTGGATATGGAAAAAGCATTAGCCATGTAATCATAGGTCTGAAGACTGTAAAAGGGACTAAGCAACTGAAGCTAGATCCTACAATCTATGATGCTTTAATTAAGGAAAAGGTTACTTCCTGCTCCTTACCCTCCTGTCTCGTGCTAGACTTTTAACATTTAGTTCACTTTTTGAAATTTTAATAATAGTTGGAGGTTGTTCGTTTCTTATTCAGAAGAATGCGTTGTTGTGAATATTTAATATATAGAACAAACTTTTGGAGAATGTTAATTGTAAAAATTTGCATGATTGATTTTGGATTCTCCATTGTGTCAAAACTCATAACTTATCATTGTGGAGCTGATTAGATGCTTAGATACTGAGATTCACTACTGTTACTTCCATTTTCTGCACTTGCTGTTTCACATTAATATCAACAGTACGTGGGATGCAGGTGTCAGTGGGTGATGTTATATACATCGAAGCTAATAGCGGTGCGGTGAAAAGAGTTGGTAGATGTGATGCTTTTGCTACAGAATATGATCTTGAAGCTGAAGAGTATGTTCCAATCCCCAAAGGAGGTCCATAAGAAGAAGGAAATAGTGCAGGTAATTTGGTGGATGTTTGCCTAAAAGGTTTTTGCGCATACATCTTGCACAGGCAAATCTTCTTTGCATTGTGCTATCTATGAATTTATGTTGATAACTAAAGAAATAAATGGATTATAATGTTTTACAAATTTGAAGTATGGCGTCAAACGTTCATGTCTACAAGATTGGTAGAGCTATCAGCTATGGGACAGTTTGTTACCACCACACCTCGTCTGAATAGATAGGGATTAGAACCAACTCTTTCAGATCTGTAGGTGAAATTGAACCTCCGTGCCAAAACAAAAGGATTGGTCTCAATCCCTTTTTATCCACATTTGTAATTATACCTCCCTTGATAAATAGTTTATAAAGTTCACAAACCAAGCACTATGATTTAATAAATTCATGACCATCAGTCCAAACTGTATTGTAACCCTTGGAGTTCATTATGTTTGATTAATTATTGTTACATGTGAGAAAGGTCCAGCTGGGAGATTTGTCCTTTTTATCTTCTATCCCTGAACTGTTGTACTATTTTCTAGCGGCATAAGAAAATTGGTCCCCATATGCAGCATTAATGTGTTATATACAGGCTTTCTGCTTATGGTTCTCAAGTTCTATGGAAGTTAACTGAAGAGCTATAATTTCTCTTATCATTTCTGTACAGGATGTTACGCTTCATGATCTTGATGCCGCAAATGCTCAACCACAAGGAGGCCAAGATATTTTGTCCCTTATGGGACAGATGATGAAGCCACGAAAGACTGAAATCACTGAGAAGCTACGACAAGAAATCAATAAGGTTTTCAAATTTCCCATCGAGCAGTATTTACTGTTTTTAGAACTGGATCGCATTTAATGTACATGTCAGGATTGACATATGCTATTTAATCTTTATACTATATGTTGGTAGGTGGTTAACAGATATATTGATGAAGGAGTTGCGGAGCTTGTACCTGGTGTTCTGTTCATTGATGAGGTATCTTATTATTTTATCCTTACAGTTGGTAGTGTAGTGTTCTAAGTGGCTCATTTGGTGTCAGAAGGTACAAATACAAATGAGGGCGTGTTTGTCTGTTTGTCAAACATACAGTGGTTGTCCTTATGGCAGCCATGCTGGAGTATTTACTATTAGTCTACTACATGGCAGAATTATATCTTAATGTGGTTTGATTTAGTTACTTATGAAGAAATTTAATCGCAGGTCCACATGTTGGACATTGAATGCTTCTCTTATCTTAATCGTGCTTTGAGAGCTCATTATCGCCAATGTGATACTGCTCACGAACAGAGAATATGTAACGTGAGGTAAACAGTTCGATTTACCAGTTGAAGCACTGTGTAGTCATTGTAATACCTGAGTAATACTGTGTTTGTCAGTTTGTCTACTGTTATGCTCCTTAAAGCTTACAAGTCTTGTTATGCTTGTGTCCAGAGGAACTGATATGACAAGTCCACATGGTATACCAGTTGATCTTCTAGACAGATTGGTGATTATTCGAACAGAAATATATGGTCCCACTGAGATGATCCAGGTTCGATTTTGGATCTTATATCAGTTAGGCTTTCCTGTCTAGAAGTGTGTTTGATTTTTGCCCATTGCCCTTTGCAGATACTTGCTATTAGAGCACAGGTGGAAGAGATTGACATTGATGAAGAAAGTCTCGCATTTTTAGGAGAGATTGGACAGCAGACATCTTTGAGGTATGATTCTTGGTTATTGTTCCTTCTGGCAATGCCCACAAATTTGAGAAAGAAAATTAAGATGGAATATATGGAGTAGAGAGTATATGTTGAGTGGACGGATCTTATATTCCCACTTCCGGTGTTGTATAAGAATTTTAAATTTTGTAGCTCTAGTATATTGAGGTAGCTAGCGATGATGAACGATTGTCATACATCTTGAATCTCTTGCAGGCATGCTATGCAGTTGCTATCACCTGCTAGCGTAGTTGCAAAGGCTAATGGGAGAGAAAAGATCAGCAAGGTATGTATTGAAATTCTAGCAGGCTATTGTGACATCCTCTTGCCCTTTTTGCCCTAGGGCTGGCTACTACATTCACTTGTATGCTGAACCCATGATCTTTTTTTACCAGGCCGATCTTGAAGAAGTCAGTGCCCTATATTTGGACGCTAAATCATCGGCTCGTCTGCTTCAGGAGCAGCAAGAAAGATACATCACTTAAATTCTCTTGCTGTACGAGACGATAAACTCAAGCATTTGTCCCTAGTCATTCCGCTGGGCCTCTGATAACGACTTTGTCAGGAGAACACTTGATTGATTTTTTGCGGAAATGTAGAAGCCGAACTCTGTACCCCTGTAGGCAGCCTCTAGAGAAAAGCTTGATTTCGGCATATTGCTTGTTCACATTCATTACTCTTTGCTGAGTAGATCGCTTATGAATGAATTACCGTGTATCTTAGTCGCCCATGCAAGTTGCTAACTAGTGTCAAGATTCTGTTTCGTCTACTGATGGCATTTTCATGTCGGTTCTTGATCATTCAATCAGAGAATGAAGGAAATGCCCTCAATCATTCTTGTGAAGAGACGTTGTATATTTAGCAGCAAACCTTGATCCCCAGAATAGCGCCATATCCTCTGTTACTACCTCCATATACTCTGTTACTAACTCTCAGCATCACCAACGGCACTCAATAATAATTACTAGTTTTTAAGCGTCTGAAAATAAATTTTCAATCACCTTAAATTGTACAATGCTAAGTTTAAACTTGCAGTGGTATGCAATGGGCACAATGCTAAGTTTAAACTTGCAGTGGTATGCCATGTGCAGTTTTACTTCTTTTTAATTACAATTTTGTTTTATCTATGGTTGTTTTATTTTTATCTAAGTTTGATTTTGTTGCATGTAATTTATGAATAGTAAGTTTATTTCCTGTAATTTTGTAACTTTGTATGTTCAAATATTTTGTTCAACATTTTTTATAAAGAAAAAAGAGTGGGCTAATGAGAACCACCGGATTGTCATCTTAAAAAAAAGTGACTGAAATTTTCATAAATTTTTGTCACTTGAAATCTTCATAAATTTCAATCACCTAAAATCTAACTAAAAAATGTGTATACTCCAAACTACCAAGTAAACCTTCCTCACCTCTCTCATCCCGATCGCTGCGAGCAGCTTGCAATAGATTGGGAGCCAACGCCAAGCCTCCTCCCAACAAGTGGAGATTCTAATTTTTTTGGCAGCTATTTAGAGAAATTGTTGGGGCTGATTTTTTTACTTGAAAGTCCAAAATCTTATGATTGAAAACTATATTGGATTTTTGTTAGTAATGCTCTATCCTCTATTACTATTCATCCGTGTGCTGTGACCACTTTTTTCAAAAAAATCATAAATCTATACTACTTTAAAATAGTCTAGTGATGATGGTGAGCGGTGAATCTACCACCACTATTATAACTCCCTACTTTTTGTGGGAAGAAAAAAAAAAATTATGAGGTCAGGGGATCCACATATAAACCACCCATCACCAACTTTCTACTATTTGTTAAAAGAAAAAAGGACAGTGTGGAACCAGAGGCATGTCAATAATAGATATATGTAAAAATTAAGAGATAATATGTACACAAAGTTATGGTAATAATGGATTAATTATAATTTTTTTTAATTAAAATTTTGTTACAACGCGCATGGACAGTATGCTAGTAAAAAAATGATCCATGCTATGAAAGTTTATTGCTCGCTAAGCACAAAGATAGAACTTTTTTTCATTGGAGCTAGCCTAACCATTTTAAAATTATTTGCAGTCAAAATTAAAATAGTAAAAAGTTAAAATCACCACGGAGGGAGTACCACTTATCGTGATCACGGATTGCTACAAAATTGGGGTCATGCTCATTACTCAACGTGGACGACAAGGCCACCGTGAAGAGGTGATCATGATCATGCATCATATCACCCGGCGTGGCTAGTTAACAGCCTCCATCTCCATGGCCAACAAAGTGGCAGCATTTTCGGCATGCAACAACGACTAGTCGAGAGGAGACGGGAAAATTCTTGCATTAGGTCCTCTTATACTCGGATGATTTACAGGGCTTTTCTTGCATTAGATATAGTCATGGTACTTAAGCCTACAAGTCCATAAGAGTTTCCGTTCAAAATGTTTCGAGCTACTAAAGCCTAAAGGGCTAATGGCATGTGTCGGCTCGAATGAGCTGAATCGGTTCCTTTGAAAAAAAATAGGAATAGTTATGGAAGACTTCAGCGAGCATGTTAAATATATCGAATTATACGTCAACCATCTCACCATGACAACTTAACTGATTACAATCTACATTGCTTTTTTTTCCCAAAACTAAGGGATAATTTAATGGCGAGGGAAAAGGAGGAAGATCAACTAAAACAAGATGAGCTATTAACGTATAATTAATTAAGTATTAATTATTTTAAACTTAAAAAATAGATTAATATGATTTTTTAAAATAACTTTTATATAGAAATTTGTGCACTTAGTGTAAAAAAACGCACCGTTTAACAGTTTGGGAAGCGTGCTCATGAGAAGAGGAATTTTTTCTCGTTAACTAGTACTCCAGAACGGAGCCTAATAGTGTTGAGATATAAATTAATTTGGTGGAGTCATAAGACTTACAAATAAAATATGGTATGATAATATTTTCTTTGCTCTTAAAATAAATTGGGCTCTGGAAGAGGGCGAAGAGAGATGTAAGACAAATATGTAGTGGGGGTTGTGAGAATTCTCTCTCTTTGTCGCAAGGTTGCTGGCCTCCTCTGTCACCAACGGTGAATCTTCAAGGAGCGGCTGAATGTTCATTGCATCGCCAAATAAGCCTTAACCTCCAACTGCTAGAGGCCTCTTTTGGGTATGCATCTTGGCGCCTTCTTTTGCAGCTGCTCATGGTTTCGTCATTGCTGCCATCGTCACCATGGATCTGGCTTTGTAGCCTGCAGAGGACTAAAGGACTCTGTTGTTTTTTTTCCTTTTATTTAGAATTCTTTCTTCTGCAAATTTTAGAACCTTATGTTAATATGCCTAACTTTGAGAGTCCTCTTTGTAAAACTAACTGTACTTACAGTTGACTATCAATGCATCTTCTGAAGCTTTAACATCAAAAGGATGCAATTAATCATCATTACAATGTTCCATTTAGCTGCTGTGTGTTCCGTGCAAATGGTCTACCATGGGAATGAATTCTAATCCTCGAGGATATTCTTTGGTGTACTTTTTTCTTTCAAATTTAATACAAATAGTTATAGAAAAATCTAAAAAAAATTAACAATATAGAGTAAAGTGAAATCTATCGCTACACCAAAAATTAAGTTCAAATTCGATCTGCACATTAAGAAATAAAAAAGACAAATTCGGTTGTAAACAGTACCACTATTATTAATATGTTGAATTTGTCTTTTTTTATATCTCACTATGTGAGTTAAGCATGGATCTAAGATTTTATGAAGTGATGTATATATATATTGTATGAGTGTTGTCAAATTTTTAATAATTTTTTATAATTATTTAGTAGGTTTTTAAACAAATAAGAAAACGTCCCGATCAAAACAGTTTCCCCTACCACTTCATGCGGTCCCCCTTTGCAAAAAACATACTCCTATCTATATGGGATCTGAAGTTGTGCCATTGTGGCAAACACCCAAATTTCTCACGAATTTTGCAAGAGCTTAATACTTAAACTCCTTTTCAAATCCCAAGGCAGTACACCAAGTACTATCAAGGTTGCTACTTGCTACCGTGTATACATACACAGCCTAGCTAGCTACCTAGTACATACATACGTACATACATGTATTGTACGTACACGTGTACACAGCTTAATTAGACGTTGACGAGCGGCGAGCCGGTGAGGTACTCGGTGAAGGCGAGCGCGACGAGGCCGATCATGGCGAACCGCCCGTTCCAGAGCTCCGCGTCGGCGCTCATCACGCCGCCGCTCCTCGCCTCCGCGCTCTCGCCGCGGAGCAGCGGCACCAGCGACGCCAGGGAGAGCACGGCGGCGGTGGCCGCGAACCACGCCAGCCCGCTGCCGCTGCCGGCCTGGTCGAGGAGGCCGCCGCCGCGGGACGCCTCCACGGCCAGCGCCGACACGAACCCCACCATCGCCAGACGGCCGTTGATCCGCTCCGGCGCCGGCCCGCTGAACGCCAGCACGTCCGACAGCTTCGTGCTCGCTGCCGGCTTCGCCTTGGGGGAGCTGGTGGCGCTGGGCGCCGCTCCGGGGCTCGGACTCGGGGTCGCCGGAGACCCGGCCGTCTCCTCCTTCGTCGGCCCCACGTCCGGCTGCACATCGATGTCCCAAGTTAGCACACGAGCAATCACCAGAACAGAGCGCGCGCAATCAATCAAGCATGCATGCTCAGCTCACCTCGGCCTGGGCCCTGACGACGAGCGCGACGCGCCGGCGAGGCAAGACCGCGGCTGCGGGGAAGCCTACCGCGGCGCGTCCGGCGCCGACGACGCGCCATGGCGCGCCGGCGGCGGCGACGGCGAAGGAGCTGCTCAGCGCCATGGTAGTGGCCGCCATTTCCAGCTCAAACACCGTAGATGAAATCAACTACGACTCAGAGATGCGAAATGCACGGCGAGATCGAGCTGAGGAAGCTAGTGAGGTGAACCGAGAACACAAGCTAGCTAGATCACTCTGCTGCGGCTGCTGATGCGGGGGACGAGCACGGGTAGAGGTATATATATAGGTGGGGATCGGAGGGGGTGTCACGGCGAGGTGGGGAGTGGTGGCGGCGGCGGTGGCCACGTCGGCGGGGGAGTACGAGGCGGCGACGTGGAGGGCGACGGTGTCAGAGGTTGGGGGTCGCGGTCGACGTGGACGTCCAGGGCACCGTGCGTGCATGGGGTTCCCGCCAAAAAGCCCCGGAAGAGTCCAGAAGGCGCGCCAGTAGTCACGAAGGGGGTGGGGTGGCAGTTTGTGGGCCCACGTGTCAGTGAGTAATCTGCTTACACGGCTACAGGTTACAAGTGGCTTTGTGATTTGCGCAAGTGGACAAGCGATAGAGCCGTGAACAAACGATTCATTCATCTGTGGCTGTGCGATTTCAAATTTGTGGTGATGATTAAAATGCACTCTTCATATCTGTTAAATCAATAGTAATTCGCGAAAGCACTTTGAAATAACGACAGTATTGGTATGGTTTCTATATGTTCAATGTACTTATAGTTTGCCTAATCATTGATCAAAATCTACAAAGTTTGACCTTCTCAAATCAAAGTTCATTAACACCATATACAGCTAAGATCTCATGAGCTCGTATCAATTCAAAGCACTTTTGCAATCAGCTTTAAACTTTAGTACAGCACTACAGATTAAGATCAGATGTAATTACAAGTACAGATTAAGATTAGACGTCATACAAGAACAGGGCATACACTAGGCACGCCTACAAACACACACAGAACAGACACATGTATGGATCATCAGCGTCTATACTCATTTTACATGACTGACAGGCTACATGGCCTAACAACGAACAAATCACTACGGTCAGTCGGATACACAGAGAGGGAGTGGTATGCCAGTAGCAAGCAGAAATTCAGCAGAATTCAGTCAAATTCACATGATGAAAGCTGGCAGCAATGTGGTATATAATGGAATGGAACTAGCTATTTCCTAGCTGTTGGGCTATTTGAGTTGAGATAACCCATCTTCTCCGACAACACATTCATGTCGTCCTCAATGAGAGGGTTGTCGTTCTCCTCACCACCAAGCCCTTCATTGAGCAGCAACTCCCAGAAATCGTCGTTCAACTCTCCCTGGGGCCTGATTTGCTGCTGTTCAGAAGCAGCGTCGACGTCCAAATCCTGTGGCCCCACCAGACCTCCAGCATCCATTGCTGAGTTTTCAATATCGGATGGGATCCCGTCGATGAGGAATTCCACAGACTCCTGGGGATCAAACGGGACCTCCACTAACTCTTGGGGATCAAACGGGACCGGTAACTCTTGCTCTAGGCTACTGCTGGTCCCGACGTCGATGTTGTCAACTCCAGGTCCCTGATCTATGCGATGTCTTCTTTTCTTCGAAATGGCATCTTGAAGCTCCTTTCTCATCTCGTTCTGGGACATAAGTTGCTTTAAAAACTCAGGATTCTTCATGACACGAGCCAGGAATGCCATCATCTGCTGTTGCCTCTGCTCAGTTCCCTGTAGCCTGTCCTCCATGGCTTTCAGATGTGCTTTTGTATTCTGCTGCTCCTGCCTTAGCTTCACAACCTCCGCCATCAATAATTGCTTGTCTCTTTTCAGTCGGTCAATCTCTGCGTCATATCCAAAATGCCCCACCTCAAGGTATGGCCCAAGGGATTGCTGGTTTGAAGCAGTATGGGAAGGTGGTTTACGACGCTTGATGTTCTTGAGAAGATGTCTCTGTCCCCGTAGAAAACCCTCATTTGCAAATTCCCATCGATCAGGATCAACCTTTCTGAAACCCTGAAAAACCGAAAAACAACACATCAGGGAATTGTTAATCACTAGAGACATCCAATACAAGCATGCAACAAGATGCTACTGCTTTAATCAAACACTAGTCTTTCTTTCTTTATTATTTTTTCTGGCCTTTTTGTTAAGATCACAAGTCGCAGCAGTACCAACAAAGATGGAACTACAAAATAGTACTGTTTACCATTTCGGAATGTTTTGAGTTCAATTTGCACGGTTTTCAGTTTTTTCTGCACTATATTCATCAACTTTTCTCCTTCAATCTTCATCAATTTCATTATTTTGGGAGGAAATTACAAATTCAGTCATCTGTTGTCCCATTCCAAAGGGCGCAAGTGAACTATGAACTCTAGCATAAGAATAGAGGATATTAATTAGGAAAAATGTTGACCTTATTTAGAAATTGCACAATGTGATGCTTATATGAAGTCAAGTAGTTGACAGTGATGCATAGTATAAAGATGTCGTCTTGCAACTGTAACATGCCCAAAAAAAGGGTGCAATGGATGGGGACACCGGGCACAGCATGAAAATGAACCTCCATTACTTTGGGAAATGGAGTCCAGATATGAAGACCTGAAGTACAGTACTAGCACATCCAGGTAGGGCAGTGCCGCATCCATCTAAACAAACATCACATCATTTTCCCTGAGCAACCTTTGGTTTCTCTCTTAACAACCTTTCTTATAATTATGACACTGGGCCAAGAAGAAAAAAAGAGAAATGTCCAAATTTTCAGATCTAGGTCAACTAGCATTTGTCCATATGCTGCTTGTTATTCATCAGGAGTCTGTCAATCTAGGACTTCGTTGCGCTTGTATACACAAAAACACTAAACAGGACATATGATGTTTATATGAACTTCTGTAAGTTAGCTTTGCTTGTGTGATGAAATATGGTAAGTGTTATCAGAGACTAAATGTCCTAATAACCAAAAAGGATTAGAGATCCCTACTGTTCTACCATAATAACTGAAAAGTACTCGGCAACCTTAAATGCCTAACTAATTTCCTCTGTTAAACTTTCAATTTGGATGGTCACACCAACTTCTTACACAACCGACAGCTATACCGCATTTAGTCAAACAGATAGCTACACTGCATTCGGGTGCTCCAAGACCAAACAAGCAAAATTCAGCCACATCTATCAGTGTTAGTAGCTAAACTGCATCTGGGTGCTTCAAGACCAAACAGGCAAAATTCAGCTAGGCTACATTTATCGGTACTAGCAACGAAACATCAAGAACTGAACTGGGCCGCAACTCAACTGCATTGGATTGGAAGACAAAAGGGGGAGCTATATAGCTTACATAGGTGTTGAGCTGCCTGACGAAGCTGGAGAAGTTGTTGTGCTTGAAGAACCTGGGCAGCATGACGGTGGCGAAGGCGTGGGGATCCCACACCACGAAGCTGTTGTTGGTGGCGCTCCACGACACGATGCCATCGGTGCCGGCGTCGTCGACCATGTCGTAGGTCTTTGTCAGGAACGGCGGCGGCCCGGCGTCGTGCAGCCCCTCCATCGGCCTCGGCGCTGCCACATCCTCTCCCACCGCCGGCAAGCCTCCGTCCCCATGGCTCTCCTCCTCCTTCACCGGATTCAGCGTTGGGTCCATATATAGCCCAAATACGACAACACACACTACACTGAACCTCCGACGCCGGCAATGGCGACGGCGAGGCACCCTCTCCTAAGCAGCCAATAGCTCAACAAGAAGCCTCCCCTCTTAAACAGCAGGAGACACTACGACAGCAGCTAAGCTCCGGCGCGGCAGGAAGGCAGGTAGCATGGGCGCGGAGAGGGAGAGGGGAGAGGACAAGATAAGGGTGGGGGCAACTCAACCCTACCCTACCCTACCATGCCAAAGAACACCTCACCATCACCCTCCCGCCCGCAAGTACACGCAAGAAGGCAGCCGCAGAGGCATGCCGCTAGCTGATCCGGCCGCCGGGGGACCACCGGAGCAGCTGACCTCCCTCCTCCCGGAGCACCACCAAGAACTAACGCCGCGAGCTCGCCGGCGGCGGGTGGACTCGGATGCTGTTGGGGATGGGCTATTTCGGGAAAGGAAGGTTCTGGAAGGGGGGAAGCGGCGGTGGGGGGTGGGGGAGGGGAGCGGGGGCGAGGTGAATGCTGCGTGCAGGTCAGATCGGTTAGGGTGGGACACGTGTCGCAAAATGGGCCTATGATGGGCCACACATGGGCCTTCCGTGGGGTGACAAGTGTCGGCAGCTGGAGGAGAGAGGGCATCAGGGGCAGGGGGATATGCTATCACCGCAATGTTCTTATCCATCGAATTATTAAAATAAATTATTTGCTCTATATTTTTAAAAATATTTTATAAATTTTTTCCTCTGAGTTTCTTAAACCATTTATTTTAAGCTACATATTAATTTTATTTTTAAAATATTTAATTTATCTTTATAATAAACTAAATAATTGTCGGAGGACGAAGCCTCGACCGCGGGAAGTCGGGAGACCCCCTTTTGAGGTTCGGCCAGGGGAGCTGTTTCTCAGGTGTACGAGGCGTTGGAGAAGGCGAGAAAACAATGGCACACAGAGGAGGCGAGAGGATTTATACAGGTTCGGGCCGCCGGAGCGTAATACCCTACGTCCTGTGTGTATGCTATGTGGGAGAATGTGTATGGTTGTGCTACAAGGTGTACCCGGGGAGCTCGGAAGCGTAACCGGGAGACTTGGGGAAGAAGAACAGTAAGGTTGCCTTGTTGTCTATTGCTCGAGCTTGAGCTGCCTTCGGTTCGGTGGCTTGGATCCTCCTTTATAGATTAGGGGAGTCCACAGCGCCAGAATACAGAGAAAGAGCTTTTCCGGTGAGCCCTCCTGTGCACACGTCTGCTTACGACGCCCATGCCGGAGCTGTTGCTGCTGTGGACGGCTGGAGCACGCGCATGCCGGCAGCCGCCTGTTGCGCCACGCCTGGAGGAGCCCCTGTCGGGTGCTGCGGGCGGCTGGTCTGGTCGCCTGGTTGCCACACACGCCCGGAGGCGGCGCCTCCGGGCTCCTGGGCAACATTCGCCCGGGGCCGGGGGCGCCGCTTCCGGGCGGCACTCACTCGCCCGGGCCCGGGGCAACCCGCGCCCGGGGCCGGAGGCGGCGCTCCCGGGCGACAGGCGGCGCGTCCGGGCGCAGGGACGAGCACCCGGGGCCGCGGGCGACGCATCCGAGCGCGGCGGGGGACACGGCCTCCCTGCCGGCCGCCGGTCGTGCAGGATATGTCCCCCGGAGGAGCCGATGTGGCCGGAGACCCATACGTCCCCGCAGGCTGTGGGACCCCCAGTCCCATTTCGCCGACAGTGGCCCCTGGCCCTGTTGCTCGGCCGGGATCCACTCCGGCCAGGAACAGGGCCATGTCTTGAAGAAAAGAGGGGACGCTGGGTCCGCCTGGTTCGACGTAGCTTGACGGTTTGTTGACTTAGATGCGATACGTACCCGGCACCCGGGCTGAAAACATGGAACGAGGTGTTGAGGAAGGCCGGCAGTAGCGGTCGCGATGGCGAGGCGGCGGCTTGCCGCCCGTACTATCGCCACGAGTTCTTCGTGTGTGACCGCTGGTCGGAGGCCGCGGCAGCAATGGGGCGCGTCGTCCGTTTGAAGGCCGGCACCTAATCCGCCGCCGATGAGTTCTCCCGTGCCTGGCCCGAGATGGAGGCGTGGGAGTAGGAAACACCCTCCCGGGGAGAACGCGTACGGGCCCAAGAGGCCGGGCTTCGCGTCCCGGGGGTGCGAGTTCGCCATGCGCGAGGAAATCGCGAAGAGGTCGCGGGATTTCGCGAGGAAGTCGCGGTGGTTCGCGAGGATGTCGCGGTGGTTCGCGAGGATGCCGCGGTGGGCCGTGGTCGAATCCGCTGCCCCGGAGGCAGGGTTCTTCGACCGCGGTGAGCTTCTTGTAGAGCCGATGCCTGACGAAGAGGTTGAGGGAGACGCCGGTCTCCTTCAGACGCCATACGCGGGTGCCTTCGGGGCCCGGGCCCTCCATGCCCCGAGCGTTTCCCTTCCGACGCTGCCTGGTGCCGCTTTCGGGGCCCGGTCAGAAGTGCGGCGGCAACCGCGCCCCGTGCGATCCGAGCCTCTCGTGCTTGCGCTCCGGTTTTGCCTGTCTTGTGAAGAGAGATATTTGCATATATATATATATATATATATATGATGACGTTTATATTTTCGTACCTTGGCTTATTGTATTGTTCGGAGGTCGCTGGTGTTCGGGAAAGGAGCTCAGACTCGCTTCCCTCGCGAGCCTCGAGACCGGGAAAAGGCATGCGCTCGGGACCCGGGGGCCCCGGCCAGCGCTGATGATATGTATCCGGGACCCGGGGGCCCCGGACTGAAATACGGTTTTGATATAAGCCGGGTTCCGGGGGCCCGGGCTTGAATATGGGATGTGAGACGACCCTCCGGATGCATTCTCGCCGGGGCGGTGCTGTCCGGGCTATCGCGCCCTATTCCGGGTGTCGCGTTCCTAGGCTTGCGCTCGCCTTGGCGATGCCGCCCTGGTTCGGCTCCTCGGTGTCAGGCCCGGGGCGCGGATTCGGGAATCCGTGCCTCGGCTCAAGTATGTGCCCGGGACCCGGGGCCCCGGGCGGTAGTGCAGCTTGATATGTATGGTCGTTACGTGCCCAGGCACGGAGGCCCGGGTATGAACATGGACCATATTGGGACGGCTTCCCCGGACCCGCCCTTGCCGAGGCGATGCTGCCCCGGGTCGGGCTTCCTCAGAGTCAGGCCCGGGAGGTGAGTCCAGGCCATATGTTTGCCGGGCGAGGGGCGCTCTACGACGGGCACCACACTTGCTGCCTGCGGAGTATTATTGGTGCGTGCCCAACCATCGACCCGCGTGTCATGACGTGAGGCCACGGCGGGGGGAGCGGGCACGAGCCTCGATGCAGCGAGGATGCTCTCTGGTTCTGGCCCGTTAGGGGCCGTTTTCGGGCTCAGCTTCCCTTGCGAGGGTGCGAGCTCTCGACACCGGGAGGGGATCCTCGACCGGGAACGGTCTGCCCGGACTCGCGCTCGACTGGGCGGCGTGGTCCGGATTATTACACCGGGAGCCGGAGGCCCCGGGCTGATTCGGGACGGACCGCCCGGGCTCACCATCGCGTCCGGGCAGACCGTTCCCTATGTGCGTTCGGGGCCCGGAGGCCCCGGACTGATTCGGGACGGACCGCCCGGGCTCACCATCGCGTCCGATGGGGTCCGGCCAGTCGTACCCTATGTGCGTTCGGGGCCCGGAGGCCCCGGACTGATTCGGGACGGACCGCCCGGGCTCTCCATCGCGTCCGATGGGGTCCAGGCAGTCGTACCCTATGTGCGTTCGGGGCCCGGAGGCCCCGAACTGATTCGGGACGGACCGCCCGGGCTCTCCATCGCGTCCGATGGGGTCCAGGCAGTCGTACCCTATGACAAAGGAAAGGGGAAGACTTCCTCTAATAAAGGAGGAGAGGAGAGATTTTCATTGAATCAAAAGCCAACCAAAGGACCAGAAGCGTTACAGTCGAGGCTTCCCGGGAAGGTGGGGCGAATCGGGATGATCTCTCCGGCTCGGCTGTCCCGGGCGCCACGTCCGCGGCTCGCACTCGTTTTGGCGAGGCGGTCTAGGTTCGGGCTTCCCTGAGCTGGGACGTTGGTCGTCCTGTCCGCTGCCCTCGGCCAGATCGTCCGGCCAGGGATCGTACGTCCCAAACCGCGCGTTCGGACCGTCCGAGCCGGGGCCGGACCGTCCGAACTGGGCTTGGCTTGCTAAGGCTCCTGCCGGAAGTACTTGACCTGCTTGGCCAAGCTCTGGACGGCGCGGCACTCCGTGAGATCGTGCGAATCCGTCTCGTGGACGGCGCACCACTTCTGGGCCGCTGCCGTCGAAGGCGGCGCGCGTGCGGCCCTTGGCCGCTCGCCGGTGATGTTGTCCCCGCGGACATCGTCGGACCGTGGGGCGCCCGCAATAGGCAAGGCGAAGCCGTCGGCGGCCGCCTTCTCCTTCTGTCGCTTCCTTCTGTCCCGACGCGCCGCGGAGCGCGAGGACTCGCCGTATTCTTCGGGGTCCCCGTCAGGGGCCCCGGGGCGTGGCTCGTTCCACGCCCGGGCCTCCTCCTTGCGGGCGCAGAGATCGGCGAGCTTGAAGAGCTCAGCCGTAGTCTGGACGTCGCGGGTGCCCATCTTTTCGAGCATGCGCCTGTCGCGCACACCCGAGCGAAAGGCATGGATGACCGCGTGAGGAGCGATGTGGGAGATGGTATTGCGAACCTGGCTGAAGCGCTGTAGGAAGTGCCTCAGCGTCTCGTCCTTGCCCTGGCGTAGGGCATGGAGGTCCGCCTCGGTCCCAGGGCGCGGAAAGGTGCCCTGGAAGTTGGCCACGAACTGGTGGCAGAGGTCCTCCCACGAGTAGACTGATCCCTCGGGGAGGTTCATCGCCCAGGAGCGCGCCTGGGCCTTGAGAGCGACGGGGAAGTAGTTCGCCATCACTCGATCATCGCCACCGGCCGCCCGGATGGCAGTAGTGTATATTTGCAGGAACTCCGTGGGATCCACGGAGCCGTCATACTTCTCCGGCAAGCTGGGCCGGAACCTGTCCGGCCAGCGAACCTGCCGGAGGCCTGGGGGAGAGCGCCAGGCAACCGAGCCGTACAGGGCGGGCTCGGGTAACAGATGATGGTTTCCCGTCAGTAGGTTGGAGCTGGAGGCCTGGACCTCGGAACGCGTGGCGGCGTCCGCCCGTCGCTCGCGCTGTCGCTCCATGGTGACCCGGGCGTCCTCGTCGGACCGCCCCCGGTTCAGCCGGTCACGGAGGTCGCCGTGGCCGCTGTCTGCCGGAGTCATGGCGTGTTGCGCCGTGCTCCGGGCTCTGTTTTGACTCGGGGCGGGGGGCCGGCCCGCGCTAGACGTTGCGCGGTCGGCACTCCTGGCCCCTGTGCTGTTGTGGGCAGCGACCTGGCGATGGGCCGCGCCTACGAGGTCGGTGACTTCGTTGAGCCAGCGCCTCTCCCGGCCCCCACTCCCGTTAAAAGCCGGGGGGTGGCGCAGGAGGGCTTCCGCCGCCAGGAGAGCTCCCTGTGGCGATGCTGGCTGGAAGTCGAGGTTGCGGCGTGCCGTGGAGCGGCGCCTCCGCTCGCGCCTCAAGGATGAGGCCGTGGCAGACCCGGCGGGGCACGTGCCGGTTCCTTCCGAGAGAGAAAGAGCCGCCGCCGCACTGCCAGGCCGCCGAGGAGCGAGCTCAGCCCGCCTGGGTTGCGCGACGCGTCTCCTGGAAGACGGGGAGCGCAGGGGGCTTACCACCGGGCTTACGCCACCCGGCGGGGTGAAGTCGTCGGACTCCTGGTCGGAGTCCCGCGGACGGTGGCCTCCTGCCATGGAGTGCGCTGGTCTTGGGGACGTCGGCGTGTCACCTGGAAAGGAAACTCCCCCTACCTGGCGCGCCAGCTGTCGGAGGACGAAGCCTCGACCGCGGGAAGTCGGGAGACCCCCCTTTTGAGGTTCGGCCAGGGGAGCTGTTTCTCAGGTGTACGAGGCGTTGGAGAAGGCGAGAAAACAATGGCACACAGAGGAGGCGAGAGGATTTATACAGGTTCGGGCCGCCGGAGCGTAATACCCTACGTCCTGTGTGTATGCTATGTGGGAGAATGTGTATGGTTGTGCTACAAGGTGTACCCGGGGAGCTCGGAAGCGTAACCGGGAGACTTGGGGAAGAAGAACAGTAAGGTTGCCTTGTTGTCTATTGCTCGAGCTTGAGCTGCCTTCGGTTCGGTGGCTTGGATCCTCCTTTATAGATTAGGGGAGTCCACAGCGCCAGAATACAGAGAAAGAGCTTTTCCGGTGAGCCCTCCTGTGCACACGTCTGCTTACGACGCCCATGCCGGAGCTGTTGCTGCTGTGGACGGCTGGAGCACGCGCATGCCGGCAGCCGCCTGTTGCGCCACGCCTGGAGGAGCCCCTGTCGGGTGCTGCGGGCGGCTGGTCTGGTTCGCCTGGTTGCCACACACGCCGGAGGCGGCGCCTCCGGGCTCCTGGGCAACATTCGCCCGGGCCGGGGCGCCGCTTCCGGCGGCACTCACTCGCCCGGCCCCGGGGCAACCCGCGCCCGGGGCCGGAGGCGGCGCTCCCGGGCGACAGGCGGCGCGTCCGGGCGCAGGGACGAGCACCCGGGGCCGCGGGCGACGCATCCGAGCGCGGCGGGGGACACGGCCTCCCTGCCGGCCGCCGGTCGTGCAGGATATGTCCCCCGGAGGAGCCGATGTGGCCGGAGACCCATACGTCCCCGCAGGCTGTGGGACCCCCAGTCCCATTTCGCCGACAATAATGTATACCAATAATCCATCTAATAATCTATTTAAAATAGGCGTTGGGCTGTAAAAATGGATGAGCTGGGCACCGTCTGATGCAAAATCAACGCTCACAGTCAGAGAGTTAGTATATGTGACTTCATCTTTTTTTGTTTTTGAGAGTTAGGGCCTGTTCGGTACCACTGAATGAGCCAGCTTATTTTTTTTGAATTCCGTGCGCACGCTTCCCAAAACGATAAACGGTGCGTTTTTTGCAAAAATTTTCTATATGAAAGTAGCTTAAAAAAGCAAATAGATCTATTTTTCAATTTTTTAATAGTAAATACTTAATTAATCACGCGCTAATGATATTCCTCGTTTTACGTGCGGCTTATTTAAGCCCTCCAATAAACACTAAAGAACAGGCCCTAGTATACATTGTCTTACTTACCGTGTATAATGGTTGGGAAAATTGAAGTAGAATGATACTTGATTTTTTTTTACCGAATTCTTCTGACACCACACTACGGTTCTTTGAAATCTATAAGAAATTCGTCATAATCTCCTACGTTCCAAACAAGCGAAGAAATGTCAGACTATGTACTAACATTCGAAGTTATATGTCACAAAACCATATTTTGTTAATTGTGGCAAGCTACCACCTCCTCTAGAGTGGAGGATTCAGAAAATTTCACGTGAATTAAACTAATTTCTATAAACATCTTGCAATATTTTCGCGTTGTAAGGAAGTATAAGAATTAAACCTAAAAGGGACAAACACCCTCATTTCTATAGTAGGCTAGATGGGCCGTGCCTTGTTGGGCTGGCTCGGGCACGAAAGCCAATAGGCTGTGCCGGCATAGCTCGTTTGGCCGTGCCGTGCTTAGGCCGACGTCTCAGCCCGTGGGCTGGTTCGGCATGGCATGGTTGCCATCGGGCCAACACAGGCACGGCCCGGTCGGTCCATCATTTTTTTATAATTTTTCTATTTTTATCTATTTTTTCTTATTTTTTTCTAATTTTTTCCCTATTTTTCTAATATTTTTTCCTACAGTTTTTTTTACTTTTTTTTATTTTTCCACATCATATTTTCAAATTTTATGGGCCAAATGGACTAATGGACCGAAGACCTGCCCATGTGCCGATTCGGGCCCGTATCGACACGGCACGGTCCGTCACTTTCATGAGCCGTGTCTAGACAAAGACCTCGGCACGCGGGTTGATATGGCACGACCCGCTATAGGAGCTGTGACTTAACGGATCATGTTGTAATAGGTCGTGCTGGACCGTGCCTTAGATCATGCTGGCTCAGAAGGCCTGTTTGACTCATTTCCGCCGCTAGGTTGCTACTAGCTAGACTATCATGCAGTATTCGTTTCACGTGTCAAGCTTTGCAGTAACATTAAAAAAAAAAGGAAAAAAATTATGCGGGTCTTGCAGCATCCAGCAATGGAAAACTATACTCGGTACACTCTGCACAACACGACGCAATAATTACAGTACTCCCTCTGATTTTAATATTTGATGCTACTAATTTTTAAAATTATGTTTGACCATTCATTTTATTAAAAAAATATGTTAGTATTAATTATTTTTTTATTTATTTTATCATTAAAGGTACTTTAAATATGGCTTATATTTTTACATATTTGCATAATTTTTTTCATAAGATAAATAATAAAACGTTAAATATTAAAAAACGGATAGACTAAATCACAACACTATGCTTTGAGCACAAGTCAGAAGAATATATAAATTTGAGCACAAGTCAGAAGAATATATAAACAGGTGCACAGATGAGTACAAGGTGGCTACAAAGTGTTTTCTGGTGGTGGTTACAGAGAATGGGTGAGTCACCAACGCAGAAACTTAAACCAGGCAAAACAACACAACAGGTGTCTGCATGTCCTGTGGACGTTAACAACACAACCTTATCATCACCACAATCTCTTGTTAACTATACGATGTCATCAGCTAAAGATAAAAAAAACTCATGTTGTTTACGGTTTACCACGCCGCTGCCATCATTTTCAGCGTGCACGTTGGTGTCACTTTGCCTACGCACTTTTGTCAAAAGATATCACTGTCAATTTGGTTTTGTCAAAAGATTTGCCTTTACGCCAGGATACTTTACTTCTGAACCAGATATTCTGAAGGAACATGCAAATATGTTACTACGACGTCTATGCTCAGTATCACTAATGTTTTCATTGAAAAAGAAAACCGCTAATGTTCAGAGAAAGAGCAGGTGAACATATGCACTGACAAAAGAAAGCAAAGGGAAAGCCATTGAAATTGCAAGCCATGCAGGATCAACTCTGAAAAAAAGGTTGATGTGCAACCAAGATGTACTTTACTCTGAAGGGAAAGCAGAAACTCCCCTGAATTTAGGGACGTATCATTTACACATGTTCATACACCAATCTGACGACTGTAACTCCCACAGTAAGTAGATCTAAAATGGAGCGAAATTTGCATGCATGGTTCATTACAGAAAAATTGGGGAGCCGATATATAGGGGCCTGAAAGTTACATTATGCACGGGGATTTTCATTTCCAGGAGACAACAGTTCAGTGATTAGGCATTACTTTTACAAAAGCCAACAGGCATCGAGTGCTAAGATTCATCGATGGTGGCTTCCAAAGAACTAGTTCTTTTTTCCCTTTCTTGGTGAATACATCATATTACAGCAATTAACAAATAAATGAAGAAAATTTGATGAAGTCAAGGCTGTCATGAGGCGCACCTATGTAGTGCAAAAATCGTGGTATACAATGCACGAAGTGGCACCACATTTTGTTAGGGCTCTTGGCTGTTCACACGTTTCTGAAGCTCCAGCATTTCTTGGTGGTTTGGATCCAAAGAGAGGGCAGCTCGACAATCTCGAAGAGCACTAGGGACATCCCCAATATGCTCATGGAATGCCGCGCGGAGATGCAATAGGTGGAGGTCAGCTTTGAATGCAATTGCCCTGGTCAGCTCTGCAATAGCCTCTTTCTCCTTGTGACTATCCATCAGTACTGCAAACCGAAGCCATCAAAATCTTTTAACTACTCTGTATTTAAGTCATTACATCAAATCTAGAAAACAGTTGAATACAATGAGCGAGAATTATCGTATTTTCAGTATTGAAATTTGTATCTTCCAATAAGATGTAAATGCATGCAGAGAGAAAATTCTAGGTAAGCAATAGTGTATCCCAGTTCAGTCAATAGCCCACAAACTAAACTTGCTCTGACAAAAATGAAGGTTCAGTAACGACAGCAGATATCTACTCTCCCAAAGATGATAGCAGCAAAGTATCTGTTTTGTCCAGCAATCAAGATTAACAGTTCTCAATGCAAAAGCAAAGATAAGATATAAAGTAACCTACATACTATTCAAACTTGCAGGTAATTTTCAACTATTAAGTAAACTTTAGTTTATTCTAACCTGCTGCTCGGTATCTGTATGGGTAAACCCGTAATGGATCCAACTGGGTCACTATTTGCAAATCTGTCATAGTTTGCTCTCGTTCACAATATTCCGAACGTTTCTCATAGGCTGAAGCATTGTTTTTAGCTTTCTCTATCAACTTTGTCATTTCTTCATATGCAGCATCCCTGTTATTCCTGAGAAAATGAACACGGGCAAGACCTTGATGTGCCCTAGTGTGTCGGATCTTCAAAGCACTTGTGTAGCAATCAGCTGCTGCGTCTAACTTTTCACAATCAACATAAACACCACCAAGATTGTTCAAAGCCTGCAGGTAGAATTATGCACGAACAACATCAAAGAGCAGCTTATCATAAGGAGCAATAAAGACTAACTTGTTGGATCTGACTAAAGCAAGCTAGCAACAAATTTTGGACGTTTGTATTACTGGCAGTCATCATACAGTATTTGTCTTAACTAGCACTAGCTGGATCAATTTCAGAGATCACAGTAGGATGTCGCCCTTTGGTGCACATGTTCATGATTAAGTTGTGACACTTTTCATGTTCAGATTCTTGAACTTATTTCTGTTTGTTCATGAATCTAGGTCTCATGGACATGCATAAGCTTCAACATCAAGGATAGAAAATTATGTGTTATTCGAATAGTTTTGAACAACAATATAGTTTAGACAGACAAGATAAGATTATACGTGTCTCTCCAGCAACTCTCATTTCACCAAAACAACTGCTCATTCTGTCAACAAATGTAAGTTTTTTCTTTTAATGGCCTTGTCCAAATATGCACTAAGGCATATCTAATATCACAATGCATCCAGCCTTCTATAGTAGCTACAGACAAGGATGAGGGCTAGTCCAGGCTTTTCAATCTCTCCTTATTCTATGTGCAGAACAGAATACACATTTGAGGAGGGAGCAATATAACAGGAATTCTCATTCCTCATGCTTATTTTTTAAAATATCAAATGCTATCTTCGCTTTATTTACTGTCTAACAAAGCAACAGGGTCTTAAAGATATAGAACATATGGGAAAACCAAGTTGTCTCCACCTTACTAAGTCTGAGCAATGTGAGGAGTGAGATAAACTAAGTGTTTGAAACAAATCAATAAGCACAAGTGAACATTGCCTTGAATCATTTGTGTGCTGGTGCACAACACTACTAACCTGACCCTTCCGAAGCCGGTCTGAAGGGCACTTCAGTGCATCTTCAAGAAGTGATATAACAGTTGCGGAATAAGAAGGATCAACACCCGAGTCAGCCAAAACATAGGCTTTCAGAAAGAAAGCCTCAAATGACCTTTGAATAGAAATGGATTCCTCTGCTTTTGCAGGGCCTCCTCACAGTGCCCAGTGTCGTACAAAAGCCACCCCTCATACACTAGCTGTTCAGGTTCAGTTGCTGCATGTTGCCGTGCCAATTGCAAACTGCGCATTGCAGCCTCAGGACAGTTCAACCTGGAAACAAAAATATTAAGCATCATCAATAGTTAAGTTGGAGACCAAAATGGCCATAAGGGAGTCAACTGAGCAAGGTGCTAGTACAAGTTACCTAAGGAGCAGCAAAGATTGCCTGAAGTACAAAACCCCTTTTGCTGCATCTGACTCAAGCATCCGGTAAATCACTGAAAGGGAACCGATATCATCTACCGATGACCAGCGTTCATAGAGTTGGAGCCAACATTCAGCTGTATTCCACTGCTCGACATGTGCCCCAAGAAGAGTGCCTATTTTGGAAGCAGCTACACGTCCTTCCAACATCCGGTACTCAGGAGAAAGTGTAAGAATTGCATGGATATCACAAATTGCAGATTTGTAGTCTTCGAGAGCCAGGTATAGACAAATCCGGAGCTCCAGGCATTCCAACGCTAGCTTGAAACCCAATAGTCGGTTGATTTCCTCTAAGGCAAGTCTTGCATCCTTTTTTCTCATCAAAGATGCAGCTCGATACATGTAAGGGTAGGTAAGAGTTGGATCCAGCTCGGTTGCTTTGTCAAGGTCTGCCCACTTTTTATCACCTTCTGAATACAGAGATCTCTCCATATACATCCATCCAAGTGGTACACTTGATGTTATGACTGAACTGAGCTTCTCATAAGCCAAACCCTTTCTACCTCTTATACCAGCGATTCTAGCAAGACCAGCAATGGAATACACATGACCAGCTGAGAAGGCAATGCTAAATTGGTGTTCAGCTTCATTATATTCCTTCCGCAAAAGCCTAATACATCCAAGCTGATGAAAAGCTATTTGCTTCTGTGTAGGAGTAACTGCCAATTGAGCAAGCTTCTCTGACAAGCATACAGTTGCCTCTGTCCTTGGATCAATGTTCATGGCGACCTCACTAAGCAAGCAATATAACAAAAAGGAGGCATGTCCAACCATGATATGTTGCCGCTGTTCAGTTGCAGTCAAGAATAGGCTAACTACATGCTCATCAGTTAAACAATCTGGAAGCTCCTGTAGAAACACTTGCAAGCAAGACGCGGCGAGGACTGGTGCATTTTCTTCAAATGCCAATGCCATGAGCTCAACAGCATCCTGCCTTGATGAAACAAATGAAGCTAGTTTCCTATCACACGCATCTTTAAGTCTGTCACAACAAAATGTATTTGCAAACACCAGGATCTCCAACAAGATTTCCAAAGGCAAATCCTCAAAGCTATATGTACAACTAAATTCAGATACAGCCCTCATGCCCTCCAGTGAGATACCATTCTCCGACAAATCAACAAGATCAAGCTGAGACTCAGTGAATGGCCCATTGAGCATGGACCAAAACGGGATCGATAAAGCAGCAATCTTACACCTATCGCATGTTACCTTCCCATCCCTTATTTGGAAGGTCACCGTAGAGGAAACTTGTGAAGATGGGCAAATGTCACAAGAACCAATTATCTCAAAGTCTCCCCCAGGCATCTCTGATGCGACATCAAGTGGCCCAAACTCTCGGCAACACTTCCTACATGATGCGAGGACATCAGATATGATATCCTCCCCCCGCTTCTCATACCGCAGCCATGCCCCAAATACAACCTTTTCATGCACAGTGGTCGCGCAGCGCCATGCAGAATGCAGGCTCCTCTGGCGCAACTTCGCCTCTCCAAGGCCCCGAAACACCTGGGACTGTATCAAATACAGCCCTGGCCGCTCACTCGGCACGCATTGCTCAAGCTCCTCATGGATCCTGGACAGCACCTCCACATAATCCAAGGGTTTATACAATGGTACAACAGGCGGCTCCGCAATCTTTATGAGGGACTCACTGTACATAGCAAAGTATTGGACTAATCAGGATGTAGTTCAGTTCAGTAGCATACTAGCATCGCACTAAAATGAGCGAAACAGATTGAGAGAATGGAAATCTTGGAACCGAATGTAGTGTTCTTACATGGAGGAAGGCGAGTAGGATGATTTGGGCAGCTTCCCCCGCTCCACCTGCAGCCATGACTGCGGGTTGAAGCCATGGATGTGCTGCTCATCGCACGGCGATTCCGACAGGAAACTGCTCCTCATAGAGCACAGGAAGGAGAAAACCTCCCAAATCTCCACACTCCCAGATTTTGCACAAACCCGGATACAAAATCACAAGCTAATGGCACAGGAGCCACACCACCTACGAGCCAGCCCAGAATCCACACCAATCCTACCTATTTAGGCAAGAAATGCCAAGAAGCTGAACAAAAATAGGTTGGAATTTGGTGCCAAGGAGCCACCTTTTCCAGCTCCACCCCGACCACCTACCGATCCAAACCGCAAGAACTCGAACAAAATCCGAAGAAATGGGCCAAAATGGCCCGCGAAATCCCGCGGCGGAGGTCCCCTCCCGGACCAAATCTCGCCGTAAAAATCCCACCTTTGCGCGCCGCGCCCCCCGATCGAATTCCACAGATCAAGAAGGGCTCGCGCGGCAATGGCGGGGAGGAGGTGGGGACGCGGGGCCCACGGGGCAGCCGCAGCGGCCGCGGGCGAGCTCCGATTTGGGATCCTGCGACTGCAAGAGCAGCTTCGATGCAGAGACGACGCAGAGCAGGAGAGGAAGGGGAAGGGGAAGAAGAAGAAGAAAAAGAGAGAATTTTATTTCTCTCCCTCTTCTAGTGGTAGTGGATGTGGAGAGGAATAAATAAAGTATGGGAGCTTAGCCTAGTGTACAGAAAAATATTTTAAATTTTTTAAGGGTGTGCCTTTTCTGGAGAGAGAGAGGAAAAAAATGAAAATGCTCTGCACATGAATCCATGCATAGAATGCAGCTGGGCCAGCTTTTGGATGTCATGTAGGTGGAGTGGATGAATGAACAAAAGGGTGTATCTTATGTTTAAATTGTTTGTAAGTTCTGAATGTGTAATCAAGTTGAATTGTGGAAATATTGGTCCAAAGGATTTATAATCCCTTTAAATTGAGAGAAACAACATGGTGATGGTGGTAAAGTTTTATATCAAGCATTTTCAATTGATCATGGCATTATTGCTAAAAGATTTGGATCTGATAATAAGTTACTTACGGCCATAAGGCTCTCATCGTCCGCTTGTTAGCTTATCAGCTGCAACCAAAATTTGAATCTAAAACTTAACTTTAGAATTGATTTTGGGATATTGTTATAATATATTTTTCACCCTTGGCTTTTAAACCTAAGCTGCAACCAAAATTTGAATCTAAAACTTAACTTTAGAATTGATTTTGGGATATTGTTATAATATATTTTTCACCCTTGGCTTTTAAACCTTTAGTAATAGGATTATAAATTTTACTCATAAATTATTTTTGATTGTCTATTTATTTCTATGGCTTATCAACCGTACCTTAACCTATCAAAGACTTTTATGAATTTTGTTAAAAGATTTTTAGAATAAAAAAATCCATATTGCGACCCCATATTTTTAATTTTTCGCTTCACACACAGCTGAAACAAGAAAGTGTGGTCTCATGTGTCCATACGGGGGGATGGGACTTTACTGCATAAAACAAGGAGTACTATGTGAGGGTGTCAGCTGGTAGCTGAGAGTTTGGCATGATTTGTCGTTTGTTGAGAAGAACTTGCATTAAGAGGCAGAAACTAAATTAGGTTTCGTTTAGAGATTTCTGTTTTCAAACTTCTTTTGGGGAGAGTTTGGTGAATCTAACTAGCGAATTGAAGTGGCAATTGCAACTTGTAACAACCGTACTTTCTTTGTGGAGTCCGAGTATTTATGTCATGTTGGCTGGTATGTTGTAGGTAGTACTATACTACATTTGAAACGAGTTGTTTGAAAAAGCCTAATAAAAAACTGAGAATGAGAGTAGTATTAATGATGAAATGCACACTTAAACAAACTCCTATGATGGTTCTATCAACCAGTTTGAGCTGATGGAATGCCCATTTTTATCTACTGACTACTGAAGTGAGTTGTAGTAGGTAGTTGTGCTTGTGCATGCATGAATTTAGTTGAGGTAGATGGACCAGCTAACAGATGATGGATTGGATTTATGGGGTCACGAGATGAGCACAAGTAGAGTGAAGAAGAGCTAGATGAGCTAAAAAGAGGTCAAAAAAAAAAGGAAGTACAACTAGAAAAAGGGCTAGGATTAATGTAGACGCATTGATCGATCGATCGATCGGAACGGTCGTTGGGAATCATAATGGTTTTGTGTGGTACCCTACCCTTGCTTATCAAGAACTTATTATGGTTTTGATTTGAAAATGAATTGGCGTACATTTCATGTTTGTAATAGTGCACATTTTTTCCAACTATAGCTGCCTGCCTTACACACCCCAAACACATCCTCTTCTTTAGGCTGCTGCCTTTGGCAGAACGTGTTTGATCAATATTTTCAGTGTACCTAAAATAAGATAAGCTATTAGTATATGATTAATTAAATTTTAATTATTATAAATTTAAAAAATAAATTTATTTAAATTTTTAAAGCAACTTCTATGTAGATTTTTTTTAAAAAAAATGTACCGTTTAGCAGTTCGAAAAACGTGCTCACGAGAAACAAGTGGATTTTTATCTTTTTTTTAATTCGAACGCTGTCTTAGAGAATTTTGCAAGGCACTGCCACTTTGAAGTGGATTTGCAAGTGAAACTCACGAGTTTATGGCCTTAGTTTAGAACAAATTTTGAAGATTTGGTTGCCCATCTGGACGCCGTTTTGCTCTGGCTCCCATCGTCCTGAACCTGAATTCGAATCGGTCATGAGGGGCCATACATTTACATAGATTGCAGAAGTAGATAGACTAATTTAACAGAGGTCTCATTTTGCTGCTCGATGCATGTTGTTCTGTGCTTGCTGCCCGACATGGCGACAACCTCAGCACCATCTGCATGCCTCGTGCTTTTCACCTCGCTCATTCCCTCTCCATTGCAAAATATAGCAATTTATGATTGAATTTAACATAATTTAATATTATGAATCTAGACAGAGGGTCTGTTTAGATTCGTACCCTATCTAGATCCATAGTACTTAGGTTGTGTTAAATTCGATTCGAGTATACGAGGTTAGTATATTTTGAAATGGAGAGAGTAAGTCACAGTGCATGTAAATTTGTCAAAAATTTAAGGGAAAAAAGTACAGATCAGAGAAGTACTGCATTTGTTGGGTTTTGATTCTTCCATTGTGTGTGTATTTTTCTTGTATCGAAAAAAGAATTGTGAGGTGTATCCTATTTGAATTTTTGTCTATGGATTCTCTTATTTAGTCACTTGCTTGTGGGACCAGGCCCACTTCAGTGGCAATAAAAAAAGACAGAAAATTGCACAAAATGACGTTTCTAAAACCCTAAATTCGATGTTTCATACACGAGAGCAAAATGTTTCAGCTGACATCTTTTTCTATGTTTCACAAATCTTTCAAATGTTTGTTTGAGTGACTAATTTTTTTGTTTCATATATTGCTTACAACCAGCGTCGCACAAACCGAATTTTATGTTGCATGTGTAGATATAAATGTCTCATTCAAAAAGTCTTACCTTCTGAACATCCAACCTCTTAGAAAATAACAGTTCATGTTTCACAACGCTCGATGTTATGTTCTAGATGTTCAATATATTTTTTTCACAGAGCTGATATTTATGTTGTAGTTGTTCAATACAAACGTCTCACGGAATGAACTTGATGTTGCAGGTGTTCAATATAAGTGTCTTCATGAATACTTTTGTTGCACATGTTAGTTGTAAATGCTTCACAAAGTTAAGCATCAGCACATGACATAATAGATTATTTCTCGCCCTGATAGAATATAAAGTAAATTGTCTATTTTTTTCATAAGTTTAAGCTTTTGAGTTGAACTGATCTGTGCATACAACTCAATATGATATCAGAGCCAGAGGTTGCGAGTTCGAATCATGGCTGATGCACAATTAAATAAAAAATTACTTCTATTCCACGCTTTAACGTCAACTTAAACTTTTAGGTTAAACTGATGAGTGTATACAACTCAATATGCTCATCCATAATTATAATTGCAACAGCTTGTGGATCAGGCCCACATCATTGGCAAAAAGAGGACAAAAATTGGCCCAAAATAATGCTTCCAGAAGCCCAACATCGAAACACATATATTAGGCTCGGCCTGTTACCGACTCTCACAAGGCCTTGTTTGGATGGGCCTAAATCACAGCCCACACACGTGTATGGGCCAGATCCACGGATCCACTGCACCGTCATGGACTATGTCCACGAGCACTTGCGCTCGTGTCTTTCGTCTATAGGCTGTAATTGCTCTACGAGGTGGGCAACCGCTCAATGCGCCCCACGCGTCGTGGACTCGTTCCACGGAAACTCCGGTGCACCTACAGAGAATCGCCACCTCAGCGCGGGCCCCCATCTGAGCTGTCCTGGGCCCACTGACAGGCCGGTCCCACCAAGTCTCAAAATTCGAAAACGCATAAAAGTGGTGCAGTTTAACAGAGCTGAAATAACTCAACGTCACCGACATGTGGACCGACCAATACCTTGGACCTACCTGTCATTGGACAATCACCGAGAGTCCTGCGCTGGCAGACCAGGTGGGCCCCACGAGTCATCCACACAGCGACCTCGATATAAAGCGGACACGGAGTAATCCCCACACGAAGTGGTTGGAGTCGTCTTCGCCTTCGTCTTCTCCGTCGCAGTGCACGCGCCGCCGCCGCCGTTGCCGCCGCGAAGGCCGTAACCCTAGCCGAGCAGTGGGGGTGACTCGAAAGAGGCGGGGCGAGATGTTCCGGTACCAGAAGGGCGGGGACGTCGAGGCGGGGACCTCGGGCGCCCCCGGCGGCGCCGCGGGGGCGCGGGAGCTCTACCCGGGGATGACGGAGCCGCCGGAGATGCGGTGGGCGCTCATCCGCAAGATCTACATCATCCTCTCCATGCAGCTCCTCCTCACCGCCGCCGTCGCCGCCGTCGTCGTCAAGGTCCGCGCCATCTCCCACTTCTTCGTCTCCTCCCACGCCGGCCTCGGGCTCTACATCTTCCTCATCATCCTCCCCTTCATCGGTGAGCTCCCCCCGTACCATCCACTCCTCCACTCGATTGTTTCAAATTTTAGGGTTTCGAGGGTGTTTTCTGTGGGAAAATGGGGGAGGAATCAGTTCGAATTTGCTGCGTTTGCGTGCGGTTTAGATTTCGAATCGGATCCCCAATTCCACTAGAAATATTCCCTGCAAAATGTGTCAAGTGTCGGGGGCTATGTGGAGGATCAACGCTGGTTTCCGTGGTGTGTCGTGCGTGCACGTATTGATGCCGTCGCGTCCCGGCAAAGCGATGGGCTCGTGGATGGTGGGTGGGTGGCTGGTGTTTTTTCACCACATGCCCCTCCCAATGACTAATTTGGCATAGTTTTTACTAGTAGAACTAGAATTTCTTTTATGCTCGAATGCGTGAATTTCAATTGCTGCTGTGAAGAGAATGATGAATGATGCTTGTTTTGGTGTGCAGTGCTTTGCCCGCTGTACTACTACCACCAGAAGCACCCGGTCAACCTGATTTTGCTCGGTCTCTTCACCGTTGCCATCAGCTTTGCGGTTGGCATGACATGCGCCTTCACCAGTGGTAATTGATCATTGATCTCACCGTCAACTGTTTCCTTTTTTGTGTTGCTAAAATTTATACCCATCTGTGTTTCACGACTATTTCTCTGAAATAGCAATGCCAGTGCATTTAATTTCTTGCTTTGGGCGTGTTAAGTTTGCAAAGAATATGCTTATGGTGGGGCTACATAGGAAATTTCAAAGACATTGTTGGAATGCACAATTTGCTCCAGTCTTTGAGTAAGGCCAAGCTGTAGGTTGTTGTGACTTTAATATATGCTTGTCGAGTCAAAAGCATGTGGAATAATACCCTCTTTTAGCATTGCTTATCAAAATCTTATAAAAGTATTCAGAATACAATCAGCTTGCACGTTAGGTTAATTTACTAATTTTGTCTCCTTTTGCCTTTTGTAAAGTTGAGGTTTGAGCAATTACAAGTTTTCTTCTGTAGACTTCCAGATTAATTAAGTTATGTCTTGGGGCCTCCACAGAATATTCTTTGGAACCTGTAACTTCCATAGCTATTTACTATTTTTCCTGCCGCTGTTCTAATCTCTACAAGACACCATCTTGTGACAGTATCAATTTGAGTATGATGGTAGTTTGGGTCCAAAGAGTAATAAATCTCTTGCCCATAGTTTTGGTAAGGTTATTGTTTAGGTTGCTGTACTAACTTAAAACTGTTAATGAAAGGATTTTCACAACAGATCGTAAAAATTCTTCATCTCTTTTGATTAAAGTGATTTGATATACTTACTATGTCAATGTGATCAATCTTTCTTGGTGGAACATTGCAATGTGTCTGCTATGCGTTGGAAAGCAAGAGTGGTATCTTGTACACATCTGCAAAGATAATTGATAAGTAGGCTCTTCAATATGTACCTATGTTTCTGACTTTAATATTCATGTGATCTATTGGTTGTCAAAATTTAAAATTTGCACAAAATATGTTTATGTAAAGAGATGAATGTGCAAAGCGTTTCAGGCAAAGCATTTTAGATATTTTAGTAATAGGTAATGCTGTTTAGTCTTTATATTCTGTCTGTGTTGAGTGTTCTGTTTCTTTGTCCTGGTGATATTCTTTTCTAAAAGATCAGGTGGTCACTAATATGATATGCTGTTTAACAGGCAAGGTCATTCTGGAGTCTGCAATTCTTACAACAGTGGTTGTGGTTAGCCTGACTGCCTACACATTCTGGGCTGCAAAGAGGGGCCGTGACTTCAGCTTCCTTGGTCCATTCCTGTTCGCCTCCCTCATCGTGCTGCTTGTGTTTGCATTCATTCAGGTTAGATGCAGCATTGTTCTCGTCATTCGTGATCTTATGCTCAAGAATCCTCCCTACTTCGGCAGTTGATGCTGATTCCAACTTTGTTGTTGCAGATCCTATTCCCACTGGGCAAGATCTCTCAGATGATCTACGGCGGAATCGCATCGCTCATCTTCAGTGGCTACATCGTCTACGACACGGACAACATCATCAAGCGCTACACCTACGACCAGTATGTCTGGGCCGCCGTCTCGCTCTACCTCGACGTCATCAACCTCTTCCTCTCTCTGATGACCCTGTTCAGGGCAGCCGACTGAGCTCATCGCATCGCATCACATCATGTGCATACCTTTCCATCAGTGAATGTGAATGTTCTCCCTTTGTGTCACTCCCCCCTATCCCGACTCACGAGTTGCCTAATCAAAAAAAGTTGTATAGATATCTCTAGTGGTATGGTCTTTTATCATGCTGGGTTTAGCCAAGTGATCTTATCCACGTAGGAAACGGGAACAAAGATTCTATGCATGTAAATGATGTTTGGATTTGGGTTTGCTTGATGTATGGTGGATGGATGGATGGCTTACCTTTGGATGAACTCCATTGCTTCTGCTCTTTTTTGGTTTTGTTTTACCTTATTTAATTAATTCGTCCGAGTGATTTGAATTCCTGCTCCTGTTTCAATTCTTAGCAATTTTGGTCCTGTAAATGATATTCATCCTTGAAATTCTGTGCCAGCCATCAGAAAACCGTTTTGAACAGAGCAGCGATGTATTAGAATGAGATCTCGTGCCACGTGGCATCCGTCATTCCCGCCGTCTCTCCATCGTCCTCTCCACCGTCCAAGTGTTGCAACGGAGTTCGTCTCACTGATTGCGGCGGCGATGGGCAAGCACAGCCACCACGACGTGGAGGCTCGGGCCGCCGGCAGCAGCTTCCCGCCGCCGGTGCCGGTGGCAGGAGGCGGCGGCGTGGCGTGCACGTACATGATCGAGGGCACGCAGCTCTGGTGGGCGTTCATCCGCAAGGTGTGCGCGATCGTCGCGACGCAGCTGATGGTGACCGTCGCCGTGGCCGCCACCGTCTACCTCGTGCCGGCGATCCGCCTCTTCTTCCTCGCCCGCACGGCGGCGTCGCTCGCCGCCTTCGTGCTCATCATCGTCGCCCCTCTCATCGGTGAGCCAAACCAGGCCACCCTCTCAATTGCTTTTCATTGGTTGGTAATTAAATTAAATAAAGTGCTAATACATAGTAGTATAACGTTTATATGATTGTTCATACATATGGTTAACGATAATATATTACTAATTTATATTAATTGTGGTGGTGACATGGAACAGTGATGCTGCCGACGATGTTTCTCCGGAAGAGGCATCCGATCAACCTCATCCTTCTACATTTGCATGAGCTGCGCCATTGGGTTGGGCTGCCTCTCCGTCAAAGGTGACAAGAGATGATCCCCCAATTGATTATGCAAATATTTGGTTTTGTACAAACTTTCCATGAAACTCCTGCAGTCCAAACAAGCGTCGGATTTCACATCCAACTTGGGAATGAAGATGGTTATGCGTATCAGTGGTGAATCTAGAAAGATTTTCGAGTCCAGATAAACTTAACTATACCTAGTATTTGCTATAAAAATTTTATTTTTAGTCCTTTCAACAACTTGAAAATTCTATGGAGCTTTCACCAACGGGCCTGAGGTAGCTGGGCGGTGGCTCCACCTCTGATGCGTATATTCATTTCGTACAATTTTTTATCGTGAAATTCTTGTGTTCCAAACGGGTGTTGAATCTCACATCCAACGAAGGGAAGAAGATGTCCATGTAACCAACCAAACAACCTTATATATCAAATATGAGAATAATATTCTCTTTTTTTTATCTTCCTTGAAACCAAAGCTGGCATTTTTATAATCGACGCGTCGTCCGTAACATTTGCGGTGGTCTTTGGCTTGAGGCTCTACACATTCTGGGCGGCCAAGAGAGGCCATGACTTCAGTTTCCGCCCCTTCTTGGTCGCCGCTTTCCTCATCCTCATGCTCTATGGGCTCATTTAGGTCGTACAGGCAATCAAACAGCATCCCCGTCACAAAACTCTGGTTACCTCTTCCGACATCCTGGTTACCTCTTGTACACAGATGCTGCTGCCAAGGGGGAAAGTGGCGACGACGCTTTACGTGTGCGTGGCGGCGCTGGTGTTCTCCGGCTTCATCATCTATTACACGGACAATCTGATCAAGTGACACCGTCAACATCTTCATGGCCATCGTCACTGCACTGAACGCTTCAGATTCATAGATTGTCTGTAGAGATGTTACCCTGCTGAAAGCAGCCTCTGAACTTCTTCTATAGGGATAGGATGTAGTTTATCGTATTGTTTTCAAATATATAGCTATGCATTTCAGGTAACTATGAACCATAACAGTAATAATAGTGTACATGCTGTAACTGTTTATGATGTTGTCTCACATATAATTTGGTCGAACCATTGCATATAAGGTGCCTCTTAGCTCTTGTTACGCTCTTGTTACAAGATTATTTGGCACTCAAACAATATATGATGGAATCATGTTTAGTGCATGTCCAAGATATGGCAGGGAGATCAAACTAACCAAATTGCACAGAACACCAATCTAACAAAAAGAAAGGAAAAAAAAAAAGTTGCCTACTGCATGAGTATACATGCAGGGGCATCTCAGTATTCTCCCGCCACAGTTAGAGAGCATGTGATACATTAGAGGGCGTGAGATTACGGTCTCGAGCTAAGTTGGTTCGTAGTCCTCAAATGAGGACGATTTGTGATCAAGGGACTACAAAAGGATTGAAATGCTGGTGAACAGATTGTCCCCTGAAGCTCTTGACACAAGTCAATAAGTAGTCAGTTTCTTAAGGTTCATATCAAACTCCATCCAGAACTCAACAGCCAATCTGGATGAGTAACAGGTTTTCAAGGTGCGTTGAGTTGTACAGTCCTCACCTTAACGCTGTTAGCACACCGAGCCTGTGTATGTGCATCGAGCTGACAGCTAATTAATCTGGGAAGGTAAGGCGACAAAGAAGTTGAACGGTTGGAATGACGAAAAATCGTAGCATGACATACCTATCGGGCTATCTTGTACCTCATCAATGGCCAACAGGATCACCTAGTAAGCGACTCCGAAATCCAAATGATACCATCATAAGAGAAACACTACCTTTAAGCAAATGATTGCCTGCAGGAAAATGAAGGGAAAAATCATAAGACAAGGTCCTTAGCTCCAAAGATGATAAAGTTTTCATACCATGTTTGTCGGCACCGAACAGCCTCTTGACGAACTATCCTTTTCTTATCATCAAGAGCCTTGATTGCAGCTTGTAGGATCTGCAAGAGCATGCCTTTCTCGTATAAGTGTTTTTAATTTGATAGCTTTTATTCTCATTTAACAACAGTTGGCTACATCAAGGTACCCTCAATGCCACATAACTTCCATCTGAACTCTGCCCCAAATTCAAAAATATGAATGATAAGTTGTATTCTATTGCATTTATCTATTTGTGCTAAAACTGTGCAGCTGAAGCATGAGGCCTTGTTATCTCCGCCAATAAGGAGACAACTATCCATGAGACATAAGGCCCATAGCATAGTATTATTAACAGTTGACAACCTCTTTCCTACTCCAGACCATATCGCATGCCCATGTTTCCAAAGAGGATACTACAGTCCATATCACATGCATATTCTTCCAAAGAAAATAGCCACGTTAACATCAAAATTACCTGTGGTCGCATGCGATAAATTTTTGAGTGAGGAAGACTAGACATGGCAACTAAACATTGTAAGGCTGTCTCCCGAGCAACCTAAAGGAAGGCAAAAAGAAAACGTGCGAGACATGTTAATTCCATAAACAGAACAAACGGTCAGTTAGTATCGAAGGAAGAACACAAAAGACCACTAAGGTACCATCATGTGAGGATACGAAACAAGCTGCGTAAGAACACTGACGACAATGTGGATATTCTCCACAATGCATTCTTTGCCTGCATAGGAAAAATGAAAATGATAAGTTAGCAACTATATCAAATAATATGCATCAAGTTTTCTGCAGTGACACACAACAAAAATGAACATGTATATAAAACAAAGGAATAAATGATCTCACCCTTTTCATCCATCAGCATTCCAGATAAGACGAGCAATGTACTATACACTAGATCTTTATCCTTAATATCCTGACTTAATTTAGCTAAGCTATCAACCATCACAAGTAAAATCTGAAATAAAGGGAACACACGATGAGCTGATTAGCAATTTAGCATGGTCTGAATGTATGATCCAACAAAGGATGTGCTTGTTAATATTGAACGAGAACTAACCTGATGTGCTTCTGTTATAACTGCTGGCACTGGAGCATTGGAAATGATATGCCCAAAAGCTCGATACAAAACCAATCTGCAGTGGATAATATATTTTTCAGTAACTTCTAAGAATAATACATTTGGAAAGGGCTCCAAAGATATAGGAACAATTCTCTAAATTCATAAATAAAGGCCACTGCCAAGCAATAGCAATAAACTTAAAGCCAGAAAAAAAAGCACTTTTTAGATATAAACCCATGATAAGACATTTTACGAGAATAAGCATAAAACTTATAATTATTCAAGGAGGGTTATGCTGCTTAGCCCTTAGGCTAATTTGCCAACAGAAATGCCTTTCCAAAAAAATAAATGGCATAAAGTCTCTTTTACTTTAGTCCATTTTGGATGTTTATCACTAAATTGCTAGGTATCAGAAAACGATGCAGCGATACCACTTCCTTTCACTAACATAAGAGTCCATGAAGAAAGTAAGAAAAGATATAGTAGAATGGGAGATAATAATGATGTACTCGAGAGGGACAAAGTTACAGAAGCATGAGACAAATAGAAAACCTACAGCTATACCATTGATACAAGCCATAAAGAAAGAAGATGAATGTAGACACCTATTTGTTGTCATCACAGTGGATTCCTTGATTTTAGAGAGAAAAATTGGCATCAATATTGAGAAGAAACGCTGTTTATATAATGGTTTTATTCTAGCATGAAACTTCTTATTCAGGCAAACTTCTGAATCACTCATCATCACATGGAATGCATCAGCTGCAGATGTTGCACGAGAAGCATATGATGAACCATTGATATCATGTTCTTCCTGGTGGGATGAAATGCCAGCCAAACTCTTATCTGAGCACAGACATTTAAGAAGGAACACTGAAACATCCTTCACCTTTTCATCTCCTCTCATAAGCAATCTTTGCCAAGCAGGCCAACCAGATAGGATACTGTTCTTTGATTCAATGCTTCCAGACAAGCTCTCTGAGCAATTAGCACCATCCAAATGGCCAGCATTAGAGAAAGACATCTTCATATTGCTGCTCAATGATATAGTTGAGAAACACTTCTGAAGAATAGTATCAAGTACTTTATCCAGTTTATTCTCACGTGAGACTTCTGAATTCTGTAGATTTTTGTTGAAAATAGAAGCTAATGCATGAGCAGCTGGGATTTGTCCTTTCAGTAGGAAGATAGTAAAGAGATTAATCATCATCATCATATCTGGTAGAGGTGTTTGAGGCCGAAGACCAACTATGACCGATGAAAGCATACACATGAGAGATGTATCACGAACAGAGTATAAAGAAACTGGCTCATTGACAGCCAAAAGATGCTGTGTCATTGATTTCACTGGAAGCGACAGCATCGATGATATTGTGCTGTATGCTTTCTGAACAATCAGTGACTGTTGTTCCTCTGTGCAGACTCCAACTAAAAGCTTCATTCCCATCATCAGTGAGCTATGAAGACCCTGAGAGAGAGAGAGATATTTAGGGTTAATTCTCTGTAACATCATATATTACGAAGACATCGAAGTGCCAGTTAGTCAACTTAATTAGCAGAGACTCAATTTGATAGAGCTTCACCTGTGATCCGATTCTATCTGAAATAGCCAAGTCCTTGATCTCATTCCAGAGACGGATAGCGAAGTTCAGAGCAAGTTCATTGACACCAACAAATGAAAACAACCTGCCATAAAGGAGATGGTTATGTAGGAAACGATAGTTTGATCTGCATATATCCTATCAAAAAGATTGGAAATTAGTGCTGTCCATACGTATCAAGCATGCCATTGTCATGGTCATTTGTGCTAGCCATGTTTGAGAAATCTATCACAGAACATGGCAGCCCGTTTCAGGCTTAAGCTATCTATTCCTCAAGTTTCTGTAACAGTATCTACAGTTAGGTTTGCATAACCCATGAGAGATTTTTAGATCACAGACTTATCCCAACCCATGTCTCGTAATATAGACCTACAAGGTTCACATACCAAGGAAGGACCCGACCACAGTAGCACTCAAGCAGATTGACTACAAGTTCGGCGCACTCTATTCTTCCATTAACCTGCATGATCAATAAAATATTTTGTTCAGTTGCTTATAGAAATGGAACATGCAAGAGATCAGACAATAGGGGGAACTCATGCCTCAGAAATATTGCTGACAACAGCTTCTTCAAGAGATTTAGCAACCCTTAACATACAGTTTGGACCTGAAGCACCAACTTCGAAACATGCTTCAAGTCTTAGGTTGAGGGGTACTGAAGTATCATAAAGTTCATCCAGAGAACAAATCTTGTCAACAACAACTTTGTTATAAATATTTTCCTTTTGAGAAGCATGAAACTCCACAGTAAACGAGCCAATGCTGGTCAATGCTTTCAATGACAATCTCCACAAATGCACATTTTCATACTTGCTCATAATTACTGAAGTAAGTGTCAGCAGAACATCCTCATATGCACTTGCTGATAGAGGTGAACATTGTTCCGGGAAAGTTGCAAGGATTATCAAACCCTTAACTGCAAATCATTTACAATAAATAACCAAATTAGGATAGGTAACTCAACCTTCATTAATTCTAAAGGAGCACTAGAATCTACTGAGAGCAAATTGAAAAATTAACAGCTCCATTAATTAAACATTTAGTACTTAAACATGGCCTTGAGGTACAAGATTTAACGTAAGATGTACAAAATGGCAGAGTCAGCAAACAGACATGATGAGTAGACTGGAACACTGGAAGGGCACAGGGCATATATATGGATACTATGTGTATTTTAATGTATTTACAACTTGAAGCGTAATACTTGCAAACGAACTATCTGAAGCAAACATGTTCAAGTTACGAACATGGATCAACAGCGTTTTGATAAATGTGATACCTCAGAGGTACATATTGGTTCACAAAATACCGCATGTGGTAAATTACTAAATTATAATTAAACATACCAGCAGATGAAACATATTCTTGCCTGACTGCTGACCGGACAGACTGAGAATCAATGGTTAATAATGATTGAAGAAGATGGATTATTGAGTCCATTTTTTTCTGTAAGATAAGCCACCAAGACTCCTTTGCTGATTTAATTGGAGAAAAATCTTCTCTGCATGCCAAAGCCACCTCTCGACAGGATGAAAGCATTTGGACAGATAAATAGAGTGCACCGTAGTTAATTGGAGCAGAAGATGGTCCACTGCAATTATTCAAGTGCTGAGATTCACGACCAGCTGAGAATTTCAAACTATCTACCAAACGTGCAAAATGTGCTTGCAGAACTCTAGTGCAAAAATATGTAGATGATTCAGCGAGAATACAAATGACACTTCCAAGGGCATGCAGCTGAATCGGGTTTTGCAATGAAGTCAAAACAGAGGTTTCTTCACTTGCCACAGCATGGATGCTACTCACAATGTCCTCATCCATCAAGATTAGATTGATCAAACGATCTTCATCTGAAGCACCCATATGAGTAATAGCTGTCTTCAAACAAGTGAGAGCTTCTGATACTAATTGATTCTTATTCTTCTCCATATCTTTAGGTGACCCAGAGGTTGATAAAATTTGGTCTATGGAAAGGCTAAAAATCACTTCTTTCAACTTAAACCAAATAGTGGTTGCATGTCTACCCATTCTGTCTGCACCATAGCAGCGGATGCAATTATCCAGATATTTTAAAGAATCAAGCTGTAAAGAAAATAAAGATGGATACTTTAGAAAAAAAATTGCAGACAGGATCTCTTTGGTAAAATTGTTGAAACATATGCAGTGCAGTAAGTATGGATACTAACCTTGGCTAATGGAAGAGAGGAAGAAAGTTTATCTAGAAGCAAAGGAATCGCAAAGGGCTCAAAATATGGGGTTGAACAAAAGGCGTGCTGTATAGATTTAAACAGATTGTTAGCCAAGAAAATACAATAATAGGAAGCCTTACTTCATTCATTAGCATGACAAGAGAATCTAGGTGTAACAAATAACATAAGATCAAACACTCTCAAATCATATGTCAGCAAAATACTATAGGTCTATATTCATACCATTAGTGCCTTAGAAAGATCATCCCTTGTAGCATCTAAATCATCACCCACCCCCTGCATACACAACAATGCAAATGATCAGTATGCTACTTCGACGAAAGGAAGGCCAGCTATTAATAGAACAATAGAGCACATGAAAATGCTGTGAAAGTCAAAATGGTCAATCAACATACATGTGTGAAGTAGACCGGATAATATTTACTCAGAATCTCAAAAACTTCGCTTGCAAATTGTGCTGCCAAACCAGATGGATCAGGAAATAGCTTCATGACAGCTTCCACCAAATGAAATGAAAGCTTCAAGCATTCTGGGTCCTTTTCTTCATCAATTGCTTCGCAGATTCCGTACAGAAGCTCATCACCCTAGACATACCAATTGAACTTGTATTTGTTTGTAGTCATCTTTGCAAAAATCCAAGGGGAATATAAACTTACTAACAGAATGGCAGTGAAAAGGAAACTGAGCCTCCATTCAAAGCCTCAGAATTCAGAAATGAGGATACAAGACATTCAAAAATCTAAGAAGGAACATAAACTAACACACTGACAGTGAAATACAAATTGAGCCTCCATGTCAGAGGCTCAAAACAACGATATTTTTTCCACTCTCAAATAGTTGGCACTTCCCCATTCGTGAGGTATACTTCGAAACAACCCATTTGACTCTTAAATACCTTGTCGTTTATGCTTGCAGTATTATTGGAGGGTTGTCATGTTTTATCCAAAGCATGTTGCATGATTGGTCAAAAGAGCCAAAACATTTCAGAATAAAAGAATTAACATATCATTGGCAGATAAGGGAAGTGCTAACTGCTAGCATAATTAGATAGCTTGTGCACAGATAGGATTGATAAAAGGTACTGTTGTTTCTGTAATAATAACAACTAAGCTCAGATAATTTCAGCATTATGCAGTGATCTACTGTTATCCAGATATTGATTTAGCACCATACCTTTGTTTTGACAGCCTCCGGGTAGTGATCCAGTATGTAGTTCAGAATTTGAAAGCATAACTGGAAAGAGAACAAAAGGATGAAATTTGTCAATGGATTGGAGTAGGATAAATTCTTGTTTAAGCATATCTGCACTAAATAATCACATAAACCTTGCGGTCAGCAGCTGCAAGTGACTGGACTTGAACATCATGCAAGAAAGTCTCAAGAAGTCTTTTGACATCAGAAGTGATGATACTACCAACAGTCTGTTTTCTGTGCAACAGAGCCAAACATCCAACAAGTGCTCCTCGAAGTGCTTGCCAATCCGACTGATATGAAAAAAAAGCATGAATGCTGTTATGATAATAAAAGGATGGGCACCATAAGGTAAATTTTATTACAGTTTAACACAGTATGAAACAATAAATACAGTTTAACAGGAGTTATCAGATATTCAGATGTTGCGCACACCAATTGGCTTCACACAGTGTTTTTGTCAGATAAGAAAATAAGAATTTACAAACTATCTCAAAGCAATTCACAAGGAGAGTATTCTTTACAAATGACACTAGGGTCCAATCTAGGCAAACTAAATGACTAAATAGCGCCTAATCTAGAACCAAGCTCAGACACCTAACCTTTCTTTTTCTTCAATCAAATACAAAACCTAGACAACTTCTAAAGTTATCAGTTTTTGGAGATGTCAAATAATGAAATTCACTCCCATTTCTCCTATGAGGCTATGATACTAGCTAAAACCATGTTACGTTTTTTTTACTCAGCATGCGATGTTCCAAACAATGATTTAGAAACACAATTCTGACTGTTCTGTTATATGTGGCTTATACAAAAAAATCTAAGCTCATATTAAAACCTAACAGTGACAAGAACTGAGTCATTTGAATAAACATAACATGAGGCCCTGAGGTTCAGCAAGTCATATTCCACAGAAAATTTGGCATTGCTGGAAACCTATGATGGTGATGATTCTCATCAAGGGTTGAGAACTTGGAATCAAAGATGTCGATGTTTGTTTGTTTAAATGTGGAGAGGAAGCAAATGTAACCAAATAAAAAATATATTTCCATTCTTAATTTTCCCAAGAAAGCATCATACTGAGAACTTCAACAGGTATGTGCTATTTTGCTTCCTTAGTTTTACGTCACTATCCCCCAGGTGTTTGATTTCATTCATATTTGATAAGGAGACTGCCATAACAACAGAAGGTATAATTTAATCAAGTGAAAAAGGACAACTGTTGATCTACTTGTTTGAGAAGCTGTGACCAGACATCAAATTTCGATCAACAAAAAGTAACACATTGGATGTCTCTTTATAGTGAAGTACTGAAGTGAAAGGAGCTGAGAACGGTAGTTTTAAAGGAAATAACCATGATTCACGTTATTAGACTTACCAATCTTGATATAAAGAAGTCTGACAATGTTGAAATAGCATTAACATCTAACTGTTTAAATGAAATTCGACACAAGATTTCCCCCAGAAGCAAGATTCCTGCAAAAAAAAAGTAGTAGATTGTTGACAAACAATATGTATGCACCAGTAGAAGCATATGAGGTTCGACTTAAATCTACAAGAGACTCCAAGCAAGAGAAGTTTGGCTGGTCACATAACAAGAAAATAATTATTGGAAATAATTCACACAACCCCCCCCCCCCCTCTCTCTCTCTAGTTTCAACTTTCAAGAAGCAACCAGCGTGTGGGAATGTGTGATTTGATGCTTAGTATTTGTATATAAGAAGAGATCTGTAATAATCTTCACCAAGAAAAGAGATTGTCTTATACATCTTCTAGAACTGTGCCAACAATGCTTAGTAACTCTAGCAACGTAAACCTGACAAGGACCATATCCCTACTCTAACTCACAAAAAAGTTCTACCTTTTACTTGCATTAGTTGATTATTTCTCACAAGAAAAGGGCAAATTGAACTTGGAATATAGCAAAACGAAGCAAAGGGAAAAGGATAACCTCTGGATCTAACAATGTGGTCCGTTGTCGTCAAGTACATCTCCATCTTTGACACCTGAATAAAATCACCAATGAGATACACTGAAAAACAACTACATTCCTAACTCATGTGTGACAGAGACTGGGACATACCAAATCGAAAAGAGGCACCTTGTCCTTGTTCACCAAAGCAGAAAGGGCATCCACACTGGCAGACTGTAGTGCACGCATACCATTTACAATATTAGAATCAACAACAAACTGTTGCGCACGCACATCATTACAATATTAGAACCAACAACAAACTAGTTCAGCGATGAGTAGCGTGCATTCAATTTTTTAAGCAAGTCAGCAGTAGCATTCGTCCAATGTATCAACATATACACATATCAATACCAGATTACACTTCAACACTACTTTTTTTTCATGAGAAAGGGAGATGCTTCAATACCACTTCCCTACCAAAAGAACTGCTGGAATTTCGCCCGCAGAATCCAGGAGTTGCTACCAACGATGACAATTACCCAAAAAACACTCATAATGGAGATATTCTACCCAGATTATTCAAACAAAAAACACGAATTTGAAGCAAAAAATCACGCATTCAGAACCCGATCAAGGAGAGGGAAAAGGGGGATTGGAGAAGGGACGCACGTGTTGGGCCGGGGGGCGGGAGACGTCGACGAAGGCCTCCACATGGGGAACCCACTGACCTACAGGGACCTTCGCCATTGCCGCCGTGAGCTGTTCGACCTGTGGCGCAGAAGCTTCTCCCTCCAGGGGTTTAGGGTTTTGCTACTGCGGAGCAATCCGAAGGACGGGGGAGGTCCGTGGAGACGAGGCGCGAGGCACTGGAACGGCACGTGGTGGAGTGGAGACGCGCGCGGGCAGGCGGGGCGAGGCGGCGGCGGCGGCGGCGGACGGGCGGCGGCGAGAGACGCGCGAGCGAGGCGGCGCGGGATGGCTGTTTTTTTTTTTCCTTTTCCTTTTCCTCTTTATTTTTCTCTTTGCATGGTGAGCATTATGCCATTATGCCTGGATGCCCCTAGGAAACATTACAATTTCATACAATACCAGCACAGGCACATTTGTTGCGTCCTACTCCGTAGTAGACTCGTACTAGATTATACTTGCATTTTTTTAATTAAATAACAAATCTTTGATATTTAGCGTTTACCCGAGGAAAACACTTCTATGTGTTTGTGCCAAAAGTAGAAATTTTAATCTTGAAGATATACTTATAATCTTCTTGTCGATCTTCTTACTATACATCTTAAACATAATCCATGACCATATGTTGTAAGTTAATCAATGATTGTGGATAATTTGTTATTTGTATAGGCTTCATACATAGTTTATAGTTTATATGTACAGTTGCATGCCTACTGCCTCCTAACCAAAAGAATGTATTTGGGATATTAATAGGATGTTCGGAACAGTTTGTGCTTCTAGCTTCTTTACTCAGTTTCCGTTAGCACGTTTTGTAAAACGTAAAATGGTATGTTTTTTTAAGGTGTTTGATTTTATTTATATTTAATAAAGAGGACAGCCATAACAATAGAAGGTATAATTTAATCAAGTGAAAAAGGACAGCTGTTGATCTACTTGTTTGAAAAGCTGTGACCAGACATCAAATGTCGATCAACAAAAACTAACACATTGGATGTCTCTTTATAGTGAAGTACTGAAGTGAAAGAAGCTAAGAACGGTAGTTTTAAAGGAAATAACCATGATTCACATTATTAGACTTACCAAACTTGATATAAAGAAGTCTGACAATGTTGAAATAGCATTAACATCTAACTGTTTAAATCAAATTCGACACAAGATTTCCCCCAGAAGCAAGATTCCTACAAAAAAAAGTGGTAGATTGTTGACAAACAATATATATGTACCAGTAGAAGCATATGAGATTCGACTTAAATCTACAAGACTCCAAGCAAGAGAAGTTTAGCAGACTGCCTGGTGCGCGTAGAAGGAGGGCGTACATCGCGTCGCCTCACGCGGGGATCATGAAAGTCCACACCGTATATGTGCGGTATACGGATACGGACGACGGAAGCAGACGCAGACGGACGAAAACTGCATGGACGAATGGAAACACTACTAATTTTTATAACAGTAGAAATAGAAATAAATATTTTTTTATAATAGTAGAGATAGAGATTAGTCCAACGCTAGGCATAGAACAGCTCAATTCTATCCAAGTAGTCAGTCTGTTTAACAATATAACTACTTTTAGACTTTGATATGATATTTAATATGCTACTTTAATACACATATATATTATAGATAGATAGTAGAACTACTATACATCACGTAGCGCGCTACTTTACCTTCCTCTCACTGCTTAATTTTTAGGATATCGCCTCCCTCTTCGATCCCTTCTATTTTTTTTATCTCCTCGTACCCTCCTTTTCTGGACACGAAACTACCACCGAGGGCTCCCGGCAACAGACGGCGTGGCCCCGGGAAGGGGACGATGGCGAGAGGGCAGCAACCCCCACCTACTCTACCTGGCCAGACATCCACCCCCCCTCCTCCCAGGGAGGCACTCAGGGCAGGAGATCAACCACGACGCGGCGTCGGGAGGAATCAAGCTCGCGAGGTGGAGGGCGGCAGAGGGAGAACCCGCGGCAGAAAAGGGTGGCAGACAGAGTTCGCATGGCGGAGGGGCGACGGAGGGAGAACCTATGGCAGAAAGATGTGGAAGATGGAGTTTGCGTGGCGGAGGGAGCTCATGTCACATCCTAATTTTTCCCCTTAAAGAGAGCCACACAAAATATACCAGAGAAAATGTCCAAAGAAAAAATAAATTAAAATGGCCAAATAAATTAATTAAATGTGAAAAATACAAAATAATAAATTATCATGGCTGGGAATAATTTTCTTTTATTCCTCTTGCCAAAATATGTTAATAGGATTTTTATTGAAATTTTTAGAGCATAGGAAATATTTTTAATAAATCGAAAACCATTATCGGAATTAAATTGCACTGGAAAAACCTTTTTCTTTTCTTTTCTTTCCCTTTTTCTTTTTCTTCTTTTTTCCTCCCGCTGGGCCGTCGGCCCAGCACTATTCCCGGCTTGCCCCCGTGCGCCGCGCCTCTCTCTCAGGCCCACCTGTCAGCTGCTCGCCTCGTCTCCTCTCTCAGTGGACGGTAGGGCCAGCCCGTCAGACCCCCGGTAGCCTCGCTCACTCGCCCCTCCTCCCTGCTAACAGGTCGGGCCCGCCTGTCAACACCTTTGTCTTCCTCCATCCGGATCGGGTGGAGGGGAAATTTCCCCTCCGCCGTTCGATCGGCGCCTCGCCCCGTCTCCCCGCACGCCCGCCCTCGGTTCAAACAGAGGTTGTCGGAGGATGAAACCTTGACGGCGGGAAGTCAGGAGACCCCCCTTTGAGATTCGGCCAGGGGAGTAGTTCTCAGGCGTACGTGGCGTCAGACGGATCAGTGCTCGGGACGGAACAGAGGGGGCCCGAGCTGGAGGTTACAGGGTTCGGACCGTCCGATTCGGGACCGGACCGTCCGAACCGTGGTAAAGCATAGGGGTCCAGACCGTCCGATGCGGGTCCGGACCGTCCGAAGCGTAGTAATCGCGCGGGGCGCCGGGGAAGACGATGAACCCAGGTGCACAGAGGAGGCAGGAGGATTTATACAGGTTCGGGCCGCCGGAGCGTAATACCCTACTCCTGTGTGTGTGTTTGGCTATGTGGTGGATGAATGTGGAATTGTGTTACAAGGTGAGCTCAGCCCGCTTGCCGGCGCTGAGGGAGAAGAACAGTAGGTTCAGAATGAGCTCGGGTGCTAGTGCTGGGAATTAGAGGTCCTCAGTTGAGTCTGCCTTTCGCTGGTGGCTTGGATCCTCCTTTATAGAAGGGGATTCCACAGTGCCAGTACACGGAGAGAGCGAGAGCTATACTACGCCTTGTTGCTTCGTACGCATGCCGCCGCCTGCTGCGCCGCGCCGAAGGGACGTCCAGTCGCCGCCTGGCTCTGCTACTGCGGTCGGCCGGAGCATGGTCTGCTGTGGGCGGCTGGAGCGTCAAGGTGCTGTCGGCTCGGCCGCCGAGGGTGGCTGGTCTGGTCGTTTTGCCGCTCGGCTACGGGCGGCTAGAACACAGAGAAGTGACAGCGGCTGTCTCCTGGAGACGTTGTCGGGATGCTATCGGGAGACAGGCGGGAGACGCCCTGTCACCTCACCGTTAATGCGAATATTTGGGGGGCTGGTCAACCGAGTTCTTCGGGTGGATCGGCCCCTGGAGCCGTGGCGATCGGCACCTGAGGTCGGGCCGGTCGGCCTCGGGCCCCGGGCATCGGCATCGGGACCGGGGGATCGGCACCCGGGACCGGGGTATCGGTGCCCGGGCCCGGGAGCGAAGCCGCTGGAGAAGGCGGAGAGATGACCCCCCGGGGAACTGACGTGGCCGATGACCCACGCGTCCCCAGGGCATGTGGGACCCCCTGTCCCATTTCGCCGACAGCGGTGGACTGGGTCCTCGCCCATTCCCCCATGATCTCCGACGCCCTCACCCACTCTCGCACGAGAATCGCGCGCACGATGCTGTGGCCGCCGCCCTCAAACCTGTGAAAAATTGAGCCGCTTCGGCCACGATCTCTCCCGCCCGAGCTCGTAAAAACCTTCGCCATCCTCTCCTCTTTCTTTCCCCTCAAACGCCGACACTTCCCGAGCTCCCTAGCACCCCGCGCCGTGTGATCCAGAGTCGCCGTCGCACTCCGCCATCTCCAGTCGTCTGTCGCCGCCGCCGTAGCCGCCGCCAGACCACGCGCTCGCCACCACCAGCTCTGCCGCACTCGTGCGAAGCCAGGCCGCCGCATCCGTAGGCCTTTACGCCGCCGAAGGTCCATTTTCGCCGTCGTCCTCCTCGGTAAGCCGTTCCGTTAGCTTTTGGCCGTGCCTCCCCATCAATCCACTCAGCCATTTCGGCCCTAATTCCTTCTTACATCTTCGCCAGGACCCCCTCAACCTCGCCCGTGCCTCTATCGTTGGAGTCCTTCGCCGGAACACCGTCTTCGTCGTCGTCCCGTACCTCAGCAGCGGCTTATGTCCTCTGTTTACTACGCCGTCGACCCTCCCATTTACTACGAGGTCGTAGTCGAGTACGTTGAGCCAGAGCAAGACAAATCACACTGTAATCTTGATCATTTTGTACCTACTTTTTGCTAAAATGCTTTATTTATTTAAATAAACCTGCATGTTTTTATTATTTCATGTGGTATAGATTATAACCTTTATATAGGTAAGACTATGCCTTAGTTATTGAACCTTGTTCCTTGTCACCTGGGTAACAACATGATTAGAATACTATTTTTAGAATGCTTAGCCATGGTTAGAAACTATTAGTTCACTTGGGAATTAAAATATTATCATTTACATTCTTGATTTGACTCGACGAAAAATAGAACTTTGGATAGGCTACTATTAAATTACTAAATTTTGACCTAAATCGTGGGCTATGGGTGTATGGTTTTGTTGGTCGCACCCATGGCAATTAAGAACCGGTTCGCAAGAACCCCTTGGGCAATTAATCGTACTTACCACAAGCCAGCATGGGCAACGGCTGGGCTTGTAGCGTCCCTTCTCCCTCTCCTAGGCACCGATGGTGAGAATGGGCGTGATGGAGTTGGGTCGGCCCCGGGATGGGTTGATTGACTTTCGGATCCATTGTGGCGCAAGGGGGGTAGCCTGGCTGATATGGTGTGCCCTGTCGGTAGGTGCAACCTCAGCGTGGTGTGGATGGTTAGGGAGAGGTTACGTGAACGATCCTGTCACAGCCTCTCGTGGGGTGTCATGGTGATACGCCGGCACACAAGGACGTGTGTGGGGCTGTGTCTTGTGGGTACAGTTGTATATCTCTGATCAGAGTTAAAACTATTCGAATAGCCGCTTCCGTGGATATGGGCGATTGGTCAAGACTCACCGTGATTAGTCTCACCCTTACTTAATTAACTTGACTTAATGGAACTGGTATAGTTCAGATGGATGGTTAGGCCTGGTTAACGTGGTGTAACATTGATCAGTGAAGGATTAGTATTGATCAATTAATCAACCTTTTATCGTTTACGAACTACTACTGTTTACAACTGCTTTTATGCAAATAAACCTCTAGTCAATCCTTGCCTCCTATGCATTATGCATATTTGTGGGTATGATTTGTTGAGTACTGTGTGTGGTACTCAGTCTTGCTCCTTTTCCTCCTCTCAATGGTGGAGTACGTGTCTGATGAGGATCAACTGGAGGTCTAGGCTGGCTCCACCGTCAAGATGCCTGTGGATAGGAAGCTTTCGCTTGGCTAGTTGTATATAGACTTTATTTATCTTTATCGCTGCATGTATGTAAGACAATTTTATTTTGTTTGTAAGACGCATTCTGTATGGCAATTTGGTATTGTGTACCCTGGCTTTTCTAGATAGGGATTTTATACACATGAATGGTTTATGACAGCCTTATCGGGATCTTGCTGAACATATCTGGGAAAACAAAGGATACACTCCGGTCAAGGAATGATCTCAAAGAATTTGAGATCAGGGAAGAGTTGCACCCTCAAGAAAAAGATAGTGGTGGTCACTACCTCCCGGCTGCCTCCTACACCCTCAGAAGGCCGAGAAAAATAGCTTTTGCGAATGCTTGCATAGAGTCAATGTACCATCTGGTTACTCGTCCAACATTAGAACTAAGGTTAATATGAAAGAGAAAAAATTAGTTGGTATGAAGTCACATGATTGTCACGCTATGATGACATAACTGCTCCCCATTGCGATAAGAGGCATTCTGCCAGAGAAGGTCCGTGGATCAATAACGAAACTGTGTGCCTTTTTTCAATACTATCTTACAAAAGGTCGTGGATCCTACAACGGTGCACAAACTTTAGAAAGACGTGGTCATTACGCTATGCTAGTTAGAGATGTGTTTTCCTCGATCGTTTTCGATATCCTGGTGTATCTCATCGTTCACTTTGTAAAGGAGATTAGAATCCTAGACCCCGTGTATATGCACCAAATGTATTCTTTCGAGAGGCTCATGGGGGTTTTGAAGGGTTTCGTTCGTAACAGGTCCCGTCCGGAAGGCAGCATTGTCGAGGGTATTTCAACCAAGCAGGTCGTCGAGTTCTGTATCGACTATATGGATCTCAAACTGATTGGTTGTCACACCTTAAAATTCCCTAAATAATTAAATTCTGTAAAAATACATTTTTAGAATTCATTTAAAAGCCCAAGGAGTGAAATAATAAAAATCAGTGGAAAATTTTCAATTGAATGTGGGCCAGATAAAATTTTATAAAATACTTTGGTTAATCCTTTAACTCCTGGAATTTTTGAGGAATTAATTAAGCAAGGGAAGTATTTTTAATAAATAGAAGAGCATTTCAGCAATTATTTTATTTGGAAAATCTTGAGAAAGCCGTTTCCCTGCCGTTGGGCCGTATCTGGCCCATCCCTGTTCCCTCCCCATGTGCGTGCCATGGCAGCACATCTTCTTGGCTCAGCCTGCCGGCCACGCCGCGCCTCCGCTGTCACTGACGGGTAGGACCCACCCGTTAGGTTCATCTTTGACCTCAGCGCGGAGAGCTCCTGTTCCTCCCGTTCTCGCCGCCATGAATCCTGCTCCAAATCCGCTCGCTCCCGTCGGGATTCCCCTAAATTGGTTGAGGGGTTTTTGATCCCCTTGATCTCCTCTTCCTTTTCCCTCAAGATTCATAGTGATATCCTGAAGAAAACGCCATCGGCTCGAGCTTGTGAAGCTTCGAGAGTTTGAAGAGAACCCTAACCTTCGTTGCAACCGAACCTGAGCCGATCTACTCTCCCCTCCACTATAAATAGAACACCCGGGCCCCTCTCTCTCCCCTTCCTCCGCCACCCAAGCTCGCTAAAGCCCTAGATGCCCTAGCGCCGTGCTCGATCTGCTCCGCCGCCGCTGCCGCATTTCAGCCGAGCCTCGCCACCGTTCTAGCCGTTGCCGGTGCTCGCCGTCACCACCGTCGGGTCTTTAGCATAAATTCCAATCCGTGAAACTTTTCTCCATGAAAGATGAACTCAAATCACCCAAAACGCGTGTCTAAGAAAGAGCCATGAGCCGACTCCCGATGTTCGGGGGCTATGACTAGTCAGGTAAAGTGTTTAAACGTAAGGGGTCAACTATTTGGAGAAATTAATATCAATAAGAGGAGTAACACATATTTACATACATTGTAAAATATTTAAATTTTCTTCGGATGATTATTTTTTCAGCAGATGCTACTCATCCGATATGTTTGTAATGCAGGGCACAATTTCAGATACGCGTAACAAGAACTCATGGCTACGAGCCTATCTCCTACGCTCGGGGACTGGACCAGTCTGCCATGATACAATTGGAGTGCGACGCTTCAAGAATCATTCGGAATGCTCCATGAGGGCTACTGACCGAGTACTAATGCCAATCAGGACATAGATGTCACCTTGACCTTGGTAAGCCCCATAGGGGCTAATAACCGACCTCCGGCACCAGTTGGGGCTCGAGTACTACTCTGCTAGGTAAGGTACGCCCTATGAGGGTCGCTAGCTGAATTCTATGCTAATACTAGGTTCGGGTACCTTATTTGGCCACAACTCTTTTGGGTAGGTACGCTCCATGAGGATCGCCAGTCGAATCCTATGCTAATGCGAGGTTCGGGTACCTTATTCAGCTACAATTTTGCCAAGTTGGGTATGCCTCAAGAGAGTCGCCAACCGAATCCTGCGCTAACGCAACGTTCGGGTACCCATTTAGCCAAAACAAGGAAACAAGCCACTCTTGGAGCTTTTAGTGGGAGGTAGCACCAAACCCGGAATCTACAGAGGTGCTCGTTATTTTTCAAGACTAGAAGACCCCAATCATTTTATTTCTACCGGAAGATAAACTTTCTAAAGATTGCAATGAAGCTGAGTAAGTCAAACGACGGAGCAAAAGCTTTATCATAGTCGGAGAAGACCAATATTGTCAATATTTGTCCGGAATTCTCATGCACTGCATCACACCTGAGGAGGGCAAGCGGATCCTGCAATCTATCCACTCAGGCATCTGTGGCAACCATGTTGCATCTAGAACATAAGTCAAAAAGGCTTGCAGACAAGGGTTCCTCTGGCCGACTACGTTTACCGACGCCAATGACATTGTTCAGACATGCGAGGGATGCCAATTTTGTGGGCTGCGCTGGTGTCACACCCTGAGTTTCCCCCCTTAAATATAGCCACACAAAATATACCTAAGAAAAGGTCCCAAGAAAAATAATTTAAATTGGCCAAATGAATTAATTAAAGGTGAAAATACAAAATAATAAATTATCATGGCTGGGAATATTTTTCTTATATTCTCCTTGCCAAAATACACTAATAGGATTTTTGTTGGAATTTTAGAGCACTGAAAGTATTTTTAATAAATCAAAAACTCTTATCGGGATTAAAAGAGCACTGAAATCCTTTTCCTTTCCTTTCCTTCTCTTTCCCCTTTTTCTTTTCTTTTCCCTCCCGCTGGGCCGCCGGCCCAGTACTGTGTCGACCTGCTTGCGTGGCCTGCACGTCCCACGTCCCTCACCCTCTCTCACCGCCAGCCGAGCCCCATCGGTTGGCCGCTCTCCCCGTGCCGCTCCCCTCACCCCTCTCGCTAACACATGGGCCCGGGGTCCCACATGTCAGCATCGTCCCTAACGTCTGGCCGACTCAGCCGAAGGGGATCAAGCTGCCCCGTCCATCGGATTACGCCATTCTCGCTCCCACACGCCGCGGCCCTTGGTTCAAACGCCGCGGACCGAGTCCCCACCCGTTTTTCCCCACCTTCTCTGCCCCTCTCGCCCACGACCGCGGTTGAATCGCACCCACTAGCTGTCGTGGCCGCCGCCCTCAATCCCGTGAAATTCGGCCAACTCATCCACGAACTCCCCAGCCGAGTATATATAAACCCTCCCCATGCTCCGCTCTCATTTTCTCCTCAGTTGCATACGCCTGCTGAGTACCCAAACTTCCTCTGCGCCGAGCTCCCGAAACACTGCCGTGCTCCGCCTACTCCAATCGCACGTCACCGTCGCTACAGCCGTCACCGACTACCGCGCTCGTGCTCAGTAGCTTCGCCGCACCCGGCTGCATCCTGTTCCGCAGTCGGCCGTCTCGGATTCCCACCGGAACTCCATTCTCTCCGTCATTCCCTTTCGGTAAGCCTCTCTGCCGGCAGTCGGCCGCGGTTTTCTGTCGACCCACTCAGTCTTTTTTCCTCCTAACTCGTTCAACACTTTCGCCAAGACCTCCCGCACCTCGTTTCCATCTCCGTCGTCGCTCTATGCTGCCGGAACACAGTCGGCGTCGCCATCCCAAACCTCGGCTGCCGCCAACTCCCTCTGTTCGCCGTCATTCACCGCACTCCAGTCGCCGCGAGCCCTCGGTGAGCACTTGGCTGCATTCCTCACCTCCTCCACCGCTTGCTACTACCCTCCACCGCGCCGGATGGTCGCTGGTGGTGACCATCAGGCTGTGTGCGCCATCGCCGTGTTGCGCGCGCCGGCGGAGCTTGTTCTCGACTAGGTCTAAGTCGTCCGATCAGTCTCGGCAGATTGGGGCCGCTCGTGTACCTATGTCCGCGGTCGTCGCACGTGCGTGGACTGCGTCCACCGTGCGCTGTCCTCTTTTGGCGCCACCGACCCGTGGGTCCCGCCTATCGGCGCCAACTCCTCGTGGTCCGCTGACACATTAATTCCTTTAATTGAGCATAAATCAATTAATAATTGATTTTGTATAGGAAATCACAGTGAAACTTCTAAAATTCATAACTAATTCATTCGAGCTCCGATTAATTCCATTCAAATTTCATTAAATCCAAAAAAATTCCAATAATCCATTAAAAATACTTTCAGCCCCTGTTTCCTTGTCCGCATATACTGTTTTTGATTGTTTGTGCGTTGTTTGCTTTAGATTCCAACGCCGTCGACCCTCCCGTGTACTACGAGGTCGTAGCCTAGTACGTCGAGCCAGAGCAAGGCAAGTCACACTGTAATCTTGATCATTTTGTACATACTTTTTGCTAAATTGCTTTGTTTATTTAAATAAACCTGCACGTTTTTATTATTTCATGTGGTATGGATTATAACCTTTATACAAATAAGATTATATCTTAGTTGTTGAACCTTGTTCCTTGTCACTGGGTAACATCATGATTAGAATATTACTCTTAGGATGCTTAGCCATGCTTAGAGACTATTAGATCACCTGGGAATTAAATATTATCATTTACATCTATGGTTCGACTCTATGTCGGCAAATGTTACATTGGACATATTACTATTAAATTACTAAAATTTGACCCAAATGGTGAGCTGTGGGTGCATGGTTTTGCTGGTCGCACCTATGGCAATTAAGGATCGGTTCGCGGAAACCCCTTGGGCAATTATTCGTACTTTCTACAAGCCAGCGTGGGCAACGGCTGGGCTTGCAGCGTCTCTTCTCCCTCTCCTAGGCATCGTTGGTGAGAATGGGAGTGATGGAGTTAGGTCGGCTCGGGGTCGGGTTGATCGGCTTCCAGATCCATTGTGGCGCAAGGGGGGTAGCCTGGCCGATATGGTGTGCCCTATCGGTAGGTGCAACCTCAGCGTGGTGTGGATGGTTAGGAAGAGGTTGCATAAACGGTCCTGTCACAGCCTCTCGCGGGGTGTCATGGTGACACGTCGGCACACGGGAACGCGTGTGGGGCTGTGTCTTGTGGGTACAGTTGTACATCTCTGATCAGAGTTAAATCTATTCGAATAGCCTCGCCCGCGGTTATGGGCATGTTGGTCAAGACTCACCGTGATTAGTCTCACCCCCACTTAATCAACTTGATTTAATAGAACCGGTGTAGTTCAAGTGGATGGTTGGGCCTGGTTAACGTGGTGTAACGTTGATCAGTGGAGGATTAATATTGTTCAATTAATCAACCTTTTTACCGTTTGCAAACTACTACTGTTTACAACTGCTTTTACGCAAATAAACCTCTAGCCTATCCTTGCCCATGTGCATTGTGCATATTTGTGGGTGTGATTTACTGAGTACTGTGGGTGGTACTCAGTCTTACCCCTTTCCCCCTCTCAGTGGTGGAGTACGCGTCCGATGAAGATCAACAGGAGGACTAGGCTGGCTCCGCCGTCAAGATGCCTGTGGAATGGAAGCCTCCGTTTGGCAAGCTGTATATAGGCTTTGTTTATCTTTACCTCTGTATTTTTGTAAGACTATTTTATTCTGTTTGTAAGTCGCACTTTATATGGTAACTTTGTTTTGTGTACCATGGCTTTCCTAGACAGGGATTTAATACACATGAACGTTCAGAATTTCGGTGGAGAAATTCCGGGCGTGACAGTTGGGTATGTCGGTTTGGACCGACTTATTCGGTAGTAGGCCAAAGATATGAGTTCTTAAATAGCATGCCCTATTGGGTCACTCGTTGGTTACGTTAAAATTATGATGCAGGTGCTATTTTACAAAAACCGATTAAATAATCAGATACGCTTAATGATAAGCCTACAGCCGGGTGTATATATTTGGGTATCTTGATTATTTTAAGATATTGAGGATATATTCTTATAAGGATCAATAGCTGGTCTCCATTAAAATTGGGGATGTAGGTATCTCTCAAGTACACCTCATCACATATTGGATTTACTCCATAGTGATACTCGGCTTACATGCTTAGCTAAAATTGCCTTGAGCAAAAATATTTCTAGCTGACATGATGCCGAAGAGTCTAATTTCTGGGTAGTATATTACTCAGAAAAAGCTAAAAAGTTAAAGATCTTTGATTTTATGTTTAATTGTTTCATAATTAAGCACAAAGTCGGGGGCTACACCTAATAGGTGCGCAAATTCGGCGCACACTATTTATATTCTTCCATAAAGTCCTTCATAGCCTCGTTGCCAGCTGACATGAAGCAGAAATCAGGAAAAGAAACACTCGGACAATGAGTACTCGGGAGCAAAGCATTCGGGAATCTCTTCACCGTGGAGGATTAGCACTCGGCATCAGCTGTGACTCAACTATGAAGTTCTCAGGGGCTACTGTGAAGGCCATGGGCCCCGGGTACCTCAAGAAAGACAATTACAGCCACTCAGACAAAGGGTGGGCCAGCTCCTGCAATTGGAGATAGAGTACGACTCGGCTTCATATTACCTTGCATGACAAGGAAAGGGATATAGTCCTAGCCGAATACTCTATGTACTGATAAGGAAAACCCTTGGTCATATCCGACTGGGTTTCCTACCCTGTAACCCTCATCCCTCCAGTATATAAGGAGGGGTAGGGAGCCCCTTGGGGCATAGCAAAAATCTCACCTGAGAAACCTCAAAGGCAATACATCACAACTAGACATAGGGTATTATCTCATCTTGAGGATCTGAACCAGTATAAATCGTTTGTGTTCCTTTACAGTCCATCAAATTTAGGTCTCATGAGTAGCCCCATATATTTATTGCCGGTGTAAAACATTGATATGAGACAACCGGGCAGGCTGTATGGCTTAAAGACTTTATTCTGGGACTAAGTGTGGTAGACAGTATTTCTAAACCACTCACTATATACTGCGACAATAAAACCACAGTGTTCTATTCGAGTAACAACAAGTCAAGTGGTGCTGCCAAACACATTAACATGAAATATTTCATTGTAAAAGATAGAATCCAGAATCAAACAATTAAGGTTAAGCACATAAGCACTAAGTTAATGCTCGTGGATCCACTCACTAAAGGACTATCACCCAATTTATTTAATGAGCATATTGCTGGTATGGGATTAGTAGGTAGCCTATAAGTATGATTCTGGAATAAGTGACAGGCGGTGGCATCAGCGGCGGCGATGGAGGTGAGCGAGGGAGTATGGTCGCAAGGCTGAAACTTAAAGAAATTGACGGAAGGGCACCACCAGGCGTGGAGCCTGCGGCTTAATTTGACTCAACACGAGGAAACTTATCAGGTCCAGACATAACAAGGATTGACATGCCGAGAGCTCTTTCTTGATTCTATGGGTGGTAGTGCATGGCTATTCTTAGTTGGTAGAGCGATTTGTCTGGTTAATTCCGTTAACGAACGAGACCTCAGCCTGCTAATTAGCTATGCGGAGTCATCCCTTCGCAGCTAGCTTCTTAGAGGGACTATGTAAAATCATGTGCTGAAAAATTGGCTTATCTTGTGATTTATGCACTTAGCATTGAAAAGTGTGATGAGCGTGTGTATGACTGACGTGGGTCAAGTTGCGAATATATGTACCCGAAAACGGTGTGTTTGGTCTATTTGTGTGTAGATACTTGGGGTCAACCTTGGTCAACAGCGGGATCGGGACTAAACTCAGGGAGGAGTTTAGGTCCAGAACGGTCGAGGATGCCGGGTGACAAGGTAGGACACAAGATGACACACGGTGGGCAAAAACCGTGTAGGAAGATTTTTTAAACGGGCTTCACAAGGTTACGTGCAAGCGCTAAAAATTTACGAAAAAATTGTGAAGAGAATCAGATGGAAATTAAAAGAAAAAAAGAAAGTACATGACATGTGTTGACACCGAAAATCACCGGCAGCGTTGGGAACGAGCCGATGATATGGTTCGATGCACTAGACACGTGATGGCCTGGGAGATCTGCTTAGCTCCAGTGCAGGTCCTAAATTTGAGGTTCGTAGGCGTGCCAGTCAATTTGACCCAGTAATTAACAAGGAGATAGAAAAAAGTTAGATCCTTGATCAATCGGCCGATAAGAATCCTACCAGCCGATTGCCAAAGGAATGCTTGAGCATCGACCGTAAACCTAAGGTACTGCCCGCGCCCGTGCCCGGGCCCTCGCCTGTGCCCGCGCCCGGGTCCTCGTCCGTGCTCGCTCCCGGGTCCTCGCTCGTGCCCGCGCCCGAGTCCTTCCTTGTGTCCGACTACCAACAGTACTTGCGCATCGGCTAAGAAGCCGATGATAGAATCGATGATAATATAAGCAAATAACAAGCCAGCCGACTGCCCAAAAAACACTTGGACATCGGCTAGAAGCCGATGAAAGAGTAGATATGCAGAATAATAATCAATAGACAATGCAGTCGGCTTTATCTAGTAGAAAGATAACTTATCGGCTAAGCACTTCGATAAAACATCGCCTAAACATCCATCGGCTTAACAAGGATAAATCTATTATTATCAATCTAGTAGGTCAAACTCAATTGATACAGCATAGATTAATAATAATAGAAGAACATCGATGAGCCGATAGATCTAATGCAATTGTGATGTACGATAATTTATCAGCTATACATCCCGATAAGACACTTGCATAAAATCTATCAACTTAACAGGAACAATTTATCGCTAGCAGTTTAGTAGGTCGGACCCAACTGATGCAGCACAAACTGATGATAAACTACCCCCGGTAAGCCGATAAAAACTATGCACGCGTGATGTGGTTTATCTACTCGGACTAAGAGATCAAACTTAACTGATGCAGCCGTAGACAGAATAGGTACACCGTGGTAAGGGGTGACGAGTCTTACCCTCTCGCAGGAGTTCGGACCTAACCGATGCAGCCCGGCTCGAGAAGCAAGAACCCGTCGGAAAGGGTGGTGATGCGCCGAAGTTGTATTGATCGATTAGATAGTTTACAAGGTACCCGGGCATACATATTTATACCCCGAGTTGATACAGTCCTGATCGGACATGAAACATGAGTTTCCTATCTATAAAAGGAAAAACAACAAGCCCTGATCGGACACGAGATCAGATTTCCTAAAAATTATTAGAGCTACCTAATTTATAGATAAAATATTAATTGCCATGCCTTGGTCTTCACGATTCCTTCCTATACTCGGCTTCTTCTGGATTAATTTTCATCAACTGACATAATCTCTTTTCTTAACCGAGTCCGATACGAATCGTACCAAATTTTGGCGTCAACAACATGGCGCTACAGTAGCATGTGGTACTGTAGCACCAGACATGCACGCATGCTGCACTGCAACCGGGCATGCACAGACAGCACTGCAAGTAGGTGGACGAGCGGTGAGTACTGTAGCTCGCTACAGTATATGGTGAAGGCCCAGCAGAAGCGAGTTGGGTCGGCATAGCAGGCCTGGCTTGAGGCCCACGAGGACGTTATAAATAGTGACTCTGTTAATTTTTGGGATTTTTTTTAGGGTTTTTAGAGAGCGAGTTTGTTTTAGATTAGAGTTCTAATCTAGAGTTTTGGTGATTTCGTGGAGAAATTTTGGATGTTTAGAGAAACATCTTGTAAGCACAATCTTGGTAATAAAGGTAAAATTTATGAAAGATTAGTGCAGTAATTAATCTCTCTTTCTCGTTCATCTTTATGCATGCCTAGCAATGGATTTTAGATTGATTTGTTTTCTCTAAGATTTGGGTTGGTTTTTTTGATCTAAAATCTAGCTAGAGTGTTTTTCTAGTGTTCTGAAAAGTTTGATTGGTTAATTATTTTCGGATCTCGTTTAATAATTTAATTAGGGCTTAATTAATTTCCGTCAACCTTTTGTTTAGTAATTTTGTTTTATTAATATCTCAAGATCCAGAAGTCCGATTGACGTGATTCCAGTTGGGTTTGTTTGCAAATTTTGTCTAGTTTATTCTGTCAAAATTCCATGTTGATCGGAGTTACGGATCTACGGCTACAATAGGTTTAGTAACGAAACGGTGTTCTATCCAGATTCTGAAAACGTGGTTTTTCAGGTTTTGTGATTAAGGGAAAGTGTTAAATTTTATTTTTGATTTACGCAATCATTCACCCCCTCTGATTGTCTATCTTAGTGTGTGTCGATCCTACAGACTATGGCCGTTTAGGCCACGGATGTTTGAGGCAATAACAGGTCTGTGATGCCCTTAGATGTTCTGAGCTGCACGCGCCCTACACTGATGTATTCAACGAGTATATAGCCTTGGCCGACAGGCTCGGGTAATCTCGGGAAATTTCATCGTGATGGGAATAAATCATTGCAATTATTGATCTTCAACTAGGAATGCCTAGTAAGTCATTTCTTTTACTACTGGTCATGAACCCCACGTGTTGCTGCGGAAAAAATGAGAGAAAAAAGGGAGGAAAATGTTCAATGTTTCAATTTAAAAATTCTATAGTAACTTAGTGACAATTTTAGGCAGTCATAGAGTTAGAAAGAAGCAATAAAGATCACCTAATACGGCTAAAAAATAACATAACAACAGCAATAAACTCGCAGAGTTGTTCAATGTTGATAATATATGCACCTTGCATGCAGTTCAAAAATAAAACTTACCTCGTTTTATTGATAATAATAGTTGCATATTGGCATAGAGTTCAGCTAGGTTTCACCATCTAATCTGGGACCAAATAGAAGAAAGAGAGAGAAAATAATAGAAAAATAGAGTATAAAATATCATAATAATGAGCTAGAAAGCTTTTAGCATTTCAGGCCAGGGATCACATTATAAGAACTGAAAGCTCATCAAGTGGTGGAAAAAAATATCAACACACCTTAAATAAATTCAACAACAGACGATCCTCTAGAGTCAAGCGGCAGATGAATAGAAATGAAAGTAAGTACGCACAAATATAAGCCGGATATTCCCCTCCTTTAAAATGATGCCTTAATTTGCCTGTGTGTTCGGCGAAAATTTTGCCTGATTGGCACTCGAGCCGTCCCGCACATACTGGTTCTGGACAATCATTGATTAGTCGTAATTGCAATAAGGATAAGACGGGATGGGAGATAATTACCTGCAAAATTTACATTTGCAGCAGAACTGCAGAAGGCTACTCTAATACAATATCCATAGGCACACGATAACCATCATGATACGCAAATCCAGCACCAAGAGGATGGAGTTGGAGGCGTCAAAACATGCAACCAATGAGCTAGGATGGGCTAGTTCATGGGAAGATAAAAAATGATTAGACTAAAACCCATTATTTATGAATTAATTTGATGCTATGTAAAGTCTACAATGGTTATCTCCATTAGTTGTCGAGTTAAGATGATACTAACTCACTCTGGTGCCCACTGGATGGAATCCATTATTTGGGCAATAATTTGCATAAGCACTGCTGCACTGGACTGGGAAGTTAATCAAATGGCTCATATCAGATGGAGGGCATCGATCTAATGGTTCATATTTGCAGGTGACGTGGTCTCACATGTGATTAGCTTTATAGGAGTTAATGGTTCTTAGTGGGTACCAATTAGAAAAAAATGATACATGACTACTAACTCTCCCTTGTATGCAAGTATAATTATATGTATATCTCATATTTCTTTCTTGTTAACTTGTTTAATTATGTGTTAAATTGCACTAGTATTTTTTCAAGGATTCAAGTGGATAATAAACCTTATTTTACTTAGTCCTCTTATACGTGTATACTAGAAAGATTACATTGTAGGATTTGAAACTTACATTATAAGATTTAAAACATATAACTTACGGTGTAAATATATGTAGAGAAAATTGACCTTTATTTTTTTAAAAAAAATATGGTGTCATAAATATACCTAGTCTCATTTCTTTCTGTCACAACTTGGCCATGAAACATAACAAATCGTTTGATCAACAATAACGGATAAAACGACTCCATACATCTGCATGTCTGAGTTTTACGTCCTCCATATTTCATTTGTGTCGGCGCCACAGTCCAAGGAGCACCCCAATACCTTTACGACCAAGATACGCTGATTGGATAAAGGAGAGCTCTTTTATGATGTCTATTGCTAGTAATGGTAGTATACATAAATACTCATGTAACAAATAAGTTAGTGCACTACTCTCTCCCTCCTATATAGTTATTTTTAGAGTTCAAATTTGTCTTAAAAAATATAGCTATTTCTCCACCTAACTTCTCATCTCAACCAATCATAACTATCTTTTATTTAATTTCTTCATCTATATTTTCTTCTCAACCAATCACAACTTTTTCATATTTTAATTTGAACTATTTCTTTAATTCCCGTAAAAATCCTCTAGAAATTCTTTTAGGATGAAGGGAGTACATTGCACTCACTAGCATTAACTCTTTTGTTTTCTTTCGTTCAAAGCGCGAGAAATGCAATTCTCTCATGGGCTTTCTCTCCGTTGGGCCAAATTATAACGAGCACGGCCCATGTAAAAATTACGGCCCAATTTATAGACAAAATGGAAGAAGAAACAAGGCGAAGGACAAAAGGGTAAGGAAACCTGCGATTCAGGGAGGCCGCAGCGACCATGGCGATGGCTCCGTCGAGCTCGCTCCGTGCCCTGGTCGCCCCTATCCTCCCCTCCGCCTCTTCCTCGTCCTCTGCTCGCCCCGTTCTCCGTGGAGTGGCGGCACCGATAGAGTACGCACAGGCGCGGCGGCGGAGGGGGGCGGCGGCGCTGCCGTCGGACGCGGAGTGGCTGGAGCGGCTGCCGGAGAAGAAGAAGCTGCTGTACACGCACAGCCTGCCGTGCATCGAGGCGTGGCTGCGCAGCATCGGGTTCACCCAGACCCGCGAGGACCGCGCCGTCTGGGTCGCCGAGATGCCGCTCTGGCACGCCCGCCTCAGCCTCAACGTCACTGACCTCCACATCAGGTAGCCTATTGCAGAGACTTGCAGTAACTTGTCCGTAGAATTTTGCTATTGACTGCTGAGTTTGACCACCCGTAGGCTGTAGTCTCTGAAAACTTGGTGACATACTGTATAATGCGTGCCCGTTTGGGCTTCAATTCTTGCTCACAAATTTTCAATTTTGTCACCAAACTACTCCTGCAACGTGGTTCGCCAAATCAAACCTCTAAATTATGTGATGTGGGTGCATCAAATGGATGGATATGTTTACTGAATATTCACTGTGGATGTTTCATAGCTGCCATTTGTATATGCACTCAGCAGATTGTTCAGCTAATACTGCAATCTCTTCATAGCAATCAACATATTGTCAGTTAGTGCTTCTGGCTTTACCCTTTCTAGCAGATATGCTAACTTTGTTCAGTACCCTGACTTCCCCGACTGAACCCTCCAATCACACTATGGAATGTTCAGTATACGAATTGTGGTTCTATTTCTCACTAATTGACTTAATCATTTATCCAGATTTAATTAGTAACTCCGTGTCATATTGCTAATCAGGTACTTGAAGAGCGGCCCTTGAAATCTTGAGAAGGACGTGGAGAGAAGATTCAGCTATGCCCTGAGCAGGGAAGACATCGTGAACGCAATACTTGGAGGACCTTAATCTCATGATTCTCATTACTGGCTCAAGGAGTTCTTGCAGGGTCTTAATCCCATTGACGGCAGTTTTCATCTATAAGACTGACGGAGAAAAGCACTGCATTACTGCAGAGGTCGTTCAACGTCAACGTCCATCAGGAAGTAGTTTCTCTTCAATCATTTGTACAAGAGCAAACGGATCATGTATCACAATTTCATATATAATAATTCGATGTGCTTGAGGATGAGATGTCAACAGCTGCGATTTTGGCAGTTTGTTTAAGCTGCTTTGCAAACAAGCAGAGAGCAACTGCATCCACGGCCAGCAGCCTACGAGGCACAGGGACTTGGCAGTCCATCACGGTGATGGTATCACCCATCAGGCTTGAAATCTGAACGCTGAACAGAGACTATCATTAAAATGGCAGCAGGAGGTGTCCTCGAATTATTTGCATAGTTGGTATCTTCGAATGCAGGAGGTGTATCATAAAAAGGGTAAACGGAGCACTGCCTGTAATTATCTGCATAGTTGGTGTCTTCGAATGCAACACAAGACAGCGTTTTCTACTCCATTGCTATTGTGTTTCATTTTCCTCATCGCAATGCATCGATGAACACATCTGAACAACTGTACCTCATGAGTCCATGAGTGGATGCATATTTGTGCAGCTGAGCTGCTGGGGCAAACCGGGACCGATCATTACAGACGAAATCAACCATTAACAAAAGCGAAAAACGTATACTCCAACCCGTACTCCCTCTTTCCCATAAAATCCCAAAGCCTAGAATTCCAAGAAAAAGTTAAGAAAAAGACAAAAAGACCCAGATGCACCTTATTAATAATATTATAGTTGTAGTATTGGTATATAATTTACAAATTGAGAACTGATAGAGAAATATAAATTAATTTATTTTAGAACAAAGTTTAGATTATAGAAGTTGATTTTTCTGGGACGAAAGGAATATGCTGCAACGAGGCGATTGGATAGGCCTGAGTAATATGTAGTTGAACTTTATATAATTACGTAAATAAATAAACAAATATATAGTTTGATGCATTTGCTAGTGTTTTTACCTTTTCTCCTTGTACTTTTCCTGTGAGCCTTAAATCAAAAGACGGATAATTGGTTAGTATATTCAATTTAACCAGAGAATTAGTATAATTATTGGAAAGACCAGCGGCATCAGTCCAGCGGCGCCCGTCGCCGTCCAACGTCATTGCTCGTCACTCAATCGTCGCCGCCCCCGCCTCCTTCTCTGCCACCATCCCCGGCCTCCTCCTCCGCCGCCATCCCACGCCTCCTCGTCCACCGCTATCCACGCGCTCGAGGACGCCCGCCTCTTCCTCCGTCGCCATCCACGCGCTCGGCCTACTCGGATCGACCACTCCCCAATCCCCACCACTCTGCTCCCCGCCACCGCCCTAGGGGTCAACATCCATCCATGCCGCCGCCCCTTCTCCTCCCACTCTTCCGCCGCCACCGCCTCCTCTCCACCGCCGCCCCAGAAGCGACTGCCGCTCCCGCTCCCACCCCGGCGCCCCACTCGGCGGACGCGGCGCCGGGGCGCCCCACCGACCAGGCGCTGCTGCTCCGCATCTGCACGGTCCTCTACCAGCACCAGCATGCCCCGGAGGCAGCGCTGCGCCGGCGCCTCTCCGCGCTGACGCTCCCCTCCGCGGCTGAAGACCTCCGCGAGCTCTTCCTCCAGGCCTCCGCGCGGTTCCTGCTCTCCTGGCGACCCGTGCACCGCCTCCTCGAGCACCTCACCGCCGTCCACGGCTTCGCGCACTCCCCCGCCACCGCCGCGCGCTTCGTCGACGTCCTCGCCAAGTCCCGGAACATTGAGCTGCTCCACTCCACCCTGCTCTCCCTCCCGCCCGGGCTCCGCTCCCTTGCCGCCCTCCGTGCCGCCATCGGTGGCCTCGCCCCGGCCCGCGAGGTCGGCAAGGTCTCCGCCCTGGTCACCCTCTTCTCGGAATCCGACCGCCCCCGCATGCTCACCTTCATAGTCGATGTCGTCTGCTCGGTCTGCAAGCTGCCCGACGTCGCCGAGAAGGTGATCAAACAGGCCGAGCACCGGTACAGCGTATCGCGCACCGAGAGGTGCTGCGAGCTGCTGGTCATCGTATACTGCCGCGCGGGGATGTTCTCTGATGCTTGCAGGGTGTGGAACGGGATGGAGAGGCGCGGGCTCGAGCCGGGGGCCGCGGCGTATGAGGAGATGGTGGTGACGCTATTCAAGAATAACCATGTCTCTGACGCCATGAAGGTGTTCGACGGAATGCGGAGGAGGGGGGCTTCAGATGGTGGCAAGGGCAGGTGCTACCGGGCAGTGGTGTCATGGCTGTGCAAGGAAGGGAGGATGTGGGGCGCGTACATGGTGTTCGCCGAAATGGTGAAGAGAGGGGTGGAGGTGGATGGAGGGGTGATCGGGGATTTGGTGTATGGGCTGATGGCGAGGAGGAGAGTGAGGGAAGGGTACAAGGTTTTTCATGGTGTTAAGGAGAAGGATGTTGCACTGTACCATGGGTTGATGAAGGGGTTGATCAGGATCAAGCGAGCTGGGGAAGCGACGGAGGTTTTCAGGGAGATGATTGCTAGTGGGTGCGAACCGATCATGCACACTTACATTATGCTGCTTCAGGGACACTTGGGGAAGAGGGGGAGGAAGGGGAGAGATCCCTTGGTGAACTTTGAGAGCATCTTTGTTGGTGGGTTGGTGAAGGCCGGGAGGACATTGGAGGCAACTAAATTTGTGGAGAGGACTATGTGGGGTGGGGTGGACGTGCCAAGGTTTGACTATAACAAGTTCCTGTACTACTTTTCAAATGAGGAGGGGGTGTTGATGTTTGAGGAAGTTGGAAGGAGGTTGAAGGATGTGGGGCATGTTGATCTTGGGGACATCTTTCTGACCTATGGTGAGAGGATGGCCACAAGGAATAGGAGAAGAAGAGCAATGAATGGGCATTTAACAGAGGTTCAAGATAATACTTCATGAAAAACCATCTCAGGAGCTTGTTATTTTTTACCACAAGGTAATTGTAGATGACCTCCTCATGTAGTCAGGACTCTTTGGGGGAATCGCAAATAGTTCTTTTTTGAGCGAAAGTATAGCAAACAGTCTATTCTTGCCTTCATTTTGATGTGAAGCAAGGGGCTAGAAGGATTACCAGTCGGCAGTGTCATGGTCTGAGAATCAAAGGGTTCGTTTATATGGAATATTCATCCTATGTTGCTTGAAGTTTTGCAAGTTTGAGCTTGAGTCATTAGCATTACTCTGGGGTTTTTGGTCAAACATGACGACAGCATTGTCTCCCGATATTAGGCTGCCTTCGTTTGGGCGGAACGGCTGGCATTTTCGGTGGCACGTAAAACAAGGCAAGTCATTAGCGCATGATTAATTGAGTATTAATTATTTTAAACTTGAAAAATGGATTAATATGATTTTTTTAAGAAACTTTTAGATAGAAAATTTTTGCAAAAAAACACCATTTAGCAGTTCAAGAAGCGTGCTCACAGAGGACGAGGAAGTAGCCCAGCCGAAGGTGCAGTATCGAATGCACCCTTAGGGAGCGTTCGAACGTACAGGTTTGGGTGAAAACCTGCCTCTTTTCCGTGAGCATGCTTTCTGAACTGTTAAACGGTACGTGTTTTGCAAAAATTTTCTATATAGAAGTTGCTTTAAAAAATCGCATAAATCTATTTTTCAAGTTCGCAATAGCTAATACTCAATTAATCATATGCTAATAGCTCACCTCATTTTGCGTGATCTTCTTCTACTTCCATTTCACTCGCCTTCAAACTATGGTTTACCTTAGTGTGTCTGCAAGTTATATTGAAAAGTGAAAACAGTGGCTGCAGTAAACAATACACAATTAATGAGTAAGCTAACTTCGTCAGGAGCTGGTGGGTTCCGTACTGGACTGACCACAGGTCTAGTTTTATACTTTTATGTAGTAGTTGTCTGCTCGCGAATGTTGATTATTATGTTTGGTGTTTTGGGCAAATCTTCTCTTTGGCAAGCCTACAGCAGGAAGCATTGCAACTGTGCCCTACCTGTCTCTCAAGGCCTCAAGCTGCTTAATGCTTAATACCAAATAGATGAATGTACACTGTTGAGTGGAGTATTAGAAATTTAGAATAACATGTGTTTTCGTAAGTAAAGAAAGGAATTCCTCTGGAGGGTTTCACTGAAGAGGAGATGGTTATGGCTGTGAGACGAACCTTTCATTCTGAGGGATGAAGAGTTGAATTGCTAGTCACGTAGCTGAACAGAAGAAATTGGAGTTTACGGACTATTCCTTTTCGTGTGCAAACATTGATTATTGAGTGCAAGTTTTTTATCATCTTGTAAATCATTGAAGCATTTGGTTTCTATGCAACTGATGGTACATTATCTTTTTTGGGTCACATTTCAGGGAAATTTACATGTCGCTAGTGTATATGCTGGAAGCAACTGCATTGAACCCAAAGGGCCTGAAATAATGGAAGAACCTATTGTTCTGAGACGATTAATTGACTTGTGCTTTCTTTTCTCTAAGAAACCATTTCCAGTCTTCCTGGAATTAGCTGGATTTTCCCAAGAGGATGTTCTTATTGAGGAACCTAAGGCGGGGGTGAGTAAGTAGCAGTTATTTTCTCTTCATTTATTGAATTATGATCAGCTATAGTTTAGACTAAAAAGGATGTAATTGCTTGGTATTTTTCTCAATTCCTGATTTACAACCTATACCTACAGATTTTAAAGCCTGCTCATACAATCCTGCGTGATGAATGCACCAAATCCTTCCTTGTGTTGATTCGTGGGACACATAGTATGAAAGACACATTGACTGCTGCTACTGGTGCTGTAGTACCATTTCACCACTCACTTTTAGATGAAGGTGGTGTCAGCAAGTTAGTGTTGGGATATGCACACTGTGGGATGGTTGCAGCAGCCCGCTGGATTGCAAGAAGCATAACACCATGCCTCCGTCAAGCAGTCAGTCAATGCCCAGACTACCAAATCAGGGTACACACTTCTTTTTGTCGGTTTATGGTTTCAGAACTCAGTACTATTACTAAGTTGGGTAATATCTCCTAGTCAATGATTTTGTTGTGCTGGTGATAAAATGCTCAACAAAATATGTATCATATCATTGTATCAATTTACCATCGCCTATCAATTTGAACCTGGTGATCCAAGTCAATTTTGCTCTCTCTTTATCAGACATATATTTGTAGGTCAATAAAAATTAAGATATTGAAATTATTCCTATACTTACTAGGATATGTTATGAAATATGGATGACTGGAAGCTTGAAATTGTCATGTTGTGTCTCAATGATAATTCATAAGTTCTCAACTAGTTATTTTAGTAATAGTTGATTTTCTCTGTTAGGTTGTTGGCCATTCATTGGGTGGTGGTACTGCTGCATTACTGACCTACATCCTGAGAGAACACCAGGACTTCTCTTCAACCACTTGTGTTGCCTTTGCTCCAGGTATAAAAATGTAGTTTGATATGCATTAGATTGACTTGAGCAATTAGTAGCAGTTATTTCTTTGGTCAGCTTCATGCATGACATGGGAGTTAGCAGAATCAGGCAAGCACTTTGTGCGAACTATTGTCAACGGTGCTGACCTGGTTCCTACAGTATCAACATCATCTATAGATGATATCCATTCAGAGGTAGCTACATTTCATGATGTGCTATTCCCTATAGATGATCTCTGTGCTAATGCGTTTCCATATATATTTCTATTGTTTTGAGGGGAAAATGTGATTCGTTTGTTATATTTATGTAATGCTGTTATTTTTGTGGTCCATTAAATGAACTGAGTCTGTAAACATGGTTAGGATATAATGCCATGGTCTCCTTTTTCAAAAATTAGCAGTAGTGAAGTTCACTGACCACTGCCTCTAAACCTCCTGTCTTATCCCTCATCCAGGTAACAGCATCTTCATGGTTGAATGATTTGAGGGATCAGATACAGCAGACACGCTTCCTAAATGTTGTTTACCGGTCTGCTACTGCTTTAGGAACTCGCCTGCAATCTTTTTCTGGTGCCAGAGATAGGGTTGCAGGTGCTGGTGCACTGCTACGACCTGTTTCAAGCAAAACTCAGGTAAAATATTTAAACCAAAAGCTATCAAAATGTAATATTTACATGAATTAATATTGTGTACCACATAATGATTTTCTGCTCAGTGGGAATATGTTAGGATCTAAGCCATGTTTGCACCTTAATGGTTTTATATTGTCAGGCCAAGCACTATGAAGTTTGGCAGGGCTGTTTGAAATAAACTAAAAGTGCTCAAGGATACCATTCAAACAGCTAGTGCATGAAATATGCCTGATCTGTGATAGCTTTCTGTCTAATAAACATGTAGAAATTTGTATCTTCGAAACCCAAAAAGTTGTTTCAACCTTGTTGATGAAGTTTTTTTTTTGGCAGGTTGTGATGAAACAGGCACAAAATGTTGCGCAGGCTGTTGCTAGGAGTAGGTCAGCATTTTCTTCATGGTCTAATTCAGAGTCCTCTGTAATAGAACAACGTGGCACCAAGATCATGGAGGAGCTGCAGTATACTGCAGATAGTGTTTCAGTTCACGAGGAAATAGAAGAAGAGGCTCTTCTGAGTGAGCATGAAGCCTCTAGGGAGCATCCAGAAGAAGAAATAACCGAAGGTGATATGTGGTTTGAGTTCGAGAAGGACCTGGATCGGCAGGCTGAAGCGGAGGCACGGACCAGGCAGGAAGAAGCAGCTGCTGCCAAGGAAATAATGGAGGAGGAAAGTGCTGTCCTAAAAAATGTGGAGGATAGGCAATCCTTTTCATCTGATAGTTTGGAGAGGCAGCAATTCTACCCTCCTGGTAGAATCATGCACATGGTTGCCATGCCTTCTGCAGATTCTTGTCCTGATGACCCGGTTGCTACTGATGAGTGCAGTGTGCGAATATACGATCATGCACTGGAATGGTATACAATAATAGGGTATATAAGTAAATAACTAAATCTATAAATCAGAGTTTATATAGGCCGACTGGCTGAATAATACGGTTCAGTGGAAATGTCATGTACGGGCGGGCCTATACCAGGCGCAGGCGCGCCCGCGATGTCCGCTGCGCGGCTGAACGCGCGGGATCGGCTCTGAGTGGCTAAGTTTAGGAAGTTAGATTAGTGGTTGCTAATTCCTAAGATTAGGGAGTGCCTTCCAAATTCGGTTGGCCCTTGGCTATTTATACTTGTAATCTGAAGACAAATAAATCAAGCAAGAAATTATCCTAACTTTCCTCTCCTCTGTTAAGTCTGCGGTAGAGGGGCATAACCTCACCGGAGAAGACGGCCGACGGCTACGAGCTACGTAGCCGCGGTTCGGCCAGCCAAGGGTTTGGCGCCCTTCACAACCTGGTATCACGGTCACGTCGATCCTCGTCTTTCCGCTCCGATCAATCCTCCACAGCAGCCGCCCACCGCAATAGCCCCCTACCATCGCCCCACTCTGCCGCCGTTTCCGCCGCGCCGCCGCCAGCCATGAGTGAGCCAACCATCGCCGATGTGCTGGAGTCCCTGCAGTCCCTCACCGCCGAGATGACTGCCATGAAGGTAGACATGGCGGCTATGAAGGACAAGTCCTCCTCATCGTCGGACAGCGGCGACGGCCGCCGCCCGGAGGGTCAGCGCGACCTTGATCGCCCTCCCAGATTCCAAAAATTGGACTTCCCGCGCTTCGATGGCAAGTCCGATCCGATGCTCTTCATCAACAAATGCGAATAGTACTTCCGTCAGCAGCGCACCATGGCCGAGGAACGCGTGTGGATGGCCTCTTACCATCTGGAGGACGTCGCGCAGCTCTGGTACGTCCAGCTCCATGAAAACGAAGGCACGCCGACATGGGGGCACTTCAAGGACCTCCTCCATCTGCGGTTTGGGCCTCCCCTCCGCTCGGCGCCCCTGTTCGAGTTGGCAGAGTGTCGGCGGACCGGAACCGTGGAGGACTACTCCAATCGGTTCCAGGCCCTCCTGCCGCGTGCCGGCCGCCTGGACGAGGCGCAGCGGGTCCAACTCTTCACTGGAGGCCTCCTGCCGCCCCTCAGCCACGCCGTCCGCATCCACAATCCGGCAACGCTCGGGGCTGCCATGAGCCTCGCGCGCCAGGTGGAGTTGATGGAGGCCGATCGGCCGGCGCCGCCTCCGCCTCGGGCGCCCGCGCGGGGTCCCCTTCCCGCGCCCGTACCCCGGGCCGCCTTGCCACCGCCCCAGCAGCCGCTGGCGCTCCCTGCGCCCCCGGCGGCCGCCCAGCAGGGCCGCGGCGAGGGCAACCAGCGCCGCCTCACACCGGAGGAGATGGCGGAACGGCGTCGTCTGGGCCTCTGTTTTAATTGTAACGAGAAATATTCCCGGGGCCACAATCGCTTTTGCCGGCGCATCTTCTTCTTGGAGGGGGTGGAGATCGACGACAGCACGGACGTCGCCGGCGAGGCTGCGCCCGAGGCCGAGGCGCCCTGCTTCTCCCTTCAGGCGGTGGCAGGGGTTCCCGTGACGGGCACTATGCAGATCGCCGTGGCTCTGGGTGCCGCGTCCCTCGTCGCCCTCCTGGACTCCGGCAGCACGCACAACTTCATCTCTGAAGCGGCGGCGAGGCGCTCCGGGCTGCCCCTCCGCCAACGCCCCCGTCTCACCGCCTTGGTCGCCAATGGCGAGCGGGTCACCTGTGCCGGCGTCATCCGCGACGCGCCCCTGCTCATCAACGGCGCGGCATTCCCGGCCGATCTCTACGTCATGCCGCTGGCCGGGTACGACGTCGTCCTCGGCACCCGGTGGCTCGGCGCGTTGGGCCCCATCGTGTGGGACCTCGGCAGCCGGCGCATGACTTTCCAGCACCAGGGACACCCTGTCTCCTGGACCGGCGTCGGCAGCCCTTCAGTGCCGGCCTTGGGCGCCACCACAGCGCCGGACTCCCTCCTCGAGGCGCTGCTGCTCTCGTTTGGGGGGCTCTTCGTGGACCCCGTCGGTCTGCCCCCCAAACGCGCGCACGACCACCGCATCACGCTCAAGCCCGATGGCCAGCCGGTGGCCGTCCGCCCCTACCGGTACCCTGCCGCGCACAAAGACGAATTGGAGCGGCAGTGTGCCGCTATGATCGAGCAGGGGATCGTCCGCCGCAGCGACTCGCCGTTCTCGTCGCCCGTCCTCCTCGTCAAGAAACCCGATGGTTCGTGGCGCTTCTGCGTCGACTACCGGGCGCTCAACGCACTCACCGTCAAGGACGCCTTTCCGATTCCGGTGGTCGACGAGCTCCATGGCGCCAAGTTCTTCACCAAGCTGGACCTCCGGTCCGGGTATCACCAGGTGCGCATGCGGCCGGAGGACGTTCACAAGACGGCGTTCCGCACCCACGACGGCCTGTACGAGTTCTTGGTGATGGCGTTCGGGCTGTGCAACGCCCCGGCGACATTCCAAGCACTGATGAACGACGTCCTCCGCCCGTTCCTGCGCCGCTTCGTCTTGGTATTTTTTGACGATATTTTGATTTACAGCAAGACGTGGGCTGATCATCTTCGACATCTCCGGGCCGTGCTGGACGAGCTTCGCCGACACCAGCTGTTCGTCAAGCGCACCAAGTGTTCCTTTGGTGCCTCCTCCGTATCCTACCTCGGCCATGTCATCTCCGCGGCCGGCGTGGCCATGGACCCGGCCAAGGTGCAGGCGATCCACGAGTGGCCGGCCCCCCGCTCACCCAGGGTGGTGCGTGGTTTTCTCGGCCTCGCCGGGTACTACCGTAAGTTCGTCCACAATTACGGGGCGATCGCGGCTCCGCTGACGGCTCTTCTCAAGAAGGAGGGCTTCACCTGGGACGACGCGGCGGCCGCGGCATTCTCAGCACTCAAGGCCGCCGTCACGTCTGCCCCCGTCCTCGCCATGCCCGACTTCGCCAAGCTGTTCACCGTCGAGTGTGACGCGTCGACGTTCGGCTTCGGCGCGGTCCTGGTCCAGGAGGGCCACCCGGTGGCTTTCTTCAGCCGGCCTGTGGCGCCTCGCCACCGCTCGCTGGCCGCCTACGAGCGCGAGCTTATCGGTCTCGTTCAGGCCGTGCGGCACTGGCGCCCGTACCTGTGGGGGCGGCGCTTCATCGTCAAGACCGACCACTACAGCCTCAAATACCTCCTCGACCAGCGCCTCGCCACGATCCCTCAGCACCACTGGGTCGGCAAACTTCTGGGCTTCGACTTCTCGGTGGAGTACCGGTCGGGCGCCACCAACGTCGTCGCCGACGCCCTCTCCCGCCGTGATAATGACGAGGGCGGGGTGCTGGCCATTTCGGCGCCCCGCTTCGACTTCATCGAGCGCCTACGCCACGCTCAGGCCACTGACCCCGCCCTGGTCGCCATCCACGAGGACGTTCGGGCGGGCACCCGCGCGGCTCCCTGGACGCTGGTGGACGGCATGGTCGCCTTCGACGGCCGCCTGTACATCCCCCCGGCGTCACCCCTGCTTCAGGAGATCGTGGCCGCGGTCCACAACGACGGCCATGAGGGCATTCACCGCACACTCCACCGGCTCCGCCGGGATTTTCATTTTCCCAACATGCGTCGTTTGGTGCAGGACTTCGTGAAGGCGTGCGCCACCTGCCAGCAGTACAAGTCCGATCACCTCCGACCGGCCGGTCTACTTCAACCTTTGCCGGTACCGTCGGCGGTGTGGGCGGACATCGGCATCGATTTCATTGAGGCGCTGCCCAAGGTGCAGGGCAAGACGGTCATCCTCTCCGTCGTGGACCGTTTCAGCAAGTATTGCCACTTCATCCCGCTCGCGCACCCCTACACCGCGGAGTCCGTCGCCCAAGCTTTCTTCGCCGACATCGTTCGCCTCCATGGCGTCCCGCAGTCCATCGTCTAGGACCGCGATTCGGTGTTCACCTCGACATTTTGGCAGGAGCTCATGCGGCTCACTGGGACGAAGCTGTACATGTCGTCGGCCTTTCATCCGCAGACGGACGGCCAGACCGAGGCCGCCAATCGGGTCATCGTCATGTACCTGCGCTGCTTCACCGGCGACCGCCCCCGACGGTGGCTCCGTTGGCTGCCATGGGCAGAGTACACCTACAACACTGCCTACCAGTCATCCCTCCGCGACACGCCGTTTCGGGTGGTTTATGGCCGGGACCCCCGACCATCCGTTCTTATGAGCCCGGGGAGACTCGGGTCGCTGCGGTGGCTCAGGAGATGGAGGAGCGCGCTGCCTTCCTCGACGACGTCCGCTATCGCCTGGAACAGGCGCAGGCGGCCCAGAAGCGCGTCTATGACCAGCACCACAGGCCGGTCTCCTTCCAGGTCGGCGACTGGGCCCTTCTTCGCCTTCGGCAGCGGGCAGCAGCGTCCCTCCCACGCTCAGCTACGGGGAAGCTCAAGCCGCGGTACGTCGGGCCATACCAGGTCACAGAGCTCATCAATGAGGTGGCTGTGCGGCTCCAGCTGCCTCCCGGTGCCCGCCTCCACGATGTGTTCCACGTCGGCGTCCTCAAGAAGTTCGTCGGCGCCCCGCCGGCCGCCCCTCCGCTGCTACCACCACTCCTGCACGGCGCTGTGGTACTTGCCCCGGCCAAGGTGATCCGAGCACGGCTGGCCCGGGGCGTGCGCCAGGTGCTTGTGGAATGGCAGGGTGAACCACCGGAGTCGGCTACATGGGAAGACCTGGAGGACTTCCGCGCCCGGTTCCCTTCCTTTCAGCTCGAGGACGAGCTGGACTTCGAGGCGGGGAGAGATGTCATGTACGGGCGGGCCTATACCAGGCGCAAGCGCGCCCGCGATGTCCGCCGCGCGGCTGAACGCGCGGGATCGGCTCTGAGTGGCTAAGTTTAGGAAGTTAGATTAGTAGTTGCTAATTCCTAAGATTAGGGAGTGCCTTCCAAATTCGGTTGGCCCTTGGCTATTTATACTTGTAATCTGGAGACAAATAAATCAAGCAAGAAATTATCCTAACTTTTCTCTCCTCTGTTAAGCCTGCGGTAAAGGGGCATAACCTCACCGGAGAAGACGGCCGACGGCTACGAGCTACGTAGCCGCGGTCCGGCCAGCCAAGGGTTTGGCGCCCTTGACAGGAAACTTATCTACCCATACCCACAAGCAATCAACTAAGAGTTAGTCCCTAATAGAACCATTCCTAAAAAAGCGACTCCCACGGCACTCATCCTATCAACTCATCACCTGCAACAAAGTTTCATAAATTCTACTTTTGTAGTCCCTTCAGATGTTTCACTGTTGCTTGGGAATGTTAAATATTGTCAGAAGACATAAGGGTATTTATCAGATGCTAGTATATTCATTTTGCCTAAATTTTCTAATATCTACTGTTATAAATAAATCCAGATCATTTATCCTGAGCTCAGCATTTACGGGGAGTTGGACTAGGGACAATTTGTTAATGCAGCTGTGTTAAGGCTCAGTTTGCAGTTGCTGTGCTTATTGTTTGAAGCTTCTGCAGACATAAATATATGATCGTTGTAGTCTGTTTTACAAATCAAATCAAGGTTAGAAAAAAATATGCTGTCTAACTGTTGCATCTCACAATTGTTACATCTTTCTGGAACGCAATAATATTATCACTTGCAACTTGGGTAAGCAAAGCATCTAAAATCAGCAGCACCAAATGAGATTACCATAATCAACCTCAGTGCCGAACAGGTACAGGACAAATTAAGAAAACAATCTAGGTGTTACAGGATCAAATACCTGAAATCATCAAAGAACCCACCTACACATGTTTAGTGCTTATAGAACCTTGATTTCCACTAGCAACTGGCTACCACTCTGGGCAGACTACTAAATGGTTGAGTGGATTACATGATTTACAGATACTGTATTCCTCACTATTGAGAGCAGACCCACGGATAAGAGATGGGAAAGTTGATGAGACAGAAGACAAGAGTGTCTGGCCATCATAAAGTTTACAGTCTCGTTACAAAAGGCATGACATATTTTTTTTTTTTAATTTTCAATTCCAAATCTATGCCTTCCCTATGGCAAACAAGGGCATGCAATATAATTTGCATGCCAATCACATTCTCACCTTCTGATATTGTACTACTGTAGACTTCACCACATAATAAAATTGCTATAAATCTTCATCTTTCTTTCTTTTTTACTTGGATTCCTGGTACCCTTCATGGTCTGTTCTTCATCATGCTTAGTCCTTTTTCATGTATACCTGGCTGTGCAAAGTCAGCTCTATGTTGTAAGGAGATATTAAACAATCCTGGTGGCCTAGGTGATAATCGTCCTCTTCATAGTTTGATGGGTGACCTTATTAAAGATATGTAACATTAGACATGTTTATTAACTTTTTGTGGTTGTGTTTATTGGACCAAATATCATTTCAACATGAAGGCCGTTTGCTTAGATCTTCTTTTGTTTTCACAATGAAGAAAGGAATTCATGCAATTAATGCAATTTGCATGTTTGAAACATACACCTGCAGCATAAAGTTATTCATTTGATTGATGTGTCGCTTGCTCCAACTAAGATATTGTGTCGCAGTGTGACAATATGCTGTTATGATGTCAGGCGGCGACTGCTCTCTCCAGCCCATTCGTATCGATAAACCAGATCCTCCGGCGAGAGCGCGATCTACCGGCGACTCGGAGGAGACGGCACGACCTCTGCAGCGACGGCGGGATTCGTCGGCGATTTGGCGTCCATGGGCGAGTCGAAGGTGACGGTGTGATCCATTGACATGGCATCCGGTGCAACCAGCGTCGCAGGGATCTCATGGCAGCGGCATCCGGCGGTGGTGTCATTCACGGCACTGCTAATTTCTGTCACCGTCGCCCGGCCGCTACCTGTGTGTCTTCTGCAAATCCAGTCACCGGCGTCCGGCGACGATGCGTGCCGTCCAAATTTGGAACATCGATGATGCTGGTAAGCCCCTTCGTTGTGCTGTTCCCTTTCCATTTTTCTTGTATTTTCTTGTAGATCGAGAATACGCCTATCGTTTTCATATTAGATCTATTTCTATTACTTACAGAAGAAGAGAAATATAAAGTCTAACACTAAGAGCCTGGCCAGATGTGCTTATGGCTCGTGGCTTAACGGTGCACGTAAAACGGAACAAATTAACGCGTGATTAATTAAGTAATAATTATTATAAATTTAAAAAATAGATCTATTTGATTTTTTTAAAGATACTTTCACATAAAATTTTTTTAAAAAAACATATCGTTTAGCAGTTTAGAAAACGTGTTTATAAAAAAAATAAGTAAATAAGCTAGTTCCGAACACTATCTAAATACAGATGCATGGCTAGTACTAATTATTACATTATCTCGTGTTTATCAGATCCTTGGCCCGCTCGATAGGCTCCATACACCCCACCGGCTGTTCTTCTTTGCCAAGGCGGGTACCATCATCTTCTTTTTTTTTCCCATACTCACACCCACCGGAGAGGCGGCGTTGGCTTCTACTTTTTGTTGCTAGCTTCTCTCTTAATTCTAAAACATAAAACGATTTATTTTTTTCAAAATACGTATTCAAATAGATTTATTTTTTAAGTTTTTAATAATTAATATTTAATTAATTATATTCTAATAATGTTCTAATAACGTTCTTGTTATCCACGTGGCACACAGCCAATTCGAACACTTTACTAGCCGTCCATGCTGCAGTGCTTGCAATCAGATCCCTGACGATGGCTCTACCCTGTGACGCGAACGGATGATGATGACGGAGGAAATGACGCTGAAATGCGGACACCATCCATCTTCATCTTGCGTATTTTAAATATTTAGTTGATCTTTTTTTTGGCAGATTAGATCGATCGAGGATCTATATTTGCAGCAGCCAATGACCATCATGTATATAGCTGATAATTAATTATGCGCCCATTTTCAGCTTTAGGTATACTACCGATCTATTTCAGTACGTGCCTTACGTCTAAAAAGAACATCAGTATTTGATATCAAGTTTAGTGCATAATAATTCTGGTTCAATTGGGTACGTGTGCTTTGCTGAAAATATGTTGTGCTGTGAAAAGTATATACTGCTACTAATAAAAGTATATACTGCTGCTTTCTAAAAACAGTATATACTTACGTAGAAATGGTATATACTACTACTTACTAACTAACAACTAGTATATACTGCTACTGAATAAAAAACAGCACCTACTACTACTAACTTAAAAAAACATGTACTGCTACTAAATAAAAAGCATTATGTCTACTACTTAACTTAAAAAGTATGTACGGCTAGTAAATAAAAAATCGTGTGTACTACTCCTATATATATATATATATATATATATATATATATATATATATATATATATATATATATATATATATATATATATATATTATATACTGCTTAAGTGTATATACCGATCAAACAAAAAAAAGGAGTCTAAATACCTTCAATGAGGAATATAGTACGTAATGACAAAAAAAATATACATACCCCTTCGATGAGGAGTTCAGTATATACTTACTAGGCGAAAAATGTCAGTATATACTTGTTACCAAAAAATAGTATATAACTCAGCAATACTAACTACGAATGCACATGTAGCATTTTTATAGTTTCCATACCGACATGCATGGATTAATTATTGAATAGAATAATTAATTTTTTTCACCTGCTGATTTTCCTGCCACCGGTGGACAAGCTACGGGGAAAAAGGTACTTCGCTATTTGTTTTTTAAAAGCGGTTTATGGGTTTGCTATTGGATTATCCAATAGAGAGTGGGAGTATATATTTCCAGAAGCGCGCGCATATATATATATATATAATTTTAACTAAAAAATTTGTATATTATGATAGTTTATTTGACAGCAGTATCGTTTTTATGTTATCAATTTTTATGTTTTTTCTATTAATAGTTAAAGTTAAAATTTTTTGATTTAACATTATTCTAAAATTTTTATATTTGTGTATAGAGTACCCTGCAAGCTGCAGTTGTGCTAACAAATCAAGAACAGGTCAAAAATCACCACAGGAGCCAATTATCCTGCTTGGACCCTATGCTAAAAAAAATACTCCCTTCTTTTTAATAAATAACACCGTTAACTTTTATCGTGACGTTTGGCCATTCGTCTTATTTAAAAAATTAGTACAAATATGTAAAAATATGAGTCATGCTTAAAGATCCTTTAATAATAAACCAAGTCACAGCAAAATAAATTAAATATTTTGAATAAGACAAATAACCAAACGTCATGTTAAAAGTTAATAGCATTATCCATTAAAAAATGAAGGTAGTACACGAGGAAAAAAAACGAAACAATAGTAATTAGCTACCTGGACATTGACTTCTATTTTCGTAAAACAAAAAAAAAATCAAATATGCAGACAATGCGAAGGGTGTACCTAACAGAAATGTCCAGCATAGAAAAGAGAACATGTCTTTGCCTGATGTAACATTGTTCATGTAAATTTTGGCGTATACTGTCAAAAGCGAGAAATTTATGATTACGCCATCATTAAAAGTGAGCTTACTCCAAATGCCATCGTCCAAATAGAATTTACTAAATTGCCACTCTCAACCAGAGCGTCTACACCAAAATGTCATCCTGAACAAAATTACCCCTAGCTCCTCTTCTTCCTCCCTCCCATGTCGTCTGTGTTGCTGGCGGCCACCAAGCGCCATCACTAGATGCAAAGCGAAGAGGAGAAAGCCCACTCCACCGCCTTCCTCCTCCCTTCCTTCCTCGCTCGTCACCGTCCCGCACAGCCGCGCCCTCCTTTATGTGTCGTGTGTGCCATCCTGCAGGGCTCTGCACCGCCATCGACGAGCATGACCTCTCTATGGAGCCCGCCTTTCTCTTGGAGCTCACTGCGCTACTCCTCCACCGCCACCGTGTGACCCTCTAGGTCTTCGCCAATGGCTGACACCTCAGTGGCGTCAAGGAGTCTGCTGCTTCCACGAGTTCGGCGAGCTTCGTCGCATTGTCGCAACTATGGTACGGAGATGGTGACAACGACAACACCTGGAAGATGGAGGAGGCTGAGGAGCAGCTCCACATGTAGCTTCAGCGGCCCGAGGTGGAGGCTTTACCATGGCACGTCGTGGCCGCTGGCAATATAGCGCGTCATGGTTGCTAGCAACGCAAATGGCACTGGAGGAAGGAAAAAGAGGAGCCAGGGGGAATTTCATTCGGGATGGCATTTTAGCGTAGACACCTGATTGAGAGTGGCAATGTAATAAATCTCATTTGGGCGAAGCCTATTTTTATGATGGCATAATCCCAAATTTCTCATCAAAAGCACGATGTTTTAATGTATATCCCACAGCTGTATGAAGCTGAAAATATGCCATTCAGGTTGATATTTCCTTTCCTTTTCCAATAATTCCCAAGGAAAATTCCAAAATTACATTTATACAAAAGAGAAATCTAGTTAAAATAAATAACCTAGTAAATGTTTTGGCTGGGCCGGGTAAAGATAGCCAGCCAATTTTATCAAAATAGGAGATAAAACAAAGTTACAAAGCGTTACAAGGGAGAAAACAGATAAGGCCAAGCAAATACAACACAAGTCTTACCATCCGTTACACAAAAGCGGCGCTCTTTTATTTCAGCTATATTGTATAATGATCCAATAAAATAAAACAAGAAAAAAAGATAAAATGTTATGACATCGGTAACTATTAAACGTCTCATATTTTTTCTGTCACACAAGATTACCGAGTTCCACTTGAGCCCTACTTAGGTTAAAATGTTTCTGTCTTGCTCACAATCCAGTTAAATGATCAGTAATTTAAAGATAAGAAGTAATCTCTCCGTCTCAAAATAGAAAAAACCTAGTACTCGATGTGACATATGTTACATCCTAGAATATGTCATATCCAGTACTAGTTTTTTCTATTTTGAGACGAATAGAGTATTACTTTTGACAAGAATAAGAAAGACAATAGGAAGAAATAGAAAGAAAAACCCCTGGCCTTCCAAGTCACCACCAACCCCCAACCCCTTAGATCACCTTCTCCATCTCCATCTCCTCCTTCCCCCCACCTCCACCACCAACCCGACATCTCCACCCCACTCCACCTCACACGCCTCATCGACCTCCCAATAACCACCGCCTCTCATGGCCGCCGCCTCCGTCTCCGTCCGCTTCCACCCGGCCGCCGCCGCGGGCCGCGCCGGCGGCGCCTCACGCCGGAGCCGCCTGTCCGCCGTCATCCGGGCGCAGTCGGCGCCGGCGGCGGCGGCGCTGACGCAGGACGATCTGAAGAGGCTGGCGGCGGTGCGCGCGGTGGAGCAGGTGCAGAGCGGGATGGTGCTGGGCCTTGGGACGGGGTCCACGGCCGCCTTCGCCGTCGCGGAGATCGGCGCGCTGCTGGCCTCTGGGAAGCTGAGCGGCATCGTCGGCGTGCCCACGTCGAAGCGCACGTTCGAGCAGGCGCAGTCGCTCGGCATCCCGCTGTCGACGCTCGACGACCACCCGCGCATCGACCTCGCCATCGACGGCGCCGACGAGGTCCGCCTCATCTCTTTCCTCCATTGTGGGAAATTTTTGGTTTTTGTGGATTAGTTCAGTCTCCATGCTGATTGCTGAGTGAAAAAAATTCGGCCTTGCATTACTTATGGACATGGGAATTAAGGTTTGACTTTATACCTTGTCATGTTGCTCGTCTTGCATGATACTTTGTTGTCTGGCAATCCCTTTTCATGGAGTAAGCGAGGCTTCTCTTTTGGTTTTTACCTTGGTAGCTTTCCACTGGAGAAAATGTTCTAGCTCTGATGATCCTATTTGTAGTTGTAGCTTTATGAAAAAAATTTGGACAGAAATGATAATCTTATACTATATTGTTGTGGTTAAGGAGTAATAAGGAGCTAATTGGCAGCCCAAATAGAGGTCACATTTAAGACATTATGTAGGAGAGGGCAGTCTTAGCCTGTCTGTCAGTTCAGTGATTACACTGTTAGTGGCATGGACTTCACTGCTAAACTCTTCGTCAAACATGCAAAAATTGCCCCATTGTATATTCCCTGCAGGTGGAAGATGTTGTGCATTTTTGCCATGCAGAGTAGGTTGTACAATTTAGCAGCGTCTTGTCTTTTGTCATTATTTTTTTTGTGTAGATTTGTATCTGAGAAGTAGACCATTTAGCAATATGTCTCTCTGTTGTAATGGGGTGAATAGGAACTAGCAAGTAATATAATGCTTTAACAGTGATGATAATGTTAGAAAGATTACACCATGACTTGCAAACAGCTGCTCTATGGTCAAATATTATGGACTGTTGTTATCTAAGATTTGGGATCTTTGCCCTGTTTTTGCCAACTCACCATTTTATAACTACCTCCATGTTGGTATTAAAACAGGTTGATCCAGACCTTAACCTTGTGAAAGGGCGGGGTGGTGCCCTTCTCCGGGAGAAGATGGTCGAAGCGGCATCAGACAAGTTTATTGTTGTTGTTGACGAGACAAAACTAGTTACCGGCTTAGGAGGGAGTGGTCTAGCCATGCCAGTGGAAGTTGTGCAGTTCTGCTGGAAGTACAATCAAGTGAGATTGCAGGAACTGTTTAACGAAGAAGGATGCGAGGCAAAGCTGAGATTGGATGAAGGTGGCAAACCCTACGTTACTGACAATTCAAACTATATCGTTGATTTATACTTCAAGACGCCAATCAAGGATGCATTGGCAGCGGGGAAGGAGATCTCAGTTTTGGAAGGAGTTGTTGAGCATGGGCTGTTCCTGGACATGGCGAGTTCGGTGATCATTGCTGGAACAGATGGTGTCAGTGTCAAAACAAAGTGAGTTTTTGGTTTAGTTGTTGCGGTGTTGAATTTACAATTTTTGGATGTATAAGCTATTGGTGTAAAAGCAGGCAATAAGATGCTTCACTAATAATTGAATATATTTCCCCAATCTTTCTTTGCTGATTCCTCTGGTGGCATGGTTTATCTGGGATAGTCTATTTCTGGGCAAAGAATTTTACTTGCTTGAATATTTCTGATATGCTTTCCTGCATACATTCCTTAGGAGATGTCTGACCAATTATCTTTCAGATCCCTTGCTTTACAATCTTTTTATAAACTTAGTGTGAATAATAGTGTAACAAGCAGCAAAACATAGCCAAATACATTTCGAGGCAATTGATCAAATGCAGGCAGTCAGGCCGTGTCTTGACATGACAAGAGATGGATCAGTTCATGGCTTTGGTGTGATCTTGCAGCTGTGAAAAACTGTGTTAGGGCTCCTTTGGAACCAAGGATTTTTGTAGGAATTTCAAAGTATTGTAATCCTATGGAAAATTTTCCTTTGGGGCCCTTTGGATTGTAGGAATGGATTCCAAAATTCCTATAGGAGTTCTTCCATTCCTCTACTTTTTGGAGGATTCCAAATATTTGATCAAAGCTCATGTTTTCCACATGACAACGCGCCCAGCCTAGGGTCACCCACGCGGGTTGCTCTGGAGCGCACGGGGCTCAGGGACCATCCACGCGGAGTGCACAGGACCCCCCCCCCCCCCCCCCTGGGGACCCATTCAAGGTCATCTGTTTGAGGGCTAGCACATGGCACCGTGGCTGGATCTGAGCTAATCCCACAAGCTAACCTCGGAAGGAGCTCAGGGGCCAGCACGTGGCGTGCCCCCTCGCACATCCAAAGACTTGGAGGTTAGATGATGGAGACCTAGGGGGTCCCGTGTTCTGACACTAGGGGCAAAAGAGATGTACTGTTGCACGTCCTGTCATTCCGGATTAATAGAGTGTTCACACGGTTGGTCAAGGGCGACAAAGACTGACAATACGATGGATTACGTCTCTCCCTCCACTATCCAGCCGGTTCTAATAGTGGGGAATGCACCGTCATATCAGTTATTGGCTCAAGGGCAAAAGATATGGCACACAGTGTCGTGTCAGGATCTCCCCACGTGGGAGTACTATATAGGGCAGTATATAAGATGGTGCAGGGCATCGGCACAGGGGGAGCAAACAAAAGAATACAAACGGGACTCAACCAATCATAGGCGCCTGATCTTTGTAAGCAAACTCAGATCATCTTCCAGTGAAAAAGATACTCAAGCAAGAGTAAGGCTATTCTCCTTTTAGAGGCTCGAACCTAGGTAAATCTTCATGTGTGTTTTGTGAGCTACTCCGACACTGGTGTGATTTCATGACCCTAAACACACAACGTCAACAGTCACATACCTCCCTATATCTATTATGTAAGATTTAATGGGTATTTGTTTGGAAGCGAAATGACATAGCTAGAATGGATTGTTGCATAAATTTTCACTTGATAACCAATAGTTGATCGTGAAACCTATTCCCTAAACATGGGTAGAATTACCTTTACTAATTGAATCTCATCGGCAGTCAACCAAAAGTTGAAAGAAATTAATCGACTAGAAGTTGACAACAGACTCAACCTGTATGTTGAAAACAACTCGAAGTTGAAGATGTTGAGGATATTTGTATTGAAGTACATAAAGTACTAAATTCATAATTGTATTAAAGTACATATGGATGTTTTGGGAACCTTGGATTGGATATTTGTATTAAAGTACATAAAGTACTAAGTCCTGAAACAAAAATAGAATAAGTCTAGTAGTATAACTCTTGAATTGAATTTGTTAGAAATGAAAAATCTCGAAATGGATTGAGAAAATGATCCAAATATCACCATATTGAGGAAGCAAACACATTATTTGAATTTGAGTTTGAACTAAAATGAAATATTTAGCTAAAACCAAATTATACTTAAGCTGGCAGCTAGAGCATGTGACAAATGGAACTCTAGTCAATCAATCCAACTATACTCAGAAAGTGTTAGAAATGCTTGGTTTCGGGATAGTCAATTATTGCCAAAACCCTATGGTCGAGAGGTCATTGCAAGCATACCAATTTCCTACCGACCTAGAAAAGAGGGGGAGAAAATTTGAGGACAGAATTCCCTCACACGAGTGTGATAGCAGCACTTAGCTACTTGGCTAATTGTACTAAACTGAACTAAGGATTATTGCACTATACAAAGTCTCCCTTGAATGTGCATGACTTTGAGAGATGGTGACCACATCCAACAATCATGTGGTTTGAATACTGCCTCAACCTCTACCATTATAAAAGTAATGTAGAGTGTGTCGCACATGTATAAATGGGTTGTGAGAGAAGCAATCTCACTAAGCATATGAACCCCAAATTCTTCTATACTCATGAGTTGTATAAAAGTAACGAGATAATGTATACTAAGTCATATGAAAATCTTGCAGATTTGTCCGCTAAATCATTGCCGACATTTTCGCTCGAATAGATGTGTCCAAGGAATCGGAATAATGAGACTTAGAAAATTGCAAAATTTCAGGGGGAGAATTTTGCAAACTCATTCTAAAAAATCTTGACCTGGAAGATCAAGTACCCAAAATTAATCTAGAATATTGAACTAAGAATTGGGTGGGTTGTACTTTTTTTTCTTGGATAAGTTTTCCCTCAAGTGTCTTATCAAAGTTTTTAATGAGGCAATCCATATGGCATCGCAAGCGTTTGTGATGTACCATTTCTCCAATTATTTTTTTATTGGGTTTTTGTGGAGTTTTGATGAGGCATAAACATCACGCAGTGAGAGCCTAAGAGGGAGTGTTAGAAAACCGGCGGCCCATAAAGGCCCAACCCGATTACCCACTAATGGGCCCATCACTAAATATGGAAAGCATGTGTGACGCCCCGCACATTTAACACTGTAGATAAAAGTGCAAGACTTGGATCACTATTAACAAATTCTTGTTTTGCTAAATAATAGTCCACATTAGAGGCTTCAACAGAGAAATAGCTAAAAACTACCTTTAATTTGTACCTGAAAGTCTTACACCTTGTTATACTTGCCATGTATAGAACCTGTAAAAGGGGGTTATATAGTAAGAGTTAGCACTTTTATACTCAGCAAGTAAAAACATAGGGATGCATGAATAATACTCTAATAATCTATACTTTATGCCCTACATCCTAGATTATCGTCATTCATAATTCATCATCAAGTCTAAGTCTATTTTGTAAAAGAGGTTTTCAAAATAAAGTTATAAAACTAAATTACACTCGCAACATTGAGATTCATAACATTGAGTATAGTTTATACTAACTTCCCGTAGCCTCCAATCCAGGAGATAGGTGTGAATTACGATTTTATTTAACACTGCGTGGACTTACATCACTTTACTCATAGCTACTGTTAACACTTTTAATTGTCGTACTTCATGGGATGCAACATCATACTAGAGTACAATGCCGAGTGCCTGGAAATATAATCATCATCTATCAACGTAATTAAAGAGAGACTTGCCCGAGTGCCTGGAAATTAAATGCGGCTGGTATCATTTGTACAATGCCTTTTACGTCGTATACCACCTGAAATTTTGGCATAATAACGTATATTGAATTAAACTAGAACTGGACTATTATAAATGTGCTGGGTGAGGTGACAGTGGTTATTCTACAATTAAGTGTAAGTGATGGCAAGCTTAGTAATTGTATTGACGTTTATAAACCTGTGTTGCTCAACTAAAATTCCCTATAGTTAATTTCCTTTCCTAGCAGAGCTGGACACAAGTGCTGCCACTAAACCACTAATTAAGTGCTACAACCTAGCTAGCCCACACACACATAGCTTTTTTATTATTTAAACCTTTTAGTTTTTCACTTTTAAAATTAAACCCTATAAAATTTTATTTTTAAATCTAAACATTTTAGCCACGCCAGGTAAGAGTTATGTCACGTCAGTTAGGCTTGTGTCGCAGTGTTATTTGATCACACCGGACTACGTGGCGTGGCTAAAAGGTTTAGATTTAAAAATAAGTTTTGAAAGATTTAATTTTAAAATTAAAAAATAAAAAGAGTTAAAAAATAAAAAAATTCGCATATCCCTCTCACCAGTCACATGCACAGATACTCTCTTTAAACACACCCCAGCCACCCACGGTCCCACACACCTAACTACGGTCACATTCTCTTCTTCTCTACTCCTCCTTGCTCCACTGCACAGCGCAGCAGCTGCAGCCCCAAATCCGGCAGCGGCAGCGCCGGCGAGCTCGACGCCAGCCACCACTTGTCAACACCCCAAGCTAGCTCGATGCGAATCCCCCCTCTCCCCCTCCCGATTTCTCCTCCTCCCCCATGGGTCCAATCCCTAGCTGTGCCTCTCCGCCCTCCACTTCGTCGACACCATGGCCGCAATGGCGGAGCCACCGGCGAGCTCCTGTGCAGCTGCCGCCGCCTCTGCTCTTTCTGCTATTCTGCTCTCCTTCCTACTTCCTCCTAATTCAACTGAGATTGTATTTAGTTGGATTTCAAAGTAATGTACTGTTCATTTGAGTGCAGACTGCAGAGTGGCTTGTACTATCTTTGCTTAATGTGAAATGTTAATATGCTAGTTATTGCAGTTGTCGAATTTCAGATCAAGCCAAGTTTTCTTGGTACTGTTATAAGCTAAAATAGCTAACCTTTTGGTACTCTGTTGCTTGTGGCGTTCGAGACGGCAGTTGCGTACGATTTAATTAATTATTAACGATTTTTTAAGAAATTTTATAAAAATCGTACTGTCTAACAGATTAGCAGTTTAAGAATCGTGTATATGAAAAACATGAAAAATAAGCAAAAGCTAGAAGCGAAACCGAACACTGCATTATTCTCCTTTCCTATACTCATCTTTAATATATTGGTTGGGGTGGCAGCCCACTCCTCCAACTGTGTATGGTTTGATCGGTTTGGGGTTCTAATGTGGCTACAAATTGTGGTTTGTGTTTGGCACGATTTGATTGTTCGACTTGTAATCTAGGTCATATGTTGATAAAGAGTAGTATTAATTTGTTTTAGCTAATGGATTGATAGAAGAATTTAGTGGTTGATTACCCATACTCTAGTACCATGGATGTATTTGTATGTGTCTAGACTTTTTATTTGTACGTGTAAGTTGAATATTTATTAATACGATGGTAGGTGTGGTGTTGGTCCTTAAAAAAAAAGTTATGAGTCTGCACTTGTATGGTCTGAGGTGTTTGACCAACAATTTATATTAATTACTAAATTAAGTCATTTAGTTTAGCTTCTTAATTCATATTTTAGTATTTGATAAAATCTGTGTCGTTTCGCTATGCTAATAAATAGAGGGGAGAAGGAGCACCATTGTATACTAGAGTATGGATTGAATGAAAGAAAGAAGTGGTATCCATCAAATCTCTCTCTCACTTAGTTCTCCGTATACAATCCCTATGGACTATCCACGTAGCAGGGGTTATATAACAAGAACGACCATATCAGTTGACAAAATAGAATTTGTGCTCCACAAATACAAGTTTAGCCAAAATCAAAAAGGAAAAAAAACGAGATAATCATAAAATTGAAACTGTACAGAGTAGCCTGAAGCTAATTAAGACACAAAGTTATTGTAGGTTCAGGTAACTCTGGTTACAATCCAGTTCCTTTGAAGCTCTTTGACAACCATATGGCTGTCTCTCTTGGAGACGCCTTCCCAGGTCCAAAAGGCTTCAGCAAGATCCCCAGCTCCTCAAACCTCTCTTGCTGCAGCAGCTGGGCACTGAATTCAAGCAATCCTTCCAGGGCCTCGGCTCTCTGCCGGTACGACGTCGTGTCGAATCTCTTCTGCTTCCAATCTGATGAGCTTCTGAGTGGACTGTCAATGCCAAGCAGGTTGAGATCAGAAGTGTCTGTGTAGTTTTCGCTGTCGCTTCGGAGAACCTGGAAGGTGCACTTGTCCTTGGTGATTGATTGATCAGTGATGGACGGTGGAGAGAGCTTGGTTTTAGGATGCAATTGTTCATCAAAGGATGGTAGAGGGAATTCGGCAATTCTGTCGATTCGAGGAGCGTTAACTGAAACATCAGGTGATTTCAGTCTGGTAAGAATGTCGACACCGTGCCGTTTTTCAGGAGTTTGCAGCATGCGCAGGGGGAGTGATGCTCGTCTTGTAGCTTGACCCCCTCGTTCCACTGAACACTTGGATGGTGGAGCCTGTTAGTGTCAATGTCAAAGCAACAGAATGTCAAAATCTTATCTGTATGATATTTCTTCAGATACACAAAATGATTCAAATCATGCACTTGCCACATGTCAGGTACAAAATGTTCAAACACACACTTACAAATGGCAGCTAGAATGAATGGTCACTTTGTTTGAGAGAGTGACTTTTAGTAAAATTCATCATGGAAAATTACTGATTTTTCTTGTTAGTGATGATTATATGTTAACATTTTGTATGCTAAGATTATTCATACCTCCTTGTGAGATACTCTAGCATGAAATGTCTTCGAAGGTTCTAGCCGTCTTCTAGGAGTCGATGATGCCCTTCTTGGAGTAGGGGCTGGAGATTTAGTTACTTTTGAATGATTGCCCTGTATCACTTCATCGACAACTTTCTCAGTAAATTGGACCAACAACTCATCCATTGGTTGATTTGGCAATTCTTGGTAATCTTTTGCAGTTCCAGTAGAACTAGGACGGCCATGGTTAGCGGTGGCTTTGTCAAGTTTTACAATCCTATCTACTTTAAATGAATGGCTCTTGTTGTACTTAGCCTTCCAATTGTTTTCATCATCCGAAAATGCAGCCTTATTTGTGTCATGATTGACAAAAAGTTTAGCTGGGAACAAATTGCGAGCAGGACTCGACTTCAATTGGAGTTCCAATACAAAGGGCTGAAGGTGTGGGTGCTTAAGAAGTTCTGCAGCCTGAAAAAAACAACATAAACATCGGGCAGTGATATGCATGAATAAGTCCAGAAACTAGAGTAATTATGAAAGGTGAAGTTAAAATAGTATATTGATGTGGGAGAAACACATACACTTGGTCTGTGATCTGGACTTTTCCGCAGCATGCTTTTGATGAGCGCCCTACTGTATTGACCAAAAACAAGTTTGGCATGAAAATTTCAGAGATGACAAAAGGATTAGGTTCAAATTCACAAGAACTGCATGAAAATTACTGTGGATCAAGGGCTTACAATGCACCGGAGTATATAGTCGGTAGAGGAGCGAGAACCGACTTGCTTATCTTGTTTATCAGTGTTTGCATATCCTGTTACAAATGATAAATTCATCTAAGTTAGAACATTCGGTGAAACCGATGGAAAATAGCATGATATGGTTTTGTCATTGCTACTTACAAATGCTTTAAATGCAGGCTTCAAAGCAGTCATCTCAAAGAGGCAGCAGCCTGGAAGTTTCAGATGTTTAACCCGTTTAACAAAGAGAACTATGCAACATTCAGATTTCAGAACAAGGCTTGCAGGTAAATATGAAAAGGAACCCTTACCTAGTGACCATATGTCAGACTTAGAACCATATGGAATGTCAGCAAGAAGTTCAGGGCACATATAACTGGGAGTACCCACAACCTTCAGGAATAATGCGTTATTATATCAAAATCAGGAGCAACTCAGAAAGAAAAAGAACTAAGGACAGAGCAAGAGCAACTTACTGATGAAGCTAAATCGTCAGAAGTCAAAACTTTAGCCAGCCCAAAATCACCTGTTTCAGAAATCATATGCCAAACAGAAGAATATTACCACCATTTATTTGAAGTAAATGCTTAAAACAGATTTTTTTTTTCCTTTACTGATTTTACAAGAGGATACTTACCGAGCCGTATGTTTTGATCCTTTGTTAGAAATATATTTGAGCACTGAAAGAATTGCATAACATGACGAGTAAGAGCATAAAGTTTCTGAATATATATTTTTTTAGATGATAAAGATTATGAATATAGGAACCTTCACATCACGATGAAGGATATGGTTGACATGCAAGTAATCAAGTGCCATCAGGAGCTGCACAAGCCACATACATAGTCTCTGCATGCACAAAAATTGGATAGCACAAAGGGGCAAAGTTCAGTAAGCAAATTGCACAGGTACAAAGCAAAGTCATATATTATACAGACTATAGTCATTTAGTCAACAACCTCTTCTGAGAAATGATTACTGCTGGCCTTCTTAATGGCCTCTGACCTACACAAAGGAGCGCAAACCATCAGAATTCTATGTCAGATTCCAGGTACAATTCAGAGCTTATTATCACAAGTTACATACATGTCTCCTCCCTCACAGTAACCAATCACAATGCACACATAACAACCCTGAAGACAACAAAATCATTTAAACAATGATGAACATCTGGACCCCTTTGTATAGGACCATTTAAACATGTAAGGTAAGGTCCAAAAAAAAGGATTGATATTAGGATCCTGCCAATATGTGCATAGCAAGGAGAGAGGGACCATGCTCACCTTCTCCACCCATGAATCTTTGTATTCCACAATGTAAGGGTTCCTTACTTTTGCAATGAGCTCCATCTGTATGAAGAAAAGTCATAAGTTTTGGACATGATTAAGGTTCATATCTGCATTAGCACTAGACCATGACAAAAACCATCATTTCTGTATTATTACAAGGCCATGATAAAAGAACAGTCTGCCATGGTCCATGGAACCAGAGTACCAGACCATGGAGGACAACAAATAAGTTTGACCCATTTGAATATTCCAATCCTCTCAAGTTTTGTTTTTTGTATACCACTAGCAAGATATTCAAAATCATCGCGCAATGAATCAACAAAACTTAAAGTCATTTCGCATTCGTCTTCTAACTTACCTACGACTGTACCATTTTGGATATGATCGCAGCATTTCAAATTGGAAATCCAGAAACAGGACCACAAGAATAGTACCCCAGACATGAACAATAATAGAACCTTTTTCTCAACTTAAGCTAACTTGAATTCTAAGACATAACACTACCCAAAGAGGATAGAAAGCGTTAAGGGGACCTCTTGGTGTGCTGATCGGCGGCATCTGTCGGTCTGACGGGCAAGTCTGATCTTCTTCAAGACATACCTGAAATAATCCATTATTCAGACTTTCAGAGAGTAATATCATGTTGCAATTGCAAAGATCCTAGAGAGCAATGCATTCATGACACAAGAAGGAAGAAGACGATAGTATACCAAACCCATCTTCCTCACCTCTTCTTCTCAGCCTTGTGTCTCACAAGGAGTGCAGAGCCAAATGATCCCTTCCCAATCTGCTCCAACACCTCATACTGATTCATTTCTTGGCACCCGCAAATTCAGATTTCTTCTCTGCAATGAAAATAATGTTCTTGAGGGGGAATTCCGAGCAATTTGTCCTGGAAATCGTTCAAGTTAGCCAATTGCTTTTATAATGGCTCGAGATTTCATGCCATTCAAAATTTCAAATATAATATAAAAGAAATTCAGAAATTCGAAATCCATGAGGGTTCTTGGATAGGAGAGGGATGAGCAAGAGCTGTTGGTTCCAGTTTGAAAGCACATTGGAAATGTTTTGCTTCAGGAACTCATAAGACATAATCAAGAAAGAAAAACATTGGAGGTATAAAACGCCATTCCATTATCTAAAACAAAAGAAAGAAAAACATAGAGGACAACAAGAAGTGCAATTAACATCTAAGCTCTGCCTCAACAATCCATGCATTTCCTAATTCTCACACTAGAGGACAGCATTTCCAGGGAAGAAACAGATGAAGAACAAAGAATGGAAGAAAAAGAGGAAGAGAGCAGGAAAGAAACCAGACAGATGCTTGAAAAAGAAGAGAACAAAGGCCAGAACATGAATTTGAACGATTCTTGGAAAGCTTGAAGCAGCATTGATATTTGGAGGAAAAGAAGAAGAGAACAAAAGCCAGAAGAATCTCTACCTCGACACAATTGAATGAATTGAAGGCTGTGTTGTTTCTTCTTCTTCACTTGCCTCCCATTTTTAGAGAGAGAAACTACACCTGATACTCTCTTATGGAGCAGACAGAGATTGGCACTCTGCTAATGGAGGGCTGCCTGTTTTTGTGAGAGGTTTCAAACTTTTCACTACTCTAGAGAGAGAGAGAAGGTGGTGGGAGGCATACACACTCTAGAGAGAGAGAGAGAGAGAGATTTGACTAAATTTTCTTTGATGATTAATAATGCTCAATGTACTGAACGATCTTAATTGGGCTGATTCGTATCACCCATTCTTGATGGCGGATTTCATACGCGTTTTTCTGTACATAGCTGGCTGTAATGAAAGCCTCAGATATATGAAGAATCATTAGTACATGCCATCAAGCATTTCTATGAAATTTATTAGGCTTTTTTATGTGATGAGATTACAGTTGAAATGCATGGCTAATTGCACCAAACAGGACAGGGGATTAACGGTTCATAAGTAGTACAATGGTCGTCACACCTACTCTGTACCAATGAAGTCTTCAATGAACATAACCCCATCAGAACAATCGAATTCTTGCGCCCATGGTGTTAATTATTGCACTGATGTACTTTTGATATGCATGTTGTTTCTTGCAACAAAAAAAAAACTACTGCATCTAAAACTATCCGGCAATTCAGAAAAAAAAATCCAATCTTACCACGTAATCTTTACACAATGTTAACACTAGGTTATAAAGAAGCAGGCACGACAAGCTCTCATCCTCTGCTTGTTAGCTTGTGCTAAAATTTGAATTTAATACTTTATTTTAAGTTGGTTTTGGTTTTTTTCAATCATAATTTTTTTTAGTCTTAACTTTTAGACCATAAATAATACAGATATAAAAGTTTTACTCGTAAATTCTTAAGCGATCAGAACCACTAAAAATTCCTATACTCCAAACAAGTATTCACTTGTTATCGTATGCTCGTTATGAATCTGATTTTTTTTCCTCAACGAAACGATAGGAGAGCCATCGAATTCAATTAAAAAGGAGAGGAATGTGAATTTGATGCCAATTGGCTTTATTGGATGGATGGATGGTTGCTTGAGGAGCACTGACGTTTAATTTAGTGTTGCTCCTACAACTATCAAGGGTGTAGACTTTAGTTAGCACGCAAGATGCCACACACGTCGCATTAGTAGGGCACTATGTAAATACATGATTTATACAGCTTTTATCGTATTGGACCCAGCAACTAAATCTAAATTTTTAAGCTTTATCACTTGTTTAATCAATCGGTTGTATTAATTACTTACACACATCACCTCAAGAAAATCCTGCCCTTTCAGTCAATTAATTTATTCATTTTGTTCTTTCAGACCAGAGGAATTAATAATTTCATAGTTTTCGTTTTCCATTTGGCAGCCTCTCCATTGATGACTGCACACACGTGCACACCACAGGCCACACGTGTGCACACAATTGCCAATCATCATCAAGTCTGAAACTCTGAATTGTGACAAAATTTCAGCCATAATTTGCGTTTGGTACGTACCACTGAAGGCTGTGTTAGCGAAAGATTAAATAATTAGCTACAGTGATGAATTAAGCTGTAGATTTAGGAGTAATCATGGGGAGTAGGGCAGGGGGGTGTTTCGGTTAGGACAAGGCCATCATCATGCAGCACTTGATGCTTGCTTTATTTCTTGTCGTCTGTTCAAGATAAGCATCATAACATCCATGCATGGATGGATTGGTGACTTTGGAATGGATTAGAGAGAGAGAAGAGAGAAGAAGAAAGGAAATGCAAGGAGACTTGGTGATGTGATATGGCATCTTAACTTGACTGTTGAACTGTTTGATTAGTGGATGGAGGATTTAATTGGAGAGGGATGGATAACCATTCTCTCGTTGTCGTCGCCGCTATTTTCATTTTACTCCCTCCATTTTAAAATATAATAATCTATGACTGGATTTAATATAATCTAATACTACGAATCTGGACAAGGGGTGCTCTCTGTCCCCTGTCCAGATTTATAGTAATTGATTGTGTCAAATTTAATTCTAAATTACTATATTTTATCTCTTTATGTATATCCAGTGGCGGAGCAACATTGTAAAAGCTGGGACAGCGTTGAAGTTTAGTGGCTGCAAGCAATTTTGTGGTGAATTTCAATAGTTTATTACGACGAGCGTGGGTTGTCAGTAGGTTGGGATCCTTCCCCCTCTCCCCAGCGTGGGTTACTCCCTCGTTTTTTTAATATTTAACGTGGATCAATTTCGAAACGACATTTGACTATTTGTTTTATTTAAAATTATATGATTATTAATTATTTTGTTGTGATTTATTTTATCCTTAAAGTACTTTAAGCATGACTTATATTTTTTCATATTTACACAAAATTTTTAAATAAGACAAATGATCAAATGAAATTCCGAAAGTCAACGGCATCGAATATTAAAAAAACGAATGGTCTTTTGTAGGCCCACTTGAAGAATGTGATTAATTTTAGTGTAAAAATACAATGAAAATTTTGATGTGTGGATATACAACTGGTGGAAGCAGAACTTTTAAATAGCTATATTGTGCACTATACTTCAGAAGGACAAAAACAACATCACAATTTATCAAGAAGAAATCCTGAAAGTTGCAACGTGTGAGAGAGGAATTTTTACTGTTACTAATTTAATTTTTTTTTAATTTACAAAACTAATTTTCGGTTTGAATCATTTACAAAACTAGTCTCTTGCCGCCCTGGGCCACGGCGGGATTTAAAAACCGCCGTGGCCCAGGGCGGCGAATGGCATCCCCGTCACCGGGGCTAACGGCGCCGGCCGCCGTTAGCCTCGGGGACGCCACGTGGATTCGCCGCCCTGGGGGAGGGCGGCGAATGCCCCCAGGGGGCCGAATGCAAAATTGCATTCGCCGCCGTCCCCCAGGGCGGCGAATGCAATTTTGCATTCGGCCCCCTGGGGGCATTCGCCGCCCTCCCCTAGGGCGGCGAATGCATAGGACCGTCCGCGCACCGATCGGACGGTCCGAATCGACGGCAAATTGTTGTAACGCGCGCTAACTACCTTAAAACAGTCATAACTTTCGTATACGGTCTCGGAATCGGGCAAATAAGTACTCTACGGACATCTACAGAAAATTTTACATCCGCTTCCCCCCGACTTTGTCGGGTTTGTCCAAAAAATTTTTACGAAATTCGGCCGGGAAGATTGAGTTTTTGAGGTCCGAAGTTTCAGCACGGCTTTTAAAGCACACTCGTAATTTTCTACAGGCCACATCTTACATCGGTTTGAGCTGCACCTTCACGAGATTTTGCTATTCTCGTTTTGCTAGTTGAGAAAAAAATATCAAAAAAAAAAGAAAAAAAAAATTTTGCAGGCGGCCCCCTGATTCGGACGGTACGATCCTTGTGCGGACCGTCCGTTTACTATGCTAAAAACCGCCGTCCCCCAGGGCGGCGAATGCAATTTTGCATTCGGCCCCCTGGGGGCATTCGCCGCCCTCCCCCAGGGCGGCGAATCCACGTGGCCTCCCCGCGGCTAACGGCCGCCGGAGCCGTTAGCCCCGGGTGACGGGATGCCATTCGCCGCCCTGGGCCACGGCGGTTTTTAAATCCCGCCGTGGCCCAGGGCGGCAAGAGACTAGTTTTGTAAATGATTCAAACCGAAAATTAGTTTTGTAAATTAAAAAAAAAAATTAAATTAGTAACAGTAAAAATTCTGTGAGAGAGAGATCACAAGTCACAGGTGTTTTGGGGCCAAATTGTGTCACAAATTAGGCCCAGATACAAAGGCCTTGTAGTGATGGGCCTTAGTTGCAAGACTGAACCAACTATTGCATGCCACTTTGTTGTTTCTTTGGATTCAAATTTTCCTCTGAAAATTGTTTCTGAGAACTGAACAATTTCTGGCCCGAACTAGCACTTGGCCTTTTGGTCCTTTGGTTCAGTAGAATCACCCGGCCCATTGTACAACACAGGTAAATTTTCCTAGGTAGTACAAAATATATAAATTTCTTATCAATCCACTACTTCTATCTTTTTTTTTCCTCTACTACCACAATGCCTGCATTTTGCGAGTAAATATACTGATATAAAAAAAATATGTTTGTCGAATTTAAATTTGTTTACATGCGCACATGAGATCAATTAGCAACGTAACCTACATGCGCACATGTAAAAATGAAAAGGGATGTCACTTAAATCCGCCTTCTCTGTCGCTTTCGTGTTGCTTTGTTAGATTGAAAATTTGAAATGACGCAATTTGACAAACAACTCCATCCAACATGGTTACGTTACAATGGAACAGTGACGGAGCCAGCAACATTGTCAAACTTAGACAACGAAGAGAGTTTGCTAGTGACCGACAATATCTATACCTTCTATATAGTTAATACCCACTGGCTCTAAATCTCAACATGCAAACATACCATATTATCACCACTAGCAATTATTATGTTTTAAAATTCATGTAAGCATACCACATCATTTATAATTAACAATTTATTAGATTCTAGAGTTTAACATACAAGTATATCAAATCATTATCCTCTATATTATTTTCATAATATTTTAATATATATTTATCTATTATTTTCATAATAGTTAACATATATTCATTCATATGTTCACGGCAAAGCACGGGACATCATCTAGTTTAGATAAAGAGCGGACCTAGGCCCCTGGCACCATAGGCCCAGGGCCTGGTGTCGAAATCCCATGGGACACAATAAATTTTCTCCATATATTGGTCAGGCCTATGTCAAAACACTGTAGGCCGGTCCGGGCCTTGGTTATGGGCTGAGTCCACCTCCGTTTACATATGTTGTTGATGGAGGACAATAGCAATATTTACATCCGCTGCCAAATGTATTAGCCATACGTGTACCGCACATCGAAAACGTAATGCACGCATGCGTCTCCAAGAACTAGACGACGAACTTATGCAGTGTCAGCATCGATCGTGCAAGCAGGCCGGTCCTGTACGTCTTACATCAGACGGTCACGATCCATCCGTCCACGTCATCCAGCCCGTCGGTTAATGTGGCTGTTGCAATCACGGCATGGTCGTTGCATGCATGTGCTGCACATATATATTTATGCATGGATCGATATATATATATGCAGACACATATCTTTTTCACCGGAAACTGTTGAGAATTTGAAAGAGACCGGGATTTGAAAGAGGTAAGGATTAAAAGTTGTTCGTGGAATGGATGCTGACATCTAATGGTAGAATTTGATTGGACCAAAATGCAAGCTTGAAATGAGTCCCAAGTATGACTAATTATTCTTTTAGCGATAGACGACATATCCATCTATAATGAGACGTATGTTGTCACTTCGTCAATCTTAAGATATTTCGATCTAGTTCATCGTATGCATATTTCGTTCTAGAGGTAAGTTTGCTCACGTGTATATAAACATTTGCGTTTGTAATATATGAACACCTGCGTTTATAATGTGTTTTTAAAAAAACTAAAACCCAGAAATGATGAACATATCAAAATTTGATCTTGACTAGTGACTACCATGTCAATAGAGTCTGAAAATAAAAGGCAGAAAGAAAAAAGCATAAACTAATTGCACGCATGCCATGAGATGACAACTGTGTGTCCAATGGCTTAGAGTCTGGTGGGGGTGGTTAATAGGCCTGATTCTGCATTTATCTTCTCTGTCAGGGTGGTTTGTGAAAAAGGACGTCTTACATCACCATGAGGTGGCTGAACATGAAGGTTGGAGCACACAAAATTAATAGAAACTTGGATACAAGTCAAGGTGCACCTGCTTATTTGCACAAGCCTAACAATGATCACCAGAGCCAAGGTTCGGCTTATATTTTAAGTTTTTATAATCGTTATAGTTTCTTTTACGAACATAATTAAGGTTATAAAATATATGTGCTGTTCAATTGTCATACTCTCTAAATTGCTTTATATTTTGAAACACGATACTATTATGTCTACTGCTATAAAAGTAAAAGTACATTGTCATCCTCCTCTCCAATCCAACCATCGCACTTCCTCCACTTAAAAAAAAACTATCCTCCAAAAAAAACACCCCACTAAAAAACCGATGTTCTCATAACAGAACGCCAACGAAATACACAGATATGACACTAGTTACTTAAAATTAACACAATGGCAATTAAATTGGTTAAGGCTTTGTCATTTGTCTCGTCCACTAAGAGCATGGCCAACATATGTCCAAAAATCCATCTCTAAAATTTTCTTTTTTATCTCTAATCAAATTTTTAGGTGTGAAATAGGTTCATTTTTTTGACAGATAATTACAAATTGACTTCTAATAATAAAAAGTTGGTTCATCCCAAAAAACAGAAACAAAAATCGCTCCCCCTCCCCCACGCGTCGCTGTCTCCTCCTCTCCCATGGTAGATTGGGAGCATGACCTCTTCTCGACTTGTGGAGAGCGAGTTCTCTGGGATTAGGAACTCTAATTTTTGGTATCTATTTAGAATGAGTATCGGAGCCTAATTTTTTACTTGAAGATCCAAAATTTTAAAAATAGGATATATATTGGGTATACACATATGATGAGTATATGCCGCCTCATCCAGCACCTGGGTCTGCTCGTTACTAAGCTCCAATTTTATTCTTTATTTACTTTTGCAGAAGAATCTCCAATAATATATAGGTTGTGCCACATTAATATATCACCCCATATATATCTGCCTACATGCATGCATGGCGCAACCAACTAAAAAGCTGTTAGCTAGTTGTATATGGTTAGTCATCATAACAACATTGCTTCGCCACAAAGATATAAGGCTGTCAAGTTGATATATACTGGATTCGGCAAAATAAACAAGAAAAAGAAACTTTTATACTACTATATATCTTGAAAAACTGGGGCAATAATGCAAGTACTGCTCCCTCCGTTTCACAACTTTTAGAAGCCACTATTTCAAAATGATTGTTTATTGCAATGTTTTAATCCCTACCCCTAGTGAAATGTTTTGAAAGAGATAAATATTACTTCCATCAAGATAGGTGCACTTGCCGATGGCGTGCATGGTACGGATGTATACGTGTCTTTCTTGTAATCAAGAAAAATATCATGGGTATATATGTACGGCCATATATATATATATATATATATATATATATATATATATATATATATATATATATATATATATATATATATATACTGTCTGTTAAATATTTTTTTCTGTTCAAATTTATAGTACTAGTATGTAGAATGTATTAGATTTTATTATTTTAAGACAAAGCGAATAGTCGTCACAGAGTGATACACAGTCCGGAGCAGTTCAGTTCTTGTGCTGCTGTGCACATTATATAGTGATGTGAAAAAGATGTTTTTGTTGTTTTTTATTTGGTAAAGGATGAGTACAATTGGTCACGGCATTAAATCATAAAGGACTGAAAGATAATCTTAAAAATTCCATCCTGGACACTTGCTGTGACTGCCACGTCACATGTTTGAAAATAATGTGTGGGTTCCGATCCTAGGGAAGCTTGCATTGGGTCCAACTAAACTAACCTATTGACAGTGTTATCCACTAATTAATTTTCGCAGGCCGGGGCCCTCCAAGTTACTTAACGGGATTTAAGTGAATTAAGAGTTTATATACTCTCTTCATCCCTAAAGACCGTATTTTTAGTCCAAAAATTTATCTCATAAAGATTATATTTTAGAGTAAGATCTATTAGACCTTTTTAATACTATTTTATTGTTCTAACTACTCAACTGGTAGTAATCTTTTAACTTTTGCTTAATCTCTCTTTAACTAACTAAAATAATACTCTTTTAGCATATGTTTGTTTAGCAGGATAGGGTGGCGGGATGGGACATGCCCACTTTTGAGGGTGGTGGGTGTTTGGTTTAAGGATGAGTGGAATAGGATCATCTTTGAAGAGGAATATTCTCTCAAGATCTAGGTCAAGCTTATCCAACAAAATCTAGCGGACCAATCCAACACACTTCTTCTCTCTCACTGACATATGGGCCATACTGTCCTATGTCTAAAAAAAAAAGGACCATCATATTCCTCATGCTAAACAAATAGCTAGGATCATTCCATCCAAAAAATAGAGATGGACCTAACCCACCCCACCCTATCCCTAAACCAAACGCGCGCTTAGGGATGGAAGGAGTGCATGTTACAAGTAATTGTTCAGGCTATAAAAGAATTGCGAAGCTTCATGTGGCTAAAAATGGAAGAAATTTCAGCCACCTAGCCCTAGCTTTTGGATTTTAATTGGCTAGGACATCAAGCTCCGGAAGAGGGTAGGCAACGAGCACCAACCTTCTTTTAGCATTGACAATATCTTCTTCCTCTCTGGTGTCAACGAGTTGGCCATCAATGGTGACGACGTGCCGAACAAGGGTTGGGAGTGAGGGTTGGGTGGGAGGGGGTTGAGGAGAGGAGGAAGAGGAGGGTTTCTTCGGACTTAGAGGGATGATGGGGGATAAGGTGGACCGGCGGTGGATGGTGGCACTGCCAGAGCCACGGGGTTGGAGGAGGGCAGTAGACGGGGTCGACACAATGGCATGGGATCAGGAGTATTAGGAGGCGGGGGTGGTAGTGGCGTATCAACGACCCAAGCCTTCAAAGATGGGAAAGAAGGCACGACGGGGGCACCTCGCTGCCGCTTGGTTTGTGGAGGAGTGATGTGAGGGGAAAGGCTGATCTAGCAGGCCTCACCGATATGGCGCTGTGAGGCAAAGGAGGGCCGACAGGGCAGGATTTTTGAGGGGCCTTCTTGTGCGCGAGCTCGTGATTTGACTCAAGACGCATGTCTAAGTGAACAAGAAAGGGGAAGAAATAATTTTCCTATATTGCACGAATCTTGGTGCGATCTGGATCGCCTAAAAATGACTGAAATTTTTAGGTATTTTCTACTGAAAACTGACCACCCCAAAAGTTTTTTAATGAGATTCACGGATTAAGCCTTTTTCTAGTCATTCTCCTTGTTGCTAGCTGATATATCCTACCGTTACAAAAATGAAAGGAAAACTTGGAAATCGACGGGTCACCAGACAGCAGGCCGACGCCGGATGATGAGTGAGTGGATCATGCCATGTTACCGTGCCCGGCATGCTTCTCGATCGACAGCACGTCGTGTCACCCATCAACAAATTGGTCCTTCATCCTTCCATAGATGCATATACTCCTATTTACGCATTGATCATGTCCATTATCCTGACGGTGCATTGCATTGTTCATTTTGCATGAGATTTAACTAATTAATAACTGATCAATGATCATCGATACGCAGAGAGAGATCGATCAGATCCTGAGGAATGCAGCTGATGATGATAAGATGTGCCACCAAATGCAACAGCTAGAGGTTAACAACAGTCGCCTGATCATCAGCGATATGATCAAACGGTCACGTCGGAGCCTGACGGATCTGTCGACTGCTGCATGTCGCCTGTTTGCTTGCATGCTGGCCTGTGGTTTCTCGTCCAGCTAGCATGCAAATTAACTAAAGCATCAGATGATCAGGTGGACTAGCTAGCTACCTACCTTATCTGTTCTGAATATGTGCATGCCAGCAATAATGGCGATGAGGATTAATTCATCACGGTATTTGGATTTTAATTTGGTTATATATATAGACGACGACATTTACTGCGTCGTTGGTTGTGTTGTACATGCATCCTTAGTTTTGTAGACATTACGTATCGATACAATCCGATCTAGGGGAATCTGGTGTTCAACGGTGGGGATTTAAGGCCGTGTTCTTATACCTGCGTCGAAGCAGCCCATAGCAAAACACACTCAAATCTTATCTAGGTTCGAGCCTTCGACAGAATAATAGCCCCTACTCCTACTTATATATTGATTCACTGGGAAGTTGGTTTATAAAGATTGGGAGCCAAAGACTGGCTGAGTTCCATGTGTGTCCTCTTTTCATTCTCCCCAAGCCGGTGCTTTTCACCGACTTATATACTACCCGATACATTAGTCCCATGCAGGGAGATCCCGATATGATACTGTACATATACATCATTACGGGTACTATGGTAGGTGCATCATTATAGGTAATGTGGCTCGCCGACACATCGCCTGTTGCCGGTCACCTCATCTTATTGTACCGTATCTTCTGTACTAGCCAACTGTTGATACAACGACACACTTCTCCTCTATCAAAGAGGGACTGGACGGTGGACAGAGAGACGTAATCCACCAGATTGTGAGTCTTAGTTGCATTTGACCGACCGTGTGAATGCCTCGTTAGCCTAAAATGACAGGGTGGGCAATAGCTCCCCCCTATGTCCCCCTATTAGAATGTGGAACCCGCTAGGTCTCCATCCTCTATTCTCCAAGTGGTCTTGCGTGTCTACTTGCGGGCACACTACGTGCCGTCTCCCAAGCTCCCCTTCATGGCCAACTTACGGGAACTACGCGGAACTGGGTGCAATGCTACGTATCCTGTCCGAGAGGATAGCCTCCAAAGGGATAAGGGAGGCACGGTGCCACATGGCCATTCCCATACACTCCGTGTGGACAGGCTTGAATCGGGCGTGATGCTGTGCGGTCACCCTCGGGCAACCCATGTGGACGACCCCAAGCTGGATGTGCTGTCATGTGGCTGCTTCCGAGCAACTCACGTGGATGGCCCTGAGCCAGGGGCGCTGCCGTGCATGGATCCCCGAGCAAGCCATCCAGGTTGGGTGTGCCTTGCCCTTGTCCGCTACCTGTCCTCTTCGTGCATGGTCCTTTGCTTCATGTGTATTGGGCTGCATAAAGCTTCATTGGGCTGCATGTGATGGATCGATGCCTCGTCTCCTGGACTTGTCGTGCGGGTAACCAGAGACCCTCTACCCGTGACGCCAACAAGTTTGATGCAGAAGAAGAATAATTTATGGGTAAACATTTATATTTGTGTCATTAGCGGTTTAAAAGCCGTTGCTAGAACATAGACTGTGATAAAAAAAAACAAATTCAACTCTAAAATTAAATTTTAAAATTCAAATTTTGGTTGTGACCGATAATCTAATAAGCAGATGATAAGATGCTATATATACTATATATGCGATCAGGCTGTATAAAATTATTATTGTGAGAATTATGCATTCCAAGTCTAGGAGGCCAACCTTCTTTTTTTTTTCAAGATGAGAATTTGTCAAAAGAAAAGGTGACCAGGTATTTTTAAAGAAAACCTTGAAGATCAATGCAACAACCTCCCATGGGCAGGAAATCTCTGACACATACATTTCACCCACCACACCAATTTTATCTCAATTAGCAGGCTCGCAGCATCTGACAGCCACCTCCATGATGACAATAACATAACGCTAAAGCACCAATGCTCAGCATATATACATCCAAAGGCAGCAGCTGAAATCTCACTCCTCTCTGCTTAATTAATTAACTAATTAGTCAAGTCTCAAGTGCACTTGTTTACAAGTTCTTCAGTTGCTGGTCAAGCAAGATCGGCGGCTACCTGACCTGATCGATCTGATCGAGTGTGGTTGACAGCTAGCTGGAAAGGAGCAGATGAGATGAGATGAGATGTGTGCAGGTCTTGACGTGATCAAACCGACGCGGTTTCAGCGCTCGTTTGGTCATCAACTGTCCAACACATTTCAGAATTCAGAAACCAATTAGCTTCTTCTTCTTCTTCCTCCAGCTGCATGCATGCTCAGATGTAACGTGTGCAGCTTTGACAATGCAGGCTGCAAGTCAAGTGAACAGAGTTTTAATGGCTCTTCGTAGAGGATAATGTGGAGTGGACCATGCTTTTTTCGGTGAATATGATGAGTGAATTACGCTGGATATCCTAAATTTTGGTTTATCCTACCGTAAAGTCTAGTTGCAGTGTGAGGGTGAAGGTTGGAGTGAAAACTCCCCTTTTCCTATAAGCATGTATTTTAAACTACTAAACGTTGCTTTTTTAAAAATAATCTATCTAAAAGTTGCTTTAAAAAAGCATATCAATCCATTCTTCAAGTTTACAATAGCTAATATTTAATTAATCATTCACTAATAAGATATCTTATTTTACGTGATTATATTTATTTTTATCTTTCGTCACCTTTAAACTCACCCTGGTTCTTTGTTCAAATAAATGGTCTAGCTCGTTTCAAGTTTGCAAATTAAGTAGGCGTCTATATTGTATATATATTGCCACCTCTACTTTTGAGCTCAAGCTCCGCTACTGATTTCAGCAAAATGTGAAGTCCGGAAAAAACTTTTTCTCCAAAATAACATTTACGACCATGTCGCACAACAAGAAAATTCCACTTTTTTCCTCTAAAAAAACAACTTACAAGTAATTATATATGTATTCAGGTTGCCTAAGGATATGAATTTCCGGAGCCAGGACACCAGTAACAGAAACAGGAAGATCTAGGACAACGTGCTGTATTACATTCTGAAGAATTTACAGTGACATTCATTCTGAACCTGTCCGATTCTCAAGCATTGCCGATTGAACACCACAGACCCTAAAAGCAGGCCCTAAAAAAATCTCAAACAGGTGAACACAGTGCTCACGAAAGCCACTGCCGCCACACCTTTATACTATTCAAACTACCCCAAGAAGCATCTATGAAAGCACCACAATTTCAGACTGATCTTAATTCAGAGAGAGAGAGAGCTCATACTAGCTTAATTCAGAGAGAGAAAGTTCAGAGCTTTATTCTTTAGAGAGAGAAAGTTGTGAGCTTTAGGTGTCATTCGGAACAGCTTAACCATTGCTTCTTTCTTTATTTTTCACAAGCACGTTTATTAAACTGTTAAACGGTATATTTTTTAAAAAAAATTCTATATAAAAGAATCTCAAAATAACAAATAAATCCAATTTTTTAAGTTTGTAATAACTAATACTTAATTAATTATACGCTAATAATATTTTTCGTTTTACTTGCGAGACACCCACACCAGCAGAAACGAACACTAAACAGAGAATTTTTTTTGGTTGGCTGCTGCAAGAGCTAACCCTGCAGAGAACCGCGTTGTTGGTCAGCAGACAAAGGAAAGAATTTGAGGCCAAAAGGAAGATGCCAGCAGCAGAGAATGAACAACTAATTTCTAATTTCTTCCTCTTCTTTTTTGTTTCTGGCAAGCACAAACACACCATCATCTTTAATCTCTTTCTTTTTCCTTTCTTTTGTTAGCTTTTGGGGTTAGTTATATGGAAAGAGACCTACGTGGCATGATTATTCAAGGAGAGCAGTTCATTGCTTGGTGGATTGTTACATGAGTGGAGCTTGTAATCATTTGGTTGGATTGAAAAAATCAAAAAGGGAAGATACCATTTGGATTTTGGTTGATTATTAGGCCTAAGCCAGCTGCGTGCATTAGGGAACCTAATTATAGGCAGGAATTAAAATCTTCTTTTTTTGGATAATATGATAAAGTTGCTCTTTGCTTAGACAACTGGTTATAATTGTGTTATATCTGACTTCAAGTATATGATTTATTCCATTCGTGTTTATTACATGTTTGGTATTGTTTGACAAGTGGGCTCCACCACCAACTTGGACTAATACCATCTTTAGATGAGCGGAGACGAGTTTTAGTTACCCAGCTTTATTTGGTTTTGTAGTGGAGTGATGAAACATTAAACCCTTAAAAAGTTCAAGAGTTTTAAGGAATATCTTGGGGTTTAAGAAAGTTATGAGAAAATGCACCTACATAATTAAACAATAACATAATTTTTCAAGTGAATTGAATGCTTGCTTGCACCAGATATCCCTCCAATGTCTAATCAAGTAATCATCATATGGTCAATTATCACAACTAGCTAACTAACCTCCCAATTAAGCCTCCAAAGCAGGCTGAAATAGTAAAACCACCAAATCAAAGCCAATGAATTAAATGAAAGCGAAACCAATCACAAAACACCAAAAACCACATTATTAATTCAACCAAATAACAACAAAATTTTCAAACATAAAACCTTCCCCCCAAAATACAAACAAAACCCCAATGCCTTAGTCAACCTTACAAAAACCAAAAACCAATCAAAAACAAAAGATATATATATATATATATAATAAATAATAAAATATTCCTCAACGCGTTTACACTAACCCAAGACGTGTCCAAAGCATTCGTGTTTCGTCTATATATAAACCAATTTCAGACACAAACTTAATCACAAAAACACAAACGCGACAACGTGCAAAGTGCGAGACATGACGACGACGACGACGACCTCGCCGGCGGCGCTCCTGTCGGCGGTGCTGTTGCTGTCGGCGGCGGCGCAGCTGTGCTCGGCTTGCCCGCCGGCGGCGAAGCAGACGGCGGAGAACAACCCGCGGCTGCAGAAGGCGTACGTGGCGCTGCAGGCGCTGAAGCACCGCATCACCGACGACCCCAAGAACCTCACCGGCGGGTGGTGCGGCCCCGACGTGTGCGGCTACTTCGGCGTGTTCTGCACGGCGGCGCCCGACGACCCGTGCGCGGTGACCGTCGCCGGGCTCGACCTCAACCACGGCGACCTCGCCGGCGAGTTCCCGGAGGAGCTCGGCCTCCTCTCCGACCTCGCCGTCCTCCACCTCAACTCCAACCGCTTCTGTGGAACGCTGCCGGAGTCCCTCCCGAAGCTGTCGCTCCTCCACGAGCTCGACGTCAGCAACAACCGCCTCTCCGGCGGCTTCCCGCAGCACATCCTCTGCCTCCCCAACGTGAAGTACGTCGACATCCGCTTCAACAACTTCTGCGGCGCCGTGCCGCCGGCGATCTTCGACAAGAAGATCGACGCGCTCTTCCTCAACGACAACCACTTCGACTTCGAGCTCCCCGACAACTTCGGCAACTCGCCGGCGTCGGTCATCGTGCTCGCGAACGTCAACCTCAAGGGGTGCATCCCCTCCAGCATCGGCCGCATGGGCGCCACGCTGAACGAGCTCATCGTGCTCAACTCCGGCGTGCGGTCCTGCATCCCGCCGGAGATCGGCCACCTGGGCGAGCTCACCGTGCTCGACCTCAGCTTCAACCAGCTGCAGGGCACGCTGCCGGAGTCCATGGCGTGGATGCGGTCGCTGGAGCAGCTCGACGTCGCGCACAACGAGCTCGCCGGCCACATCCCGGAGGGCATCTGCGCGCTGCCGCACCTCAAGAACTTCACCTACTCGTACAACTACTTCTGCGGCGAGCCGGAGCGGTGCCTCCAGCTCCGCCGCGTCGACGACCGCCAGAACTGCATCGCCGGCAGGCCCGACCAGCGGCCGGCCGACCAGTGCCTCGCCTTCCTCCACCGCCCGCCGGTGCACTGCGACGCGCACGGCTGCTTCGCGCCGCCGGGGCACTACTGATGACGTCACCTCCGGCCGGCTGACGTGTAAAATTCGTTGGTGAATTATTCGTACTCACATATCAATCACCCAATCAATCATCGTATATATATACATTGTAATTTTTTTGTCTTCGGATTTTTTTCTTTGCTTTTTTTTTCTCTTCTTTTCTTTTTCACAGAGAGGTTGGTAATTAATAATGGAATTTGTAGGAAGAGTACATGATACATTACAGTATATTTGTGACTCACTGATCATTGTTGTTTGTTCTATACTTCTATATATACTAGTTGTAGATGAGAGAGAGATTAGTATTGTTAATTAATTTCTGGTAATGTTAGTTGGATCAAGCTAGTGGGTAAATATGAGTCATTAGTAGTGCTTGTTAGTTGCTAACTTCCTTGGCTTGAAAGTGATTTTGACATTATAGTTGAAGCCACCACCACCCAATTAACAAAAAAAAGTGGTCTCTCTTGTTCAATCCAATCATGCAAAAGTGTAAGGTACAAAGTGAAGGTAGGATGACATGGTGGTGTATTAATAAGCAGGAATCCAGTTCAGGGACAGTACCAAATGGCAAACAGGGGAGAAGAATCAATGCAATGCTCATCTGACAAGGATGGGGTCAAAGTGGAATTGCATTGCATTAAACCAAACCAAACCAAACCAAACCAAATTTTAATTAAATTAGACTGAATCAGCAGCTGATCATGGGTTCCAGCTGCAAAGAGCCAGGCACCTAGCCCCTTCATGCACACCACATACACATCATCTTGCCTGTCTCCAGCTTCACATCACAGTTCACACACACAACACACAGCCCTGCACTGTACATATCCAATGTTCAATTCTTCCATCTCTATCAGACTTTCACTGATACGTGGGCTAGACGGAACCCGGACCCACATGCCAGTGACAAAGTCACCGTGACTTCGGAGTTAGAGGAACCTGATCCCGTTACAAACCTACCAAAGAATAGGTAGTAACATGCAAAAATTTTGCAACATTCCAAGTTGCATATGGACATAGCAGTACATTGCTTGTGTGTGGCCAGTAGAACACGGCAGCTAGAGGGAGAGGAAAAACAGAGCAGTTGCCATCTGAATCTGAAAACGCGGGACATTTTGGTCAGACAGACTGGCAGGAATCAACAGGCCAGCAACTGGACAAACGTGAAGGCAATGGTTTTGTGCAAGAAAGAAAAGAAAATGTGGCCATGAGTTGCCAGCCGTTTGCCATTATGTACTATACTAGTATTGCTAATACTCTATGCATGACCACTTGCCATAAAACAATTGCCCCCTGGTAGTTAGCAACCTGTTTAAGCTTAGCATTGTATAGAGAGAGATAATTGGTTAGAGAGAGAGAATTGGTTATAGTTATGTCCAATAATGCTAGGCAGACAGCTTAGCAGGTAGGCCTAATGCAGTGTCCCAATGGAAGCAAGAAGGTAGGAGAGAAGAAACAAAGGGTGTGCTTCCCCACCAAGTGACAAGAGCCCATCAGCAACCCACAACCTTGCAAAATTCTTCAGAACATTGCATTACTGATATACAATTATAGTTAGTTATACATGCATGTACTACTGTCTACTGATGCAGCTGCTGGTGCAGCTCTTTTTCAAGCAGCGTCTGACAGTTGGTGACTTACCGTGTAGCATGAATAGAGCTCAATTCTGGTGCATGATGATTGAGCAGCTTTGTCAGTAACAGACTCTGTTTTGTCAACGACTCTTGCTCAACTGGAGCATAATTTTACATGGTCCATGCAGTAGTAATAAGCCAGTAATGTAATGTTGAACTTTGGGCAGTTGTAGTACTAGGTCAGCAAAGAGGTAGAGCCTGACATCTCAACACCCATTTCAAACTATTCTAAGACATAACTGACAGTACCATCCCTTGCCTTTACATGAATGAGAGATTAGGAGTGCACATGCATGCAGGAAAGAGATGTAGGAACAACCTCAGGCACTGTTCAAGGATGAACAAAATCATAAATGAGATGTCTGGTTTAAGTGCACATTATTTTTGTTCAGGGAACAGGGTGACTAAAACAGAGATCCTTAAAGAACATGGGATGGAATTGAAGTTGAACCTCCACAGAGTTGATTTATACAGTATTGATAGAATTCAATAAAGACAACATTATCATCACAACATGAACATACTATCTTACATACAGATTATTGGCACTACATATGTTACAAATACAGACTACAAGACCTTAATATCTAACTTAACTACTCTCTTCCAGTGTACCTCATGGCATGCTTCGGATGTGAGGCACTTCATCGGACTACAAATTGTACTCCGGACGCTCATAATCAGCAGCCAGCTTAGGATGGACCTGATTCCATGGACAAGCACATGAATAAGATACTGCCAAAAACAAACCCCATCTAGTGTATACATATGAAACAAGCCTTACCTAAAGCAAGAGGTGATGTGGTATTGAATGTACTCTCAGAATTGTTCGTTGCTGAACCGCTGCTTGTGTCTCCAATAAGTGATGGAAATGAGGGGATGGATTTCAGTATCAGCTTCCGGCCACCTTTTCGGCTTGGGGAAACACTAAGTGCATTATGAGGTGGTGAGACTCTTTTTCCATTAGGTGAAGACGTCTTGACGCAGTTACCAGGAGAAGCATCGTCTCTTAATATATCTGGCATTTCCTCATTCAAACCAGTATCAGCAATCTTGGAAAACTTCCGTGAGTGAACTGCTTGAGGAGCTTTTGAAGATGAACGAGATGAGTTCCCAGTGCGAGCTTTAGTAGGTCTTGGTGGCTTTGCACTCGAGAAGTTTGGTGGTTTGAGCAATGAACTGAAAAGGATTGTACAGCTATTAAAACCCAGGCGTGCAGGCAGACAAATACTGAGCACAGTTTAAGATGGGAAAAATGTAGTCAACAAACCTGGAAACGTCAAAAGGTGGAGTTATTGGGACAAGTTCAAGGAATGGATGATCTTCACTCTGTACATTTGCCTTTTGTAGATCATTTTCCTCTTCCTTTCCACAATTTTCTGCTTCTTCACCTCCTTGTTTCATTTCTTCTGCCTCAGTTGATACAGCAGCTGCCAAGAGAATATTAAATTCAGAGGCAACAAATCAAAACATGGGGCACCCTTTTTCTTTTGAGATAGGGGCACTTGTTGATAACATGAGGTACTCTATATCAGAGTGACCTCTGAGATGATACCAAAGAAATGAAAAGTAGATCCAGAGGTTAAAGAAGTTTATCAGAAATTTGTAATGCAGATGATAGTAAATGCAAAAGAAAGGTCCTTCATGTGAGGTGCTGTTTTCATTCTTTACAAACCCAAGCAGTGATGCAGATATAGCACAAATGTGATAGCCCTTATAGGCTTTTTTTTTCTGGAGTTATGCTATCCAGAATTGCATGCATCAATTTAAAATGGTAACCGAGAGATTAGGATAACAAAGGAAGAATTGTTGACCAGTCTGGGTAAGTAGGAGCTTTTGCAGGAAAGAGAGTTCACGCAAACTATGCAGCTAACAATAATGAGAAAGACAATCTACAATTGTTATGGAGTTTCATAGCACAGGAGGAGTATGTGTATGCTATAAATATGCCAGGCAAAAAGCAACAAATTATTTTTGTTTCTGGCAAAATAGTGTGCAAGCCTAAAAAATTAACAGGAATGGCATGGTTTTAAAAATGTGAAATTCTAGATACCCACCATCTCTTTTGCCAAATGTGTTTTTGCAACCCTCACATCTGCAGTTGCTGGAGCATCCAACGCCTCCCTTTTATTAAATCAAGCATTTAAAGCATAAGTAACAAATCACAGGCTAAGTTTCAGATAACTGTCTTAAACACAAGTTTTCAGATAATCTTTAGTACCTGGTAGCATTCACAGTATTTCTTAAGACAGCTTGACTTCTTGCAATTACATCCTCTCTTATGTCGAGCTGAAGCTGGAGTATTGTTAGGATCTTCCTGCAATTTATTGAAGTATTTCAGCATCACATAATTGGAAATAAGGGCTAGAAATAGTACAGATCATCCAGCAAAAACCTACCCCAGTATCCTGACCAGCATCAGACATGCGGATCACCTTTGGAGCAAACGCCAGTGGATTCCTGAATTCTATCTGCTTCCGAGTGGAAAGAACAATCTCCTCATGTATGGGCTTGTTAAGACACCCTTGACATGAGCAAGGTTCAGAACAGTACACACCAGCAGCAAAACACTCGCAGTAACTGCACATCACAGCAACGCAAAGGCTTATTAGGGGAATTATTCAATTCAGCCTATGCACATAAAAAAATGTAGAACAAAACTAATGACTTTTCTTTCTATGCCCAAAGCATTTCAAAAGGAAAACTTCTTCATGTAAACGTAATTTTTATCACAAGATCTTAACAGTGAATCAGAACTCACAGTTTCAAGCACTTTGACTTCTTACAGCTGCAGCGCTTGCATGCCTCACCATCATCTCCATTATCTGCTTTACGCCTGCACATCGTCAAAAATGATATCAATTATCAGGATATAATGAAACATAGCAACAACCTGTCACCCTCCAAAAGTAAATCAAATCAATAAAACAGACCTCTTCTTTTGAGGGCTGTTGCTTAGGCTTGAATTATGATCATTTCCAAGAAAAACTCCAGCTGAACAATCATCATCCATCTGAAGTTCTAGCAGTTCACTACCTGGGTGGACGAAATTCTCTCCAGCAGACAACAACTTCCCATGCAATTCCTGCTGAGTTGCAGATGATGGAACCAAAGAAGATGCGATGGAATCCTGACGGACCATTTTATCCTTTGGTGTTAAAGCAAGGGCATTCAGATGCAGACCTATACCACGCAACACGCGTGGAGATGGAGTTTTCCCTGGATTTGAGTGATTTTGTACAGGGTTTTTGCCTTTGCAGGTTGAGACTGACAGATCCATAACTGATTCTTTCTGCACAATCCTATTTGAAGACCCAGTTGCCTCAAAAACAAGACAGCGTCTTCGCATGCCACGTTGCTGTTGGATCTCAACCTAACCATGTTAACAGGAAGAAAGAATTAGTACATTATAGGAGAATGCCTAACCATAAGATCAAATTACAGAAACTCATGGAGGAAAGACAGTTCAATGGGAATGTGTGCAGAATTTTACCTTGTAGCCTGTTGGAATACTTCCATTTGCTTCATAAAGGTTATCCTGGATTTCTTCACTTGAGATGATTTTTTCACCATCAGGAATTAGCTGGGCATTTTCTGGCTGATCTTCTTCCATCAACAATTCACGGTAGTATGTCTGCGTAGACGAGCTAGGATGTGTTCTGTCTGAGATGTCACCATCTCCTGTAAGCTTTGATAGCAGAAATCCACATGATTCTGCGTTACTTACTGCTAGCTGCACTCCTTTGTGATCCTCGTCATAGGCTATAAGTTCACCCGAAGTTGCAGAGATCAAGTCATCCCACTCACATCCCAGGATTTCATCATTAAGTTTTTCTGGCTGGCATCCATCCAGGAGCTGGACTTCAGTAGAAAACAAGCATTTCCTTTTCTCCGAAGTATTAGTTTTAGCTGTTTGGAATGCTTGTAATTTTCGACATTTGCCCTGTTTAAGATCTGATCTGACACCATGGCAAGGTGTCGTGTTGTGATCTGGACTGCCAGTATCGAATTGACCAGGTTGAGGCAAATCGTTTGACCCTTCAGTAGGAGCTACTGTACCTTCACTGACTGAAGAGGTAACTTTGTGTGTTGCTTGAGTGAGAGCACTAGTGCAGGCAAACAACCTAACAGCATTTGAAGATTTAGATGGCTTGTTTTTTTTGTTTTCATTGGCACAAACCTCGCTTTCAGAAAATTCAGCAAAGGAGCTCCTGATAAGAAGAATAAGGAGGAGCAGCATCAGAACCACCATCCTAGGTTAGGTATGACTGAAAGTCAAAGTAAATTAAGGCCGGAACATACTTTGATAGCTTCGATTCCTTTTGCGCATTGTCATGCGGGGAAGTGAAGATGGAGGAAATGGAGGTGATGTTGAGAGACTGGTATGCCTGGATGCTACCTGCTGAATACGCAGACTTGAGAGGCTCGATCGGGGACAGGCTATCGATGAAACTGAAAAGCGGGGAATCCTGCATTCAGAAAGAGAAGAAAAAAAGATCAACCTCTGAAGAATGCTCAAAATGGCACCGAATTTGTGCCAATTTTATAATGCCCTGGTTTTCCAGGTTGTGCAGGAAGAGCGTAGATTCCCTGAATGCAATAATGAAAACACCAAATTCAGTAAACAAAAAAGGTAAGTACAACTAAACTGCAGGGTTATCATTACTTAATTAGAGTACCATTTACCAGTGAACAGAACACGTTGCAATTCACAAGCATTTTTTTTTTCACATTTCACATACTTGATGCTGTATTTCTGGCAGTAATTCAAAAGCGAGTCATTGGCAGTACATGAGCGTAGAGAGTGCGTGCAGAAATATGCTCTGAAATGGGGGTGATTAACACAAATCCCAAGTCAAACCTTCGCCCAAAATGGATCTGACACCGTCGAAGAACAAGACAACACAAGCATTTGCAGGGATCTAATAAAATGGTGAGTAGTTGTTGAGTCCAGACCGCTAACAAATCCCTAAGCCCCTCATGAACTGCCACACGCCCACACGAGTTCACCCCTCAAGTTCATATCGCAAGAACTTCACTAGCCTCCAGGATTAGCAGGCTAGATCTAGAGCAAACCGCGCGCGTCCACGGTTCTGAGATCCCAATTGGTCAAACCGCTAGATTCCCCCATAATCGAAGTAACAAAAACACATTTATTAGTGGCAAGGATTGGAATTAAGCCGGCGGGAAGTGAAAAAGGAGTAAAATTTGTGATGCGAGCAGTGCAAATCTGACCGAGTGCCGCGCATGAGAGAAGCAAAAATACCAAATCAGCGGTTACCCAGTGGAGGAGGAACGGAGGAAGCACAAGTGCACAAGCCGAACAGCGAAGAAGGAATCAACCGGCAATTGCAGAGCAGAAGTCCGAGGATTTCTCCTCGCTGTCGGAAAAGCATCGGAGAAACCGACGAGATCCCGCCGAGCCCCCGCTCCTTTCCACCCCTTCCACGGAACAAAAACCACCACCTCGCAGTCGCAGCAGCCAACCGCCGGCGCCGGCGTCCCCCCTCCGCGCGACGCCGAACCCCGGCCGCAAACCCCACCAACACAGCAACGCCAGATGCGAAAACAAGAGAACCGCTCCGCCTCCCTCCTCACCCCCCACCCACCGGAAAGAAAACAACTAGCCGCCGCCGGAGCTAGTGAAGCAACAGTGAGTAGCGCTCACCTCTGCCCTCGCCGACGCCGCCGCCGCCGCCCCCGCCCGGTCAGGCGTGTCCATCTCCTCCTCCTCCTCACTCCGCTCGCCTCAACGATTCGCCTCCCGCGCTCTCCTCCTCCTTCCTCCCTCTCGCTCTCACCGGGGCACCTCCCTTTTGTACACCCCGCTCCTCCCCTCTCCCGCTCCCGCTCCTGGGGTTGGGTTGGGTTGGGTCGGTTTGCCGGGATGAGGACGACGGAGGTGGAGGGCAACAATTTCAAGACGCGCGAGGGCGGGAAACACCCGCCGCTTTTCGCTTTCCCCTTTCCCTTTTTTTTTTCCGTTCGCTTCGCGTTTTTGGCGGCCGCCTGCCTCGGCGCGCTGCCAGCCGCGTCGGCTACTCGGCTTCCTTCCGATGCGGCTCTCTCACGCTGACGTGTGGGGTCCACGGACGCCACATGGCTGGGTTGAACCTGGTGGTGGGCCCAGGGGGTAGCAGTCCACCGCTGTCAGGCCGGCTGGGTTAACCAACCCTACGACACGTGTGTGCTGCGTTGTTGGGTGGCGTTATTTTTAGGCAGCGAGTTAGTACTCCGTATGTTTGGCGTTACAGATAAGGGTATTTGATTAGTTTTCTTAAATACTTCTTTTTTTTTATTTAACGTCGTGTAAGTAAGTAAAAAGTGAGTAATATGTATCGGTCCCGTTCTTTTCTGCTTTAGATTTAGATTTTAGATTTTTTATTTTCACGTTTTTTAAACTTGTATGTTTTATGTAAAAATCTTCTATATAAAAATTTATCATCTTATCTTTTTCTTTTTAAAATAGATTTTTAGTTTTATAGTAGTTAATTTAATCGTTTGTACCCTCAAATAACTAGATATAAGGGTAAGATTAGTTTTCTCAAATACTTCCTTGGTTCTTTTTATTTAACGCCGTGTAAGAAAAAATGGAGTGAGTAGTATGTATTGGTCCCGTTCTTTCCTGTTTTCCTGTTTTAGATTGCAGATTTTCATTTACACGTTTTTTAAACTTCTAAATAGTATGTTTTATATAAAAATCTTCTATATAAAAGTTTGTCATCTCACCTTTTTAAAATAGAATTTTAATTTTATAGTAGTTAATTTAATCCTATGTACCCTTAAATAACTAGAGATAAGGGTATTTCATTAGTTTTCTTAAATACTTCCTTTGTTTTTTATTTAATGTCGTGTAAATAAAAATGGAGTGAGTAGTATGTATTACTACTATATTTCACTAGACTAAACGGTTAGACTTAATTCTTCTTCCAAAGTTGTATTTGGGTGCCATTATTTTTAGGTAGCGAGTTACTCCGTATGTTTAGCCTTAGAGATAAGGGTATTTGATTAGTTTCCTTAAATACTTTCTCTATTTTTTATTTAACGTCGTGTCGGTTAGACTTAATTTTTCTTCCAAAGTTGTATTTGAGTTGTATTTAATCGTGCAATAAACTATCTTACTTATGTTCTAAAAATGGAATATACGATTAATAAAGCAGACGGTGTAATAGTCGAATTACACGGGCGAAACTATATAATACCTCCTGCTAAGGAAGTTATGCACACGAAATATGTATCGCTTACTTGAAGTGTAAGCTCTATGTCTGACACACAAGATGAGGGTCTCAATTGGTTCCTCCAAATTAAAAGTTGCATTTTGATCGCGCAACAAACAATCTTAGGCTGTGTTCTTTTTCGTTTTTTCTTCAGATTTTTAAAACGGCTTATTTGTTCCACGGCTCTAAAAATTCGTTTCTCAAAAAAAAATTATACTGTATTGATTATACCACCTATTCTAAACTATTTTTTAAATTTATTTTTTAAAACATTAATTCATCGTGTTAATAAAAAACATGTTAATAAAAAATAACTCGCATCAATTATTAAAAAAACTATCTCAAACACACCTATAATCGTCTAAGAAAAGTTGGGTTTGATTTAATTTGTAAAGCGGCCGATGTAAAGGTTGAATTCGATAGGTGAAACTATACCGGCCACTCCCAGCTAGATGAGATATATATCCACCACAAGCTAGATATGCGAATGTTTCAATATTAGTTTTTGATTCTTTTTTAAAAAATTGTATTTGACCGGTGAAAAGTGTATAACTATTCGTCTAAATTAGTCTTATTAAAGTTGAATTTGATTGATAAAACCATATGGCATGCTCTGTGTCACCCCATGAGGCATACTATCACTACTTACAAAAACTATTTTTAGTGATACCCCTATTTTATTTTTAAAGGTGATCTAAAATAAGACACGCTTGTGAAAATATAGCAGGGGTCTCTAGTTGTTGCTTGCTTGTGATTTTTGCAGGCGGCCCTTCTAAGATGACCGCCTAGAGAAATATTGATATGGTATAAAATAACCACCAGTCGGCTATTGGTTCCCCCGATGGATCGAGCCACATGCTAAGTTATCCAGCCATCCTTGACCTCAGCCTCTCCTCCTCTCAACCTCCACTCCCATCTCCTCCCCTCGAACTGCACTCTCGCCAGTGTCGCCCTCTTTCTACTGTTCCAACGACCGCTGCCACCCCTTCACGACGGCGTCCCTAGCAGATTTGGCATGCGGGACCTCGCGGCCGACACTCCCCCACAGCCGGCGGTGCGCCGCTACTCCCGCCAATGCCTACCCCGACTCCGCCACTCCATGGAGCTCGAGACGCCGGATCTGACCACAACGAGTTGGGGGCAGCCGAATCCGGCCACAGATCCTGCCACAACAAGCTCGTGGTGCCCCCGCCTCCACCATCTACCCCACCACCGTTGTCCCTCCTCTTTCCCAATGGCATGAGGCTAGATCTGGGCGGTGGCGGTAGTGGAAGGGGAGGCCTATATCTCTAGGTTTGGTAGCGGCAAGCCTCAGCAGTGGCAACAAAGGGGAGGGGGCGGCGGTGGAGGAGGAGCATACCTGGAGCTCTATATCTGGTAGGGACGGAGGGGACAACGGCTCGAGGCGTGGAGCCTATGACAAGAAGGCGGGGATCCAGCAGTGTGGGCCTTGGGAGTGTCGGATCTGGCAACAGCAGGGGAGCTCATGGAGGTCCTGCTGCGGTGAGCTCATAGAGGCCGAGCGTCAGATCTGGAGCTCGTGGAGGCCGTGTTGTTGGATTTTTGTGGAGGTTTTTGTTGTGATTTTTGATTTAGCAGGCGAGTTCGTGATTATGGCCTTTTGCAACCTTGCTGCTCTGTGATGAGTTCATCTTGTGTTCCAGCAAAGTGTTGAGTGTAGATCATTGTAGCTTGCATTATGCTCTCTCTGGATGAAATAGATCTCTAATTTCACTTCTGTCGGAGGAGTAAACCTCGACGGCGGGAAGTCAGGAGACCCCTCTTTTGAGATTCGGCCAGGGGAGTAGTTCTCAGGCGAAGCCGGCGTCAGGGTGTAGAAGAAAGATACGCGAAGAAGACGTAGAGGAAGCTGCGGGGTTCGGACCGTCCGAAGCGGGTCTGGACCATCCGAAGCGTGGTAATCGCACGGGGCGTCCGGGAAGACGATCAACAGTTGCGCACAGAGGAGACGGGAGGATTTATACAGGTTCGAGCCGCCGAAGCGTAAAACCCTACTCCTGTGTGTATGCTATGTGGAGATGATGTGGTTTGCTGTGTATAAGGTGAGCTCAGCACGCGGCCGGAGCCGGAGAAGAAGAGCAGTAGGTTGAGAATGAGCTCGGGTGCTGAGAGCTGGGAGCTAGAGGTCCTCTGTTGAGTCTCCAGTTGGGTCTAGCTAGGGCTTAACCTCCGTCTCCCTTTCTAAATATGGCATGGACCCTCCTTTTATAGGTCAAGGGAGTCCACAGTGCCAGTACACGGAGAGAGAGACTTTCTGGTGAGTTCTCCTGTTGCCACGTCTGCCTGCGATGCTCACGCCGGAGTTGGAGGAACGTCCAGTCACTCACGCCCGCCTGCTGTGCCCATGCCGGAGTAGGTCTGCGGCAGGCGGCCGAGTCATCAAGACGTGAGGATGTGACGGGATGTGACGGCGCATGCTGCTGCCCGTCGCAGTGAGCGGATGGAGCGGGAGGACGTGACGGCGCACGCCTCCAAGTCAAAAGGTTCTGACTGTACAGTGATTGCACAGTGAAAGAAGCCTCCGTAGTCAAAAAGCTTCTGACTACACAGGGAGTGGGCCCACGGGGGGCCGTCCTGGGAGCTCACGCCTGCTTGAGCGGGCGACATGTGGGAAGCGTCCCTCCGCGCGCGCGCTAGGCTCCGAGCTCCTTGGTGACCGACATGTAGGCCCCGGACCCGGTCTCAACGCCCGGGTCCGAGGCTGCGGGCCTCGGGTCCGGGAGGCGAGACCCGGGACCGAGGCCGGGGGTCCCGGGTACGGGGGCGCGGCCCGAGCACCGGAATACTCCAGCTCCGTGTCCGGGGACGCCTGCCGAGGCTGGGATTGCTGGCCCGGGCCCCGGGGTAGAACCGGGGCTGGGAAAGTCCTCGGCGGCGAGGCCCGAGGAGGGAGCGGGCCGTCATTGCGACACGCCCGGGAAGGTACACCTGGGCCCAAGGCACTTAGCATTGTTGGCCGTTACCTGTTTCTGAGCGTAGGCCCCGGGGAAGCCGTCATGGCCGAAGACCTACGCGTCCACGCAGAACGTGGGACCCGCAGTCCCATTTCACCGACAACTTCTTTTTGAGCCAAAAAGTTCCGCACAGGTAGACCTCTTAGGGGGGCTGTCTGTAAAATTTGATTTTCACGAGCGGTTATGGACCTGCTTACGAAAAATAACGATTTTCACGGTCTTTTACTTACAGACGATCGGTCTATTCACATATACAACCCCATTTTAACCGCGAAAACAATTTTTTAGTACTGTATATATGTTCCATCGCCTGCAAATTCTGTAAGGGTCTTCCATATTGGCCCAACAAAGTTGGATTTGATATATGTGAGACGGCCGATATCTAAATTAACAGAGGCATGGATTAATTCAGCAGTAGTTAGCACGGAACATTACTGTGAGCGATCTGTATGGACCGATCTACATCTGGGCCCACCTGTCATTGGGCCCAGGATGACCGATCGTGTTTTTCTACAGGTCCTTCTTCCTTTTGCCGTATGTTAACAAATATTTTATCCCGACTCGAACTGGCCTTGGATTCTCGGTCGTTTCGGTTGAGTGGACCAGCTTTATAAAATTTGGCACGGTTCGAGTATTCCATAATTCAATTCATTTTTTAAACACGTGAAACCAACGAGAGATATGCTTTATTTGCTTTGATCGATCGATGGATCCATGGATCTCAAGTAGTACTGCGGAGTACGCTCATCCAGAAGCGAGAAGGACACGTGTATATACAGCTATACGATGGTGGACCAAAATTACTCCTTCCGTTTCAAAGTAAAAAATTAATTAGATTTACTATTAATTAAATATTTGATTTTTGAATTCTGTTAAACAACAACGCTCTAAGTTGTTGTAAATTTGGGACGGGGAAAGCGAGTTTTAAGTTACACTTTTAACAGATTACAATTGTCATTATCGATTACACGTAACTTTAGTTATAAATTTATACAACTCAGTTATAAATATATACAATTATATCTAATGATTCGTATCTTAGCAAACATTAGTTATAAATTTGTGCAACTTAGTCATAAATATAATTCGTATCTTGGTTTTTGGATACAAAAAAATTCGTTTGATGGATTTATTTTTTTTAAATATTTGACCAATAGTGATCCCTTAATTAGATTTGATATTAATTTATTTTGGGACAGAGGGAGTATTTTGCCTCTTATGTATTCGTACGCCGGCGTCGGTAAAGAGGCAAGTGTAGTACGTACGCCACCGACAGGACGGCCCCACACGCGGTTGCATAGGATCTCCTGTGGTGCGTGTGTGTGTGAGCAACTTGCATGCAGAGGTTGAGCAACGCAAAGCATTTTCTGGTGGCGCGATGAGCCTCGTGATCAGCGTACCGCGCCGTGCAAGGACGACGTACATATGAGTACGTGGCGGCCGTACTCTTCTCGATCTACTCTCACACAGAACGTATAGCTATCTAATGTTAAAACACAATTAACGCATGTGATTAATTAGCCACCGTCATTAGTAGTTGCTAATGACGGTTGGACAGACGCATGTTGGGGAGAGATTTGATCTCCCGAATGGATGCATTCACACCCCAAAATCATCCTGTATACGTGTTTGTTTCCAAAATAACTTTATTTTTAACTTTAAGAGTGTAAAATAAGGTGAAGGAGAAAAAATTAAAGTGGCTCTCATTAATTAAAAAGTGGTATTGGTAGTAGCTAGATAAGAAATAGATAAGGGCTATTGAAAAAATACAACTTATCGATTTATGGATCGAGATTAGATAATAGGATAGAAACGAAGTTATTTTGGGACAAATGCTAGATGCTAAAGATAAAATTATTTTAGAACACAGTGAGTATATACTTGTAACAATGATGTACAATGACAAGAGATCGATAAAGAAATCCATTCTCAAATCTCTCAATTTTTACTTCTAACAGCTACTACTAGCTAGCTAGCGAGCCCAGCGTGGCTAATACTATTTGGCTTTTGAAATCTAGCGCGATATGATATCATACATACTACAAATCCTAACTTGAATATATATATATATATATATATATATATATATATATATATATATATATATATATATATATATATATATATATATATATATATATATATATATATATATCACATTCAGCGTGTGCTTTAGCTAAAACATGTGTCTTACAGCGTACCACTCGTCCCCAACCCCCCACGCCACCCCTTCCTCCCGCACCTTTTTTTTTTCATGCAGTAGTCGCAGAAAAAAAATTACTGGAAGAGAAATCATCCCCGAATAGCTCTCACCGCACCTTTTTCATTAAGTAGTAGCAGTAGTAAAATCTTTACTGCGAGAGAAATCATCGCCAAACACCCATTTACTACTAGAGTAATTTTTTTACTAGACATCACACCGTCTATTAATATATGTGCTAGTCCCTCACACCATAACGAACCACCCATCTGAGTAATTCTTTTACTGGACATTAAAACACACACACATATATATACACACACGAGGTCACCCTACTGTAACCAACCACCCGTTCATTTTTTCCGAAATTTTTGGATCTAGAGATGCAAGAGGCAGTGGCTCCCAGGTAGAGGAAGTAGCGGTAGCAGTGTCATGGATTTCTCTCGACGGCGGCGGCCTCCCGACGATCATGGCTGCATCGTCTCCGGAAAGAGCAATCCATGTATTCCCCTAATCCCTCCGATTTTATCCAGTTCTACATCGAGCAGAAAACAGGGTGGTGAGACATTGATGGTGAGGTCATCGATGCTGGATCAGTGAGACGGCTAGAAGAGGAACGTCGGCGGTACAGATCTAGGGGCGTGGCAACTGGTAAACACCACGAGCAGGAGCAACTGCCGACACAAGTAGGAGCATCAGTGTCAAACCCTGAAAATCTCCTTAATTAAAAATTACTTTGGGTAAATAAAAATATAAGAATACACTAGAAAATTAGTTTGAGAAAGTGTTTGAATAAAATTTTGAAATCTCCAATACTAAAAATCCCAAGTTGAAATTTTAAATAAATGCTTGAATGCTTTTATATTCCGAGGGGTTTTGTCAAAATATTTTAGGCATTTAGGTGTTTATAATAATAAATTTACCTTTTTTCATGGTGGTTTTTGCTTCTAGTAAATTCCCCATGGCATAATAAACTCTCTGAAATTTTCTCGGATTTTTCAGAGCTCCGGAATTAATTTTAATAAAACAAAGATCATTTCGGGAATTAAATATATGGAAAATAAAATCCCTTTTCTTTTTCCTATTCACGTCGTCTCTGATTCAATTCTTTTATCTGTCTCTTTGACTCAAACCCGTGTCCCTCTCCCGTATCAATACCTAGTGCCATTTCCGAAACCCTAAAGTCTCCTCGAAATTCTCAATCAAGAATTCTCGGATTTGCCCAATTTCAAACAACCCTAAAATCCCTTTGATTTCTCAATACATATTCTCGGAATCCAATAAACCCAGATCCTCAATATTCCGTGAATTGCCCCATTTCAGTCTTCATAAGGTATTCTCGTCAATTTCTTTATTCCTATAATATTCACAATACTCTAAATATTCCATTTTCCCAGTTCCCAGGAAATATTCTAGTTTTTTGAATCCCCAAAATATACATATATTTTGGATAATTAATAATTCCTCGAATATTCCAGTTTCTCGACCTTTGTAAAATATTTTCTGTTTTCCGAAGTACCGGAATATTCCGACTTCCAAACTCCCCAAAATATTCTTGGTTCTCGGATTTCTGAATCCCGTATTACTGCAATGTTCCATGTGGCGTTATTTCGATATTCCCGATAATCGAAATATCCCCGGATTTCTCGAATTTCCATAATCCCGAAATATTCCAATCTTCCAATCTCCATAATAATACCCCCATTTTTCCAAGTCCTAAAAATATATATAAATATATATGTATATCCCGATATTTGTCCTTTCCCGAAGTTCCGAATATTTCCACAAGTTTCGACAAAAAAATATTCCTCAAATTCCCTAAATCCCCAAAATTTCAATTTTTGTGAAATTAGAATTTTTCTGGAAAACCCTTTCATTCTTTTCCTTTTTCTTTTTCCCTTCTCACCCTTTTCCCCCTTCTTTCTTCTTTTTCCCCTCTTCTTCCTCTAGTTCTTTCTCCCCCTCTTTTCGACCGGGCCTCAAGGCCGAGCTCCCCTCAGCTGCCCCTGCCCCAACCCGGCCTGCTCCTACGGCACTCTAGCCCCGCCTACCACCGCCGCTCCGTCCGGCCTCGGCCCACCGCTGCCCTGCAAGCCACCGCCCCAGTTCAGCCTGTGCCGCTGCCAGGGCTCGGCTCAAGCCACGCCGCCTCCCTTGTGCAAAATCCGTCGCTACCTCTGCACCCTAAGCTCTGCCCCTCCCTTTCTATAAATAACACCGCAACCCATGCCCTAGCCGCCGCGCCTCTACTCCATAGCCACCGCCGGCCTTTGCTCTGGGCTGCCGCCGGCGACATTCGTCGCCGTCACCTTTGCGCCCGCTGCCGCCTCGGGTGAGCATCTCTCTCCCCCCCTCCCGGTGCCTTATGTTCCTTTCCTCTGCATCGTCGTCGTCGTCTACACCCTTTCTCCACCGTCCGTTGTGGACTGTCGTCGCCGTCGTCCTGCTTCGTCGCCTCGATGCGCCGTCGCTCCTGCCGCCGGTCCTCGATGCCGTGCCACCGTTGAACATCATCCTGCCGGCGCTGGCGTCATGGGAGTAGGGGGCTCGATCCCCTGTATCACTGCCATGCGGGGCCTGACGTCTCTCCTCTCCTGAGAATGACGTGTGGACCCCGACGAATATATCTTCAAGCCATCCCAGACTTCCCAGTCGTCGATCCTTTGACCTAATTCGAGCCGTCAGATCTACATAAAATACCAAGCCAATCCCAACCGTCGGATCATCCAGATCGAGTCTCCACCATTGGATCCACATGTCTCAATTCGATGCCACGTCAGCCATAGCTCAGTCTACCTCGGCCGCCACATCATCGCCACCATAGCCTCCTTTGCCAACGTGGCCTCCATGTCACCCAGTCCACAAGCCATCCACTCCTTTGTTCCATGGGCCAAGTCCACCCTGAGCCAACTTACTGCCCAATGGGCCCTACTTGTCAGCCTTTCTAGAAACAATTAATTTAAATCAGAAATCTAGGGAATATTCTTGAGAATATTCTTTTACAATTCTTTTTGGATTTTCTCTGAATTCGAACTTCCGGAGGCCATAACTTTTCCGTCTGAACTCCGATTCGACCCGTTCTTTTTCCTAAATTCATCTAAAATCATGATCTACATGTTTATGTACTATTTATTTAGAGTTTCTTAGTTTTTCCTTGTTTTATGTGTAGTCCGTCGTTTCCGCCGTTTTGGAAGATCGCGAAGACCGAGGAAGAGTTTGGAAGATTTGCGGAAGACTTTTTGATTGCAAGGCAAGTCAGATGTCAGCAGGTAATATACTGTCTAATATATATATACTCTCTCCCTTTGGATTTATAATTTAAAATTATTATATTTTGGAACGGAAGGAGTACTAGCTATATATACTCTCTCCCAGTGCGATCCTTCCCCCTCCCTCACACATTGCTCTCTTGCTCCCACGTGGAAATTGGGAGTGAGAGCTCTTCCACGATTTGTGGAAAGTGAGAAAGGGGATGTATTTAGGGGGTATCGTAGGAAGCTAATTTTTTTATACACCCAAAATTTTGAGATTGAGTTTTATTTTGGATCGTTATTGGCCATACTCTTATATAGCTAGGTAGTGACTGTGACATTTCAAAATGTGCATATGCTTGCGCTCGATCAGCAACAGCAGGTGGCAAAAGAAAAAAGCATGGTAGGATTTGGTGGTGACTTACTCCCTCTATATCAAAATATAAGCAATTTTTAGTATTCAAAACTTATCCTAAAATATAATAATTTCTCGCCTAAATTCTCTTCTGAACCAATTACAATCTTCCACATTTTAATTTTTTTTACCTATATTTTCTTTTTAACCAATCATAATTTTTTTATTTAATTTTAACTACTTTCTTAATGTCCGTAGCTAACCTTAAACTTGTTATATTTTATTTTATAATAGAGGTAGGAATAGTACAATAAACATCCGATTCAATGCGTACGTGTGTGTACGAGCTGACGATCGATCAAGCATGCAGTAAATTATACGGCCGTTAATTAACTGTTTATGGAGGTGGCCTGCAGGCAGGCGATCGATCGAGAGGCCGGGGACACGCAGTACGTGGGCCCCGCAGATCGATGAGGCAGCTGCTAATCGAGAGGGGACATCACATCGCCAAATGCTGCGTTTTCCCGCCCGTTTTTCGCCTCGCCCGCGCGCGCATGTGATCACCATGCAACTACATCGAATTAACTGCCAACTCTGTCTTTTCTAAAATATAACAATTTCTAAAGTTTAAATTTATCTTAAATATAATAATTTAGTATTTATAAAACATTTATTATTAAACTAGTCATGCTACCTCTTATTTTTATTACCACCTAACCAGTCCGGACTCATACCCTATCCATCCTGAGAAGACAAATAAGTCTTTTTACCCCTGTGCTTGATAACCGTGTAAAAGGCTAAAACTTATTATATTTTAGGATAGAAGGAGTAGATATTTTTAGAGTTTAAATTTATCCCAAAATATAGGTATTTCTTCACCTAACTCCCTATCTTAATCAATTACAACTATCTTTCATTTACTTTCTTTATCTACATTATCTTTTTAATCAATCACAACTTTCCACCTCTTAATTTCACATGCTTTCTAAGTTTTCGTGAAAATCTCTATAAATACTTATATTTTAAAACAGATCTGAGAGAGAGTAGTACTAGCAGTGGTCCCTGTCTGTTTCATCAGAAGAAGAAGATACACATGCCGCGCATGGAAGACACAGAAGGCGACAGATGAATCAGCTGTCAGATATCATGCATATATCATCCTGCAGCTGATCTCGAGCTCGCACGGACAGAAAGACAGACAGGCAGGCAGGCAGGGCAGGCAGACCACCTGCGATATAATATATGCATGCACGCACTGCATGTGATGAACAACAGATCGATCGATTCATCAACAGTCATGCCATCCACGCCAATTGCTCTGCTGCTCGATCGATCGAGAGATGCGCATGGAATTAATCTTAATTGATTGATTTGTTTGTTTCTTGCAGTACGTATAGTACCGTAATACGTACTTATTGGAGGATCAGTACATCGATTCGCAGTACTACGTACTAGTACTAATTAATGGTAGTGGTGAAATTAATATTGCACATGTAATGCTCGATCGCTTCGATCGATTGGATCTACCTCGACCGCGTTTGCTTTGTTTTTATCCTCGATAAGTTTCTAGGCAAAGCTTACTACCTATATAGGAGTAGCTACCATGCACAGGCAGATAGATTCTTACTGTCAGTATGTATGCTGCTGTGTCAGCATTTCTCCGTTACTGGCACTACGTATGCTGTTATAATTAGGGCTAGATTAATTAATACGTCCCGGTTTAATCACGAAAGTTGCTCTAGCTAGGCCAGTGTGTCGTTGGCCTCTGTTTGGCGTAGTGTCAAAATATTCCACTACTTTTTTTTTAAGATATTGGAAATTATCTCGGTCTTTGCTTTAAAAAAGCTACAAACAATTATTACAAAAGTTATAGGTCAAACAACTATTGCAGCAATCCAATTTAACCGCGTAAAATTTCGTATAAGATATTTTACACTATTAGTTCTTCGAGTTGGACAAATTACACCCTATTTGAATACAATGTTGAGGGAGGAGAGTGGGGTCCGGAGGCTCGAGGAGGGTGGGGGTAACTAAGAAAGATTGGATGTGAGGCCGGCACTACCACCGCTGTCATTCCCTTCGCAAACTAGTCACAACCACCCTGCATTCCCCATGAGCCACTATCGTCATCGCCCTACTCCTCGTGAGCCGCCATTCTCCCTTGCACTAAATCTTCTCCCCTTCCCTCTTTTCTCTGCATCGTGGCGACGGCTCGAAGCCAACAAGTCATGGGCAGTCAATGGTAGTGGCTTCCATCTCCTCTCTCATTCGAACGGCGGTGATGACTCCGAGCAAGCAAGTCACGAGTAGATGGTGGTGGCAACTGTCCTCTCTCGTGCACATCGGCAACACCATCCCCTTCACTCCCTTCCCCTCCTTCTTAAGCGACGTCGGGAGTTTGTTTTGGCCATGGTCTTAAGAAATGGAATCCTAAAATGCACCCTCTCTCCTCTTCTTCTCAGAGCCTGGTATGCCCTACTCTCCTACCTTTGCACTAGCAGTGGGAGCTCAGGGCAATTCCGGCGGTGAGGCACGGGCTAAGGGGCAACTTGGGTGGCTCTATGTAACGTCGCAGTTTTCGGGCCGTTAAAAAAACTATTTTAGTAAAAACCCTAATTTCAAAATTTTTTGGATTTTTGTGTGTGCTTAAGGACTAAGTACCGTAGATCTCAGATCAAAACCCCTTGAAACCCTAAAACCTCATTCCCAAACTCTTTCCAAGTTCCGAGACTCAAATTTTGCAATTCAATTATCTCTCCCTAAATTTTCTCGAAAAATTCAAAATCAAAAACCTCCCAAGAATTCTCTGTACTCGGGTTCGAATTTTGCAATTCAAAGCCCTCCAATAAAAACCCTTCGAAAATCAACTTTGAAGCCTTTTCATAAAAAATCTCCTAATTATTTTACCCTTCCAAAAATTCAGGTTCCTTCACAAACTCCCTTCCCAAAATTTGCCAATTTATTTATTTCCAAAAACCCTCAAATCCCAAGAATTAAAGTTTATATATCCTTTCCAAACCCTCCCAAAAATAATCTCCCCAAATAAAACTTCGGATTGAGTTCCAAATAATTGAAATTTCCTTTTGAAAAACCTTTCCCGACCTCTATTAAAAACTCCACTAAAAATCCCTCCTCTAAGTCCCCCTTAATTTTCCCAAAATTCAAATATCCAAATAGAATCCAACCCCTGGGAATTCCTTATATTTTCCTCCAAAATCAATATCCCAAAATCCCCATCCATTTCTTCCATATATATATATATATATATATATATATATATATATATATATATATATATATATATATATATATATATATATATATATATATATATATATATCCAGACAAAATATCCTAACCTCAGAAGTACAAGTCCTCCTCAGAAATCTCAGGAATCTTTGTGGGCACAAAGATAAAATTTTGAAATGAATCCCTCTCAGAAGTTTCCCAAAAGTCCCAGAGTTCAAATCTTAGAATTAAAAATCAAATCCGAGTTTAAATCTCCGAATTATCCCTTCCAAAAACCCTCCCTAGATCCTTCTCTCATATATACATATGTATGTATGTATGTATGTGTATATATATATATATGTGTGTGTGTGCGTGTGTGTGTGTATGAGTCCCTCTTGAAATCCCCTTATTTGAATTCCTGAGAATATTTTAAAGACGAGCATCAAATTCCAAATTAAAATACCCTTTTGAATCCTCCAAAAATTTCCGAGTCGCAATCCCAGACTTTAAATTAAAATCCGAAGCCCCTTGGAATTCTCTCCCTTCCTTCCCTTCTCAAAAATCCTTAATCAAAATTATCTAAATAAATATATATATTCAACTCCTAGACAAAAGGTACTCCCATACAGATCTCAGGAATTTTGTGGTCCAAAATATAAAAATTTTGGATTAAAATCCCTATTGAAAATCATCAAAAACCCTCCAAATAAATTTCTGGAAAAATATTAAGCACTACTGTTCACCGTGGGCCTCCTTCTCATTTCCGGCCCACTCGGCCTCTGCCTCCCTTCCGCACGGCCGCCCGGCAGCCACGCGGCGCACGCCCGCGCACGGCTGCCCGCGCACGCGCTACGGCCCCGGGACCCCACCTGTCATCGCCTCACCCGAGCGCTGCGGTCGCCGACACGCGGGCCCCCGCTGTCAGCAACCGTCGTCGTCTTCCTCCTCGTCTTCTTCCCTCGATCTCTCTCTATTTTCTCTCTCCCTCTCTCGATTCTTCTCGGTTCCTCGACACAGGACGTCCATGCCCATACCCCAGTGTCTCAGCACGCTTCAAGGTCAGAGACCACGTCCCGTCCCATCTCATCCCCGTCCCCTTTGTCCCTCTCCCCTCTCTCTCGCAGCAGCACGAGGAGGCATGGTGACACCGACCACAGAGGCTCGGCAGCGCCGTGTCCCGTCAGCCCGCCGCACCTTGCCCCGCATGCTCCACCGCCTCTGTCCGTCGTCGTGTAGCGCCATCTCCCGCCTATAAATCCGCCACCGCGCCGCGCCATTGCCCCCCCCCCCCCCCCAAGCTTGAGCTCTCTCTCTCCTCCACCGCCATTAATCCTTCGGCTCCGCTTCAATCCAACCGCTCCCGAAGACAATCTACTAAACCACTACTACCATTAGGTTCCTCGTTCCCTCACGAGCTTGACCGTGCCTCTAATTGCACCTGGGCGCCATCGTAGGGAAAAGCCCCAAATTGGCCGCCGCCGCCCCACCATTGCTGTCGCTTCAGAGATCGCCGTCGCACGAGGTAGGGACCCAATTTTCTCCCTCCGTTCTCCTTCCCGCGAGACACCACGTCCGGCCTAACCCATCCCAGTCTCCCTCCGCCGCTCCCTGGACGACGGCGACGACAACACCTCGCCGCCGCTCTCTGGATGCCGCCGCCCGCCGCCGTCGGCCACCATCCAAGAAAATCCGAGCCGTCTACCTCCCTCGTCGCATCCCCCTCGTTCCATTCCCGTACTCTATTTTCTCCAGTGAGCCGCCGTTCGCCGAATCCTCCCCGGCCATCGTCCTCCATCGATCTTCCGCCGCCATGGCCGGCCGGCCGCCGAACCCGCGCCTCCCCTGTCTGATCTATGGGCCTCGCCCCACTAATCCCCCCTAAGCAACCGACAAGTAGGCCACCCCTCCTAATTTAATTCTATACCTCTTACAAGTAGGCCCCATTCCATTAGTGCACAGTAAAGCTCTCTTTTAAAATCTCTTACTTGCGAATGGGCCCCCTAGGACAGACTCTCTCTCCATTTTTGGTCTTTGACTTGTGGACCCCACTGACATATGGGGCCACCCTGTCACCCTCTCTCCTTTTTTTATGACATGTGGGCCCCTTCCATTTCTCTCTCCTCTCTAGTCAACGGCATGTGGGGCCATCGTGTCAACCATCTCCCTCTCTCTTCCAAGTAGGCCTACCCCTTAATTTCTCTCTCCTCTGCCAAGGGCCCCACTTGTCAGCTAAGGAAATATTCCCTTGGCATATTCTTTTTCAATTCAAACAATTCCTTTTTAAATCCAAAAAAATACATTAAACTTCCAAAATCCATATCTTTTCGACCGTAACTCCGATTGACCCCGTTCAAGTCTCTAAATTTTTCTAAAAATAAGATCTACCTCATGGCACTATTAGTTATTAATAATATTATATTATTTCTAGGGTTTTGTATGTTTTTCTCTCGTTTCGTGCATAGTCGACGCTTCAAAAATTCGTCGGATGTCGGATTTTCGTGAAGTTTGAAGACGAAGACTGAGGCAAGTCACCCTTGACCATATTGGACCCATGATTTAAAATTTATTCTAATTTCTAAAACTTGCATAATTAGGAACACGGCTGTTTTCGGCCGCGATTCAAAATAGAATCTGTCCGGCCTAACCCATTTGCTGCATTTTTACCTGCCTTGAATAAATTATTGCCCTGACCCTTGTAGCCCTGTCATCTTGATATTCGTACTTGTGTACGGATGTCGATGACCCCTTTTATCTAAAACTAAAACCTGACGATGGGAAAAACTAGGGTTTAAATAAAATGATTCCAAACCTCGACACCCTTGGTCGAGCATTTGCGAAATAAAACAGTTTTACAAAACTTGGTCATAGGCCGTCGCTGCCTGTGTGGCTCCGACTCCGCGTGACTTTTAAGGACCGTGTTCTTGAGGAATTGCACTGAGCATATAACAGTGCGACCACAGGGTGGAATGGGACGCCCCTAGCCGAGTAACTAGTGTTCCCAGGATAGTTTTCGGTTGCTAATAAATGTGGGAGCAGTTGGGTGTCAAGAGGGCGATATACCCCCATCCCTGAGTACAGAAAATGAGTTCCTAGTACTTGGTTGAGAGAGGACCCATTTATAAGACAACGTGCTATCCTGAGAAGGCTCTGGAAAGGCCTTGTCACGAACCTCCCCGCTTGGCCAATGTGGGAGTAAGCTCGCGTCGTGTGAAAAAAGCATGCACCCTTTGCAAAGGTTTATGAACTGTTCGAGCAGCCGTGCCCACGGTCACGGGAGGATGTGAAGTGATTCCTCTAGCGTAGTTTCGTTTGCCAGTGCTTTGCAAAAGTGTTTTGTGGTATAAGAATCGTTACTAGAATCGGTCTCAGTGGCTGATGGATGACCTGAGTGGTCTGAAACGGGACTGTGTGACCCGGGATGTCGATTGGCATCATAGTTTTGGCTTCCTGAGTGGAAGCGTTGTATGTTTTGAGATGAGATTGAGGATGGCTCGAGGAGCCACTGAGATGAATTATGAGATAAGATGACGTCCTGGATAGGACGAAAGTGAATGGAAAATGAGATTATGTCTTGTGGTGGACGGAAGTGAAAATAAAGTAATAGATGAGATTACAGTGGAAAGCTGCTTGAAGGCAGACCCACTGAACCGCTGTCACGATCCGACATGCGGTATAAGGATAACTAACAACAATTAAAATTTGACTCGTCCACTTGAGTTGTTGAAAAGCAATTCGCGTACAGGATTGAGGCGAGAGCCTCCTTCCAGTTACATTGAAACAACTCACACTTGGGTTTTTGAAAATATTTTCAAATAAAAAGGTTTGCTAAATAAACCCCAGCCTACCTTTGATAGCTTGCATAATTCACGTTTTTCGTGACTTGCTGAGTACGTAAGTACTCAATCCATTCTTTTTCTCCCCTCCTTTAGAAAGAGTGAAGTTAAAGTAAAGATTAGGATTTCTTTCCTAATTCCAAGCCGTTGCTTGTGGATTGGGTTCTCGCTGCGCTGTCGTTCCGCTGCTGCTATTCTGTTTGCAGGTTGTTGCTCAGGGCTTGCCCAAAGTCGCAACTTATAAAGGTATATATATATATATATATATATATATATATATATATATATATATATATATATATATATATATATATAGAGTTAGTTAGTTAGTTGCTGTGGTACATCTCCGTTGACCGCGGGTACCAGCAAGGTTTCCTGGGACTGGTACCGGCATCGTGGTTCTGTGGGAGCTAGTTCACACCAATCTCCTGCGGCGCTTCCTCTTTGGTATCACTGTAGGTGGTGCCAAGGGCGGAGGTGCTACACTCTAGCATCAGTGATGTCCCAGCGATGGTGTCTGGTTGCTCGTATCCCCCTACCCTAGCCCATCTCTCTCATCCAAACTAAGTTTGGCATGGCTAAGGGGATACACGTGCAGTTGTTTGGTTGTTTGCATTGGTTTAGCCTAGCTAGCGTGAGACTGTGTTTGGTTGAGTGCATGAGAGATACGATTTGGAAGAGATTTTTTTTGGTTGGTTGCATAGATAGTAGGTATGGTTACCTCTTTTTTTGAGCTGAGATTACCACCTAGAACTCATGGATAAAAATTCCTACCGTTTAGACAAGCAAAACTTATTTCTATATAAATATTTTCGGTGTTAGTTTTATCTAAATTCATCGTATGAGTATATTTTTTTAAAAGCAATTCATCCATTGAGCTAATACTGTACAGTGAATCAACAGTGGTATTAGTATATAATTGACCAATTACTACTAGAGATTAGGTAGAAAAAGAAAAAAGAAAAAGGAAAAAAAAGGTTCGCACTCTTGTTCCCTGCACTCCTCGCCAAGGTCGCTCCACCGCTCGCTGCTGCTCCACTATCCCTCGCCCCTGCCGCTCCTCTGGCCCCGCCACTTGCCACTCCTTTGGTCCCCCGCTCGTCGCTCCTTGCACCTATGCAGTCGGAGTTGCTAGATCCAGTGGTCATGAGCTCAAGGCTGCCGGATCTAGCAGCTTCAAGCTCATGGCCATCGAATCCGGTGGTCCAGCTGCCGTGAAAGGGTCCAGCAATTGGAGATAGTTGGTGTCTCCCTGGAATTTGTCGTCCCTAGGTCTAGCATGCTAGAGATAGGAGAGGACGGCGGGGACGATTGGGGCCACCGACAGGCAAGAAAGACGATGACGGTGACAGTGAGAAGACGACAACACCGGTGATGAGCAGACAAAACCCTAGTTTGGGGAGACCCCCTCGCCCACTCTTGCGCGCGCGGGTGCAGCGCGTTGCATCCGCTGGACCAGGCCAAGCTGTGAAGCTCGAATTAGCCGTTTCCACTCGGCCTGGCTAGGAAACCCTTTTTGCACGAAGCACAGCCTGGCTGAGACATCGGTCTAGATTACCAAACAATAATTTCCCTACGTCCCTTGTGCGAGCCAGGTTGCATGCAGGTAACCAAATACGCCCTAAGCGATGTATGATCTAGGTAGCTGCAAAAAGAAAAGGAAGGCCGCAGGAAGAAAGAAAAGCAATTGGGTGGAAACGGGGACTAGGAGCTCTCTGACCAAAGTGAAAGAGAACTTTTGTCCCCCTCCACTACATCTACTCACCTGCGCGCGCGCATTTCAGCGCAATGCGCTGCTGCTGCTGCTGCTTTGAGCAAAGTGAAGAGTGAGCGGTCACTGGTCAGGTCAAATGATTGCTGGAGAAGCTAGTAGGATCGTTAGTACACAAGAAAGACACTACCTAAGCGCCAAAAGTTAGTAAAAACCACCACCCTTCCCGCTTTGGTTGCTGCGCTTGGCCGGTAACCACGACTCCACTGTCTGCCTACTACAATGTTCACATAGTACTAGTAGTAGGAGTAGTATCTCCTAGCTTCCCTGCTCGGTTGACAATTGCATGCTACTACTACTCTACTTCGGTCACTTGTCCTTTTCTTTGCCTACCTACCATATCATCCTTTAAAAAAAAAACTTTGGCTAGCAAGGAGTAATTCGGGTTGACTAACACAAAAAGGCTAACTTTTCTTTCCACAAACAATAAAATAAAGGGTTTTTTCTACTTTTCAGTCACCTGAAAATACCACAAATTTTAGTCACTTTTGCACGGTCTGGATCACGCTACGATTTGTGCAAAACAACAAACCTTAGCTTCTCCCCCAATCTCCTTCCCTGCAACGCGTCTCCAACGCCCTATGCCCTCCTTTCCTCCCCCCCAATTGTTCCTATACCTCCAAGTACCTGCAAGGTGTCCTTGTCCCGTCTTTACACCCGTGTCCGGTGGCTCACCCACCATGGGAGATGCCCTTCTGCCCTCATCTCCTAACCATCCCACGCCACCACCACCAAACCCGCCCGCCATGGGCCATCCCTCTAAAAATGTCTTCACCGTCCCTACCCCCTTCACCACCACCCAACCCCAATACGCCAATCTATACGTCCTTTGCCGAACTTCCAATATCGTCGGTAAGTCACTATCACCAATGCTCGGAAGTCGTCGTTGTCATCACCACCGTCGGGAAGTCACCACCACTGTCGTCAGGAAGTCATCATCATTGGTGAGTCTTCTGTCCATGTACTTCACTTCTGCCTCTCCCCCCATTAGAGGTTGAAGACGATAAGAGCAGGTGAAATGTCAGTAGCCTAAAACCTAACAATCCCCTAGAATAAAATTAAAATAAAATAAAACAAATATATGTGCCCATCCTGGCATGTGGGCCCTATCCCTTACTCCATGCTCTTAAGGCGAAAAGGCTATTTAGCGAACATTCGCGCGCAGGACGTCCACGCGAACACCCCTCCAACCTTCTGTTTTTGGCACCACCTTCATTTTATAAAAACTTTATACACGTAAACTTTATACATACAAAGCTTATACATGAAAAGTTTACGTCCGGTTCAAATTCGAAATTAGAGTTCCAGCGTAGAAATTTTATACAAGTAAACTTTATATATCATATATATATATATATATATATATATATATATATAGTTTATACGTCTGATTTTATATTCTGATTTGATTTGAAATCAAAGTCTTTTACGTAAATTGTCTACGCATTAAAAGTTTATATGTGTAAAGTTTATATATATAAAATTTTTATGTATAAAGTTTTTTTTATCGCATGTAGGCTGGGCCAAAGCGTTCACGCGCGGCCCACCCATTAGACCTCCCCCTCTTAAAGGCTCCATCGAGTTTAATTACCACGCGCTGTGAACGACGGCAATGGTTTCGGGCCTCCCTCTCTACGATGGTGAAGTCCTCGCGCGGCCCACTCCACACAGGATAGATGCTCTGGCCCTGCTAATTTTTTGGTCCTTCTTTGAAAAAGAGAGTAGTTTTGGGCTTTGGGCCGAGAGACACAACATTGCTTGGGCCTTCTGCTCTCTCGCAGTTGATTCGAGCTTCGTTCTCACGGCCTCTCCACTGAAGTGATCTCACAAACTGAAATGGCACCTACTTCCTACTCTCTTATCTTCTTCTCTCTAAAAAAAACTCTATATCTTCTCTCTTACCGAAAGGAGAATAATTAAGCAGGTTAAGATTTGATTTGATGGATTCCGGACAGTCCGAGAACACATGCATAATCATAGGTTTCCAACTAAATTCAATATTTACCTACGCTAGTTTTCTTTTCATTCTTTCAGGAAGTTTTATATATATATATATATATATATATATATATATATATATATATATATATATATATATATATATATATATATATATTTGAAATACACGAATTTTATTTAAATTTTTTAGATTTTTCAATATCTAAGTATATACCTAAGTATAACAGTTTAATTGATATTCATACGTTGCAACAAACATCTCAAATTCAAAGTTATTTCACCATCCCATATCACATACCTAGTTAATTATATGTTTGGATGACGTATACCTAGAATTAAAATTTAAGCAAAAAAGACATGCATAAGTTTAAATTTTCATACCCATTTAAGTTAGATATATATCCGATTTGAATTTCAAGGCCCGGGCATGGTGCTGGGCCTCAAGGTTTAAAATGCACAAATTTTGTTCAAAATTTTTAGATTTTTTAACTTCTAGGTATGTATCTAGGTGTAACAATTTGATTGATATCCATAGCTTGCAACGGAACATCTCGAATTTAAAGTTATTTTACCATCTTATATTATATATGTAGTTAATTATATGTTTAGATGATACATGCCTGGAATCAAAATTTAAGAAAAAAGGCATGCATAAGTTTAAATTCAGTTTAAACTTATTTGAACTAGCTAGTAATCAAGTTAATATTTATACCCAAAAAGTTTTTAAAATTTTCATATTCATTTAAATTAGATATATACCCGATTTGAATCTTGAGACTCCGGCACCATGGTGCACTAAGTAAATTATATACAGAGAGAGATAAGAGCTGTGTAAATCCGGTTTGGATGTAGAGACCGGGTTATAATCCCTTCTTCTAAAAAAATTGCATATATATCATAATCATAGCTTACCATAGGCTTTGAAGCTACCAGAGTGCCACCTTCAGGCTTCACTTGGATTCCATCTGATTTGCCTCTGCAACTGCAAGTGCATCTTACTCGATCAATGCATCCATCTTTACACTCTACTTAGTGCAAGTTCTCTGCATTAGCCACGGCTAGCTGTCTGTCACTGCCATAAAAGCAACCAGCTGAGAATATTACCGCAAGCAATTTACCATTCAGTTTCTGACTAGATTAATCGAGAAAATGTTACATAGTACAGCACATATATTCCATTCCTTTTGCCAACCAGGCTATCAGCTGAACACGAATTTAGACAGAAAGAAAAAGGAGAGGGAACTCTCTAGCTGATCAGGAACAGATTCCAGTTAATCTGGAGCTGACACAACTGCATGCAGAGGTTTCTTGAGGCCCTGTTCTTTCCTAGTTATTTAAGCCGGTTATTTTCTCATCTTCCATACGCATGCTTTTCAAAACGATAAAAGGTGTTTTTTTGCAAAAATTTTATATATGAAAGTATCTTAAAAAACAAATAGATCTATTTTTCAAGTTTGTAATAGTAAAATACTTAATTAATCATGCGTTAATGATATTTCTCGTTTTGCGTACGACTTATAAAAAAAAATAAGTTAGAAAGAACACCATGTAACTTTCATTCAGGTTAGCAATACAGAAATTGATGTAAAATACTCTTTCTCCTCTCTCTCTCTCTCAAACACGATGCGTTGCAGAACGAATATATTCGATGCAGCATGATACCATTATTCAAGATAAGGAGACCAAATTAAAGTGTAGTCCAAATGCCTCCAAAATTTACTACAGGTTTCTCTTGTTAATCGTTGCGTTTGCGTCCAAAAGAAGATCCAAGCCAAGTACACTGGCATAATTTTAAACTAGTCCATGTCTCCCTGATAAAACCAAAGCAACATGCACTTGGCATAATCTATTGTGCTTTCTACCAAGACTGCAAGCTCCTTGGAAAACCAGATGAGAATTATTTCCTCATCTTATTATATATATTTTTATAAATATCTAGCTAGACCGGTCGACGGTCGGCGATTATCATGGTCGAGATCGAACGGCTGAGATCCATCGGTATGGCCCTACCTTTGGCCCTCTCAAAGGGATAAGGCAGAGACCCATGCATCCATGCTCTCTCTGCAGTGTGATGGAGATGATGGCTCCATTGTTGTGTCTATGGACTTATAATTGGGTCCAAGTGCATGTTGTCCCCTTAGATCCCATAAAGTTGCATGCACACATCATGTATACATGGCAATATGGCATGCAATGCATCATGGTAGTATCACACTAGCTTTTGATTTAGTTTGGGCATTAATTCCAGATGAGAAGGTGTGTAGCACTGCAGGAGGGTCTCTTTCAGTACTGCACTTAAGGAAAAGAGGGAGCCAATTATTAGTCCCACTATTAGTTAATACAGTCCAATCTGATGAACTTTATGCATGCCTCCTGAATCATATTATTATTAATTAATGTTCCTACCAATAGAAACTCATTCAGCTCACACAAAAAGAAATAATCAAGAAATTGCAGCTATCTGGTACAGAATCAACACAGCAGGGCAGTCCCTGGACCAAGGAAATTTGTTTCCTAACATACTTATTATTAAGTTTTTTTTAAAAAAAGTACAGTACTAGACTCATTTGACTCACTCACACAAAAGAAATAATTAAGAGATCGCAGCTAGCTGGTGCAAAATCAACAGAACGTTGCAGTCTCCCTGGGCCAAAAAACAATTTTTTTTCCACATGCTTAATCAAGTTTTTAATTAACCAGTACTAGACTCATTTGACCATGGACCCACAATCCAGCACTATTTCAGCTGTTGCTAGATCTCGTCCTTTTTCTTTTGCACCTTTTAGGGCAACTTGTGTGCAATCTTTTTTTCTCTTTTCTTTCTTTCTTCTTCCTTCCAAGCTAGTCTTTTTTGACCTGGAAGAACACAAACTATAGTAGAGTACAGTGTGCCATGAGCCAGACCAGGGACACCGTCGCATAACTACAAAACTAGGCGTACGTGCAGGACTAGACAAGATCACTTCACTTGCTGCAATTTAGATGTCGCTGCCAATGCAGCAGTAGCCAATCTCCATCCTTGTGTGTGTTTATATGGATAAGCCTGCAGAGAAGACAGTGATGTGCAACAGCATATGTACCACGTTGCTCCCAACATATGGACTACCATTGATTCCTTTGGTTTAGATAAGGTCCATTATTAACCGTCTCGAATGCAAATAATTGTTGAAAAAAGTTGAAACACGAGAAAAAGACACCAGCTCTGTTTTTAAATATATGATGTTGTTGAGTTTTGGATGTGATATTTGATCGTTTATCTTATTAAAAGAAACTACTTCCTTTGGCTATAAATACATGACTTTTTTAGCACTGATTGACCGAAGGACTATAAATACATAACTTTTTAGCACTGATTAACCGAAGGGAGTATATAAGTATCATTTATTTTGTTATGGCTTGTTATCAATTAAAGGTACTTTACATATGACTTATATTTTTATATTTACACTAAAATTTTTAAATAATACAAATGGTTAAACGTCATATAAAAACTCAACAGCATTATATACATATATATTTAAAAACGGAGGGAGCAAAATTTTAGCCGCGTGTTTCTTATGTTTGTAATGATTGAATGTCGTTCTCCCCATCAGTAACACATTGCATGCTAGCTCTGTAAAAGAATATATATATATATATAAGAGGGTGCACACATATGACAGTAAGCATTCCAGCAAAACACTTAATTATCACTAATGCATAGCTTTGTCTAAACGAAACATACTCGATAACAGATGCTTAATTGTTGTTGGTGTTGGTCCAAGCTATCATTCATGTGTTCACCCTACAAAGCGGAAAAGCTAGCTCCACCCTCCAAGAGCAGCTGGATACATACCCAAGATCTATCTCTCCTTTCGGAAAAGCTGGGCTAATGATCGATCAAGTGCTATATACGTTAATGAGATCAAGATTGAGCCTTTCCACACAAGTTAAATTAATAAGATTATCTTGTACCTCCAAACCCTTCTAAAGAGGAGTTAAAAATCACAAGTGGCGCGATCCGATTCGCGGACCGATGATTAGCTGGCACGGCTACAGGTGGCACATACACATGCATGGCGTCATGGACCAATGGCATGTATATATGCAAGCAAAAGGCACATGGAAGGTAAAAAAAATTATTGGGGAAGTTAACTTGGGAAGCACATGAATTGCATCTTGTTATTGCTAATTAACAGTGTTAGTGGTCTCCAAAGCAGGCAAGATCCTGAAGTGGTGCATCCGGAGATTAAACAAGTGACAGTGGTGAGTAAAGAAAATGCAGAAATTTATCCTTCCAAGTCCGTGGAGACTGATCAGGCATAGTGCTGCGTGTGACAGTGGCAGGGGATGTAGAAGGATCACTACCACAAAACCGAGATTTCGTGAGGATTAAAATACCGTCACGAAAAATTTTTCATGATGGTTCACCCTCACGAATCAAAAGTTTTTTGAGGCGGTTAATCATCACGAATTATTTTCACGAAAATTATGAGGCCACCTGGTCTGTATTTCGTGACGGTGGGTGGTCACCGTCACGAAAATTAGAGGACTTCCCAAGAGGTCACCCATTCTTTCGCCTAAGCACGCTTAACTTCGAAGTTTTGATGGGATCCGGTGCTTTGGTGCTGGTATAATCGTATCTAAAATGCTTACGTCGTCGGTAGGTCTAGTTTTTTCTTGTCCAAGTAGAGGAGCAATGGTACTGTACATTATTTTGTGAGAGAAAAATCATTTTTGGGACGGTCTAAAAAATACCTTCACAAAAATATGTTTTCATGACGGACTTTGCTACACCTTCACGGAAATTGTGATTTTCGTGAGAGTGTATCTAATCCTCTCACGAAAATTCACCACCGTCACGAAATCTCGGATCGCATCTCTAGAGCTAGCTAGATATTTTTTCTATTTAAAAAAATCAATTTCTAGAGATAAATCTAAACAAATACTTATCTAAATGCATCTCTAGAAGTTGATTTTTATTGGAACGGAGGGAGTGGCTATTTAGCTGCATATATACCTCCATATGGCTGCCATTGAAGCATGCAACCACCATGCATGCATCACCTTGTGATATCTTATCCCCATATGGGCATCTGTCACCACATTGTGCAGTGGAATTTATTTTAGGGTTCTTGCATGCACAGGTTATGTCTGGTGAAGGTTGGTGGTGTTGGTTCATATAGCATCAATTCCATACCCTGAAAATGGGAAGAGGGTGATCCCAGTTTAATTTGCTTTCCCTCTTTTCCTTTTCAATCTCAATTGTTACATGCCATATCTTGAGAATGAAATTTTTATGTCTAAAAAAGTATTCTCTTCTGTTGTAAAAAAAAAGAGAGAGAGAGAGAGAGAGAAAGTATTCTCTTTTGTAATACTTTCTTTGTTCTAAAATAATTTCACTTTTGGTTTTAAGAGTGTAAAACAAGGTAAACGAGAAAAGACTAAAGTGACCCTCATTAATTAAAAAGTAGTATTGGTGATGGGTAGATAAGGAGTAGATAAGAGGTATTGAAGGAATAAAACTTATCGATTTACGGATCGAGAGCAGCTAAGAGGCTAAAGATGAAGTTATTTTAGGATAGAGAGAGTACATAGTAGTATAATATTTTATAATATAAGAATTGTTACACTGAATATATCATCCAGAGCATTGTCAGAAGTTACAGTTGGCAAGTCCTACATCTTTCAATATTCTTTGACATGCTCAAGCACATCATGCAAGACGCCATCCATGCATATATACCTACTTCATGGCAAGGAGAAAAATAAGAGAGAAACGAAGGCAGGATGACCTACGCCTTTCTACCAACCAAAGTTTGGTTGCATGCACAGCAACCACTCAGGATACTATTTATCATCAGGATACATGCTCTCTTGTTTTGAAGCATGTCCGGTCAGATCATAGCACAGGATGTCCAACCTCAGGAGATGTCAATCTTATCCTGTGCAGAACAAACGATTCTTGATTTTAGTCATCTCTTTTTTCTTTTTTTTTCATCTTCTCAGTCGTCAAAATCGAACACATTTTCTATGCATCCGGTATATATATATACCTGGCATACGTAGTAGCAAAATAAAGTGATTAAAATTTTCATCTTAGCATCCGTTCTTTCTCGACTACAATGAGGCATTCTCGCGCTGTCTCAACTCTCTCTTGGCAGGTCAGCGAGTTGGCTTTATTTTTTATATTGTCATCTTCTCTTAGACGTGTCGTGCGTCGAGGTGCCGTCATTACCATCTTATCATATCTGCTATCCATCTTTGGATTTCTTTGTCGTGACCTCTCTTTGAGCTTCGTCGTAAATAGACCTCCACCTCATCCCATATTATTATTGATGTTGCCACATCTTCTTTGAAGAAGATGCCACAGCTACTAAAGGTGAGTCCTCGCCCACCGCTTCCCACTCTTAGCCACGATAAGTACCACATTTATATTGTTTTGCTAGAGATTGAAGACACACTTTACCGCTGAATTTATCTAATTGAGATTTTCGTGAAACGTACAGTATATAAGTAGGCCCTTGTTTGGATTTGTGAGGATCGAAAAAAATCCCTTTGACCGAGAGAAATGGAAGGGGTTAAAATTATTTACACCGATCTTTAAAGGGATGAATTGATCATATGTTAAGGGCTTAAAGGCAAATTTACCTTGCCTGATATATGCCCCTCTGCCTATGCGGACAAGTCCTAATTGTGCTCGATATACGACGATAGATCGAGATCGAGGAAGGAATTAACAATTCTTTTTCTTCCCTATATATGTACTGAATGAATTTCGTGCAGAGATCGGCCATGAATCCCATGCATTCTAGCTAGCTACATGCATGTCTGCCCTTACAAAGGCGAGCGTACAGTACTCCTCTTACACGCCTTTAGCTATATACACATGTCTCCATCGTAGCATAGCGTAATGCACATGTCATGTATACATATATAGTCCCTCCTGGTTTTTTATTTGGCGCTATTAATTTTTGAACATACGTTTGATTATTCGTCTTATTTAAAAATTCTGTACAAATATAAAAAAATATAAGTCATGTTTAAAATATCTTTAATAAAAACAAATCATAATAAAATAAATGGTAATTACATAATTTTTTTAATAAAATAAATAATTAAATATATATTTTAAAAGTAAATGACGGCAAACATTAAAAATCTAATTAATCTAAAGGAGTAGCTATAGTGTGTGTAATTGTTGGGGACCCCAGCTACCAAACGATCGACCGATCGATCATGGGATCGAAAGCTACCTAGCTAGCAATGCAATCGACAACTGACTCATCAAGATCAAGTGCATGCATGCATCGATATATATGTGCATATATAAACATTTATATATACATGCAAGCTTTGCAACAGCGACATAACGTAGCATGGATCGATGTGGCCCGTCCATCATAGCTTGTATAAATATAAATATATATATATATATATATATATATATATATATATATATATATATATATATATATATATATATATATATATATATAAATTAAAAAAAATGTGTGTGTAATGTGTAGCTAGTGTGTGTTGGTATGCTTTTCGTTTGGTGCTGTGCATGGCGACAACGTGAAAAGGCTATACATATAGATACGACGTGCAGTTTGATACATTATATGTATATACGTATACACTCTGCAGGTAAGCATCCGTATGTACATGTATGGCATATATGAATTTTGTTGTTGGCTATATATTAGAACTATAGAATGTGGTTTATATTTTGGTTTGTTCATTTGCTCGCAGCTTGCGGTATTTTAAGACGTGGAACCTCTTTGTTCTGTGTTGGCAGATCTCATGTATATCTCTTCGATTACAGGGTTATAATCACCTCATTTATTCTGTATAACCTGTCATGACAAAAAGAAAAAGAAAAAAAATCCAACTGTTGTATCGAAGAAACAGTATACTTAGTGGTAGTAGTGGTTAAATTGATGTAACTTGATCATTTTAAAGGGATCAACGTTTAATTGGTAGTATTATATATATATATATATATTGCGAGCTAGGAAAAACATCTATAGTGTTTTGTCTCTTTTTATGAAGAAACTAATAAAACCATTGCTAATTGTACATCGCACAAATATCAAATCTCACTAATATGAATAATATGGTACTCGCTTCATTTTTTTTTGTTTGACGCCGGTTAGTTCAAAACCAAATATTTAGAGAGGGAGAGAGTACAATATAATTTGTTATGAAATCTTTAGATCGAGAGGGTCATATATCCAACCCGGATCCATGTGGAGCAGCCGTTTAATTTGATTCATCATTTTAATTTGCTCTTCTCAATATTTGATTCATCTATTCAAGATAATCCAGCATGCAATGTAGGCCATCCATCCATTTACCCTGTTGCTCGTACTATGTCGTCGTTGATGTGAGCCGAGCTTGAATTAATTGACACGAAAGATAATGGCAATTAATCATATAGTATGAATTATATGGACATATATATGTATTAAATTGGCTAGCCGTCATTTTCGCCGTCACTGCTAAGAGCTAGTAGTGCGAGAACTATGCATGTGACCAATGTACTTGGACGCAGACACGCACCAAAAACCATTTTATTCACAAAGCATCATTGTTAATTAAGCTGCTAATTAATTAGTTAAAATTTGTGCACATATTTTATCAATAATAGAATTCATTTCAGCCTTTGCTTTAAAAAAACTATAACCAATTATTACATGTGTGCAGAATAAACGACCGCCAATTATAAAATCACAGCTTTAACTAAAAACAAGAAAACCACTTAGAATATTCCTAAAAATAGAGATAACACTACTAATCTTTTAACTATGGTCGATGAGAATCTACAAAACCGTTATTTCTTTATATGTGTGTGTATATATATATATATATGTGTGTGAATGATGCATCTATATATAATTGAGCTGATCATCAGCAACAAATCCTATACCAAATCGTGCAACTCTCGTTGTTGAAAAGGTTAAATTTGTCACCGGTCAGACTCTGTCACGACCAAGATTCGTTCAAGCATTCAACACTAATTTAATTCTCCCTTTTCACTTTGGATCCCTCTGATCGATCTCACCAATCTTTATGCATGCATAAAAGCTTTAATTAATTTTTCGCTTTAACTACCGCGACCACTACGAGCAGAGCAGGACGTCCTCCACACTAAACTAAACCAACAGTCTACTCGGATCGTGACAATGACATCTGGGGCCCACATGACCTGTCCCCACCTGTCGGTGAGGGTGTGTTTGTGTATGGTGGTTACTGAGGGCTGTTGGGTGAGTCACTGGCCGGTCTGGAGAAGGCGCAGCCGGCTGGCCCGCTGTCAGGACGTGGGCCCGCGGATCTGGGCCCCGCTACCCTGGGACATACTCCTATCGAGGAAGGTAACTGCGCTGTGGGTCCCATTGGGTTCAGGGTTGTTTGAGGGGTTTCTTTGGCCACTGGTATAACTTAATGGTTTGATTTAGGGCTCCACTTTGGGGAAAAAACCGTATGTTTTTAAAACTGTTAAATGGTATATTTTTTAAAAAATATATAAAAATTATTTTAAAAAATCATATTAATTAATTTTTAAGTTTGTAAAAGTTAATACTCAATTAATCATATGCTAATGGCTAACCTTATTTTGCGTTATCATTATCATCTTCTTTTTCCCTTGTCTTCAAACTCACCCTTAGGATTTTTGTTTCTTTTGTAGAAGGTTTTCTTACTTTGAAGGAGTATGAGCTATTGATGGTTGTAGTAGCTAATATCAACATTACGTAATGACCTTTTGATTATACTGGGAACATTATATAGCCCGATTGATGAAAGCATACAGCTTGTCGAGAAATGATGGACCTGTTGGTTATTCATGATGAGTATGAGTATTCTAAGACTAATTGGCATAAATAATTGTACATATGTAGGATTCCGATGTTGCTTGCAAGCATTTGTCAATAGATGCTATGTTTTTATGGTGGTGTTTAATGTTTCAGCACAAAGAGTTTGTGTTTGAAGTGTTTTACGTGATTTATAATTTTGTGAGATGTCGTTTATATATTTATTGATTTTCTTAGAAAGTGAGTGAGGTGACTTGTATCCTTCATATTTTAAAAAGGATGGAAAAATTTTGAGATGCCATCTACAGTTACTTTGAAAGAATATAATATAATGTTGGTAACCATGGGGGTGAGGATGACGCACAACGTCAATTCCTAAATAACTGTTTTAGTGTTGGCTTGAATAGACTTCAAATATTATATGGCATAGCATCGCCTAATTTAATGACCGCAACATATCTAAGAAGAATCATCAACAATGAATAAAAAGCATAATCACATTGTTCAATATTTTTAAGTGCCTAAGTAAATCATCAAGAAATAGGACGATCTCTACTAGTACAATAAATGTTCACCCAGATGCATATAAACCTAGCAAGTTGAAGCATGTCAATAAAAAGTTACAGTAAAACCATTCGTGCTAGGTCGATAAGTTAAAAGATTATGATTAACTAGTGTTTGTTTTTTACGTCTGTTTGGAAAAATGTCAAAACCTATAATCAACACTTTACCTAGTATTATCTAAAAACAATCAACTTTACTTACCTATGCCACGGCACCTATAGTCCTTAATTTACCACTCAAAGAATATTATAATTTGGACGATATCTTTTTTTCCAAACAAATATTTGGACGATATTTTGTAACACAAAAAAAATCTGCTTATGATGCGAATTGAGGTGCGCATGTAGAACTGGTACAAAATTCATGTGTTCCAAGTAGATCCATAGCAATCACATTTCACATGTTCATGGATGAATTACTGCCAACAGTTATATTGGCAAAATGAAAAAAAAATAGAAGTTGCATTTCTTCCACTCATTTCGTCAGCTATTATGATGGAGTTACTTAAACATGCTTCCAAACTTTATGATATAAAATACTACCCAATTTCATATTTCAAGGGGCTAAATAGAACCAAACAGAGTATTTCAGATGTCAAATAGAGCTATTTCAAAACTAAATTATCAAGAAATATGATAATTACTATTTATATGGTAAATGTTTAATTTGAGGCATAGAAACCTTGGCAACTTGGAGCCCATTAGAAACAAAACAACGCAAGCTTATCAATAAAACTATCCAAGTTGTATAGATATTACACAATCCGCCGCCGCAACAAATTCACCTTACCAGGCCGATAAGGATCAAAGTCCTGCTTCTAATTTCTCCTTTTAAACCTATGTAAGTAAAATGTCAAAACCTATAATTAACTTCACCTTCCTAGCCCACGGCATCTAGCCCACCTCTGAAAAGAAAAAGACCAATATTTCGGAACATGGAAAATTCTCTTGCAATTTGAGCTGTGGATGTAATGTTAACACACATGAGAAATTTTTGTGTCTCAAATACAGATGCCCAACTACAGATGACATATATTCACAAACTACAGATGCCCAACTACCCAAGCATCCTCTGACATATTCCCTCATTAAAAAAAAAATAAGGCTTTAACTATCAATTATTTTCTTAGAATATATATTTTTTTATATAAATTGATATTACTATATTCGTATTTAGAATTGCTTATTTATGATTATGCTTTTCAATAAAAAAGAGATCCTAATAAAATAATTTTTAGTTAAAATCTTGTCATAACAAAATCTAATACGTCTTATATTTTTAAATAAAGAGAGTAATTTTACGAGGTGTAGTGTAAGTATTTGCAAGATGCCAAAAATACAAGTCCAAATTTTTATTTTCTTCCCGTCATTTTCCTCGGGCAAGAACTGCTTTGTCCACTCCGCTGCCATTTGTGCTGCTCCCTGCTGCTTCGCAACCCCCACAGCTTTGCTTCCCGAGCCCCTTTCCTCCTCCCTGGATTCGGGCGACCAGGCCGAGAAAAGAAGCAGAGAGTGAGGAGAGAGAAAAACAAAGCAGCCATAGAGAGAGAGAGAAGAAGAAGAGAGGGATAAAAGCAGCAGCGAAAGGAGCTTGAGCTCACAAACAGCAAGCTCTCTCTCTCACACACACAAACATTTCCTTCTCTCCTCCTCAACGATGTCCTAGCTAGCTACTGCTAATAGCTTCTCCTGTAGCTGTACAAGTAGTGGTAGTAGCAAGCAGCAGGCGGCTAGCCGGCTACACGAGCCAATCGCCCAATCTGAGCTCCTGCATCGTAGGGCTGAGGCTAAGGTGGCGGTGGCTACATTGGCGGAAGGAGAGATCCTTTGGACTCTACCGTCAATATCTAATCTTTCGGGCGGCTGATTTGGCTGTTCTTGGAGACTAGTTTGGTCCAAGATTTGTGGGCACCGGATCAAAATCGTGCCTTTTGGAGGTGATTTCGTCCTGGATTTGAGGTTTCTTGCTGCGAAGATCGCGACCTGGTAGATCTCCTTCTTGTTGGCTGCAGAAGAAGAGAGCGGTGTCTTGTGCCCCTGTAGAGAAGGAGCTATGAGACAATGAGGGAAGAGAGCACCAAGAAGAGCAAGGTACCATCTGGGTTTCTTGATCAGATAGATGAGCTTGTTGTTCTTGTGGAGCTCTTCCCTTTTCTTTTCTTTTTTTTTCTGGTTGACCATGCTTTGGTGTTCATTTTGTTTATATCCTCCCTTTTATTTTGTTTTCGATATTTGTAGCTTTCATGGTCCAAGTCCCTCGTGAGGAAGTGGTTCAACATCAGGAACAAGGCACAGGACTTCCATGCTGATTCTGATACCAGCCAAGGTATGATTAATGGATTTTAATGCCCCCATTTTGGTTGTTCAAAGATGAGTAATTGCAGCCTATAAGCAAGATTTAATTTTTTTTGCGTATTTATTCTTGGGATTAATAAAAGTACCCCACCCTCCAAATGGCATCTTCCCCTTTACCTTTGCTTGCTGCCTGCTCCGGTGTGGTTTGGGCAAACTGCTTAGCTGATCCAAGAAAGCTAATTTCTTGAGACTTCTCTCCTACTGTATTTTGTTGTTATCATCTCCTTATCCGATCTTTGCAGTCCAAGATCGAGGTCTTGATTCCAAGTTAGATGAGCAGCTAATTGACCTGTCACAATCAGACGCTTTTTATCCTTCGTAGATATCTGCTACGCTTACGTTTCAGTTTCCAGTTTTGATTTAGTGATGCACAAGTCCTCAAAAGGTCACAACCAACCAATAAATCTTTTTGCTACACACAAACACACTGCAACAAATTTTGTTTGCTGTTGCTTGGAACGATCCTTCTACTACCCGAATTTCTATGCACGTTTAATGTGAAAGTGAGTTCATCGAAAGATCAGAGGCAGGCAGCTTTTTCTTTGTTGTGTGCCTGTGTTTGGTTCTGAGATTGCCGTGTGATCCAGGTAGGGATGGTGGTGGAGCAGGGAGGGCCAGCTTCTCAGCGAGCTCTGCAAGCACAAGCGCAGCCAAGAAAAGCAGAACAGGTACAGTGAAAAGAAGCATTTGGACCACGCCTCCCTCTCTCTTCTCATACTCAAACAGATGCAGCTTTCTCTTCCCACCACAACTCTCTCTTTTCCTGCTGAGTTAATCTTTGTCAAGCTCCTTTGAATCTTTCTGCAGCACTAGGCTCTTTTGCACTGCCAAGCTATCTGATTATTCCTATTTGTTGTTTCCTTATGGGCCCGTAGACCGGTCGTCGTCGAAGCGGAGTGGCGATCGCGTTCGCCGAGGGAGGAATGATTTCGATCTAGCACGCCTGACAGAGGTTCAAGATTACAGGTGCCATTGATTCACCATGCGTGTTTTGCCTGCTGGCATTGGGTGTGTTGTGTAGTGACTAGTGAGATTGGATGGAATCTTGCATCTTTGTCTGATAATCATTGTCCTAATTTATGTTGGGTAGTTCCTGCATTTTGAGTTTGCTACATTATGTTGAACGAATCTGATGGATCACTCCTTTGCTTCCTTTTGCACGTAGAATCTTTGCCGCGACGTGGAATGTCGGTGGCAAGTCCCCACCAAGGGGGCTAAATTTAGACGAGTGGCTTCACTCTTCTCCTCCTGCTGATATCTATGTGTTAGGGTATGTGTCAGTTGACATCCTCTGGAGCTAATCTTATCTGTACAGTGGTGATCCTGAGCTGTTTCAGTTAATTTACTATTATCGGTCTATGGCAGATTTCAGGAGATTGTCCCTTTGAATGCTGGAAATGTTCTTGGCACTGAAGATAATCTTCCAGCAAAGAAGTGGGTATCTCTTATTAGGAGGACACTGAACAAGAATCCTGGAGCCAGTGGTTCTGGTGTCTACCATACGCCATCACCAGTCCTCAATCCAGTTGTAGAACTAGATGCTGATTTTGAGGGGTCTGCAAGAAGGCAGGAGAACTACTCATTCTTTCATCGTCGATCATTCCACAACCTCAGCCGTAGTTTAAGAATGGATTCAGACTACATGTTCCCACAACCAAAGTTGGATCGAAGGTTTAGCGTTTGTGACCCAGTCAGCTTGGGGGGCAGACCAAGCGACTTTGATGGTACTTTGCGGTGGATTGGGTCACCAGAGGAGGAGAACATTGATGAGGAACTCTATAATGCTGCGCAATTTTCTCCACTCCCTTATAACTGCAATGCATTGGCACCTACTGAAGATAATGATGAGCAATCCAATAGATCAAGGTATCTATCTATCCCTTCATGAACATTGGCAATTATTACCTGGATCTGATGCAACTTACCCTAAATTTTCTAAATGTTGATTGTAATGTACCGCATCTTTTTGGATCTTAAGGTCATGCAAAACTAACTAGTTGAAACTGCCTATGGCTCTTCAGGTATTGTTTAGTTGCCAGCAAACAAATGGTTGGCATATTTCTCACTGTATGGGTGCGCAATGAAATAAGAGATGATGTCAGAAACTTGAAAGTTTCTTGTGTGGGTAGAGGATTAATGGGTTATCTTGGAAATAAGGTAATATGAAATTAAGAGGCGTATAAATATCTTCACCATATACATTTATTCATTGTTAACATGACACAAATTTCTAAATTGGAAATCGTAACTTTTGTATTGCAGGGTTCTATATCAATAAGCATGTCTTTGCACCAGACAAGCTTCTGCTTCATTTGTTGCCATTTGACCTCAGGAGAAAAGGAAGGGGATGAATTGCGCAGGAATTCTGATGTTATGGAAATATTAAGAAAGACAAGGTTTCCACGAGTTCGTGATGCTAATGATGTCAAGTCACCTGAAACGATTCTTGAGCATGAGTAAGTGACATGTTTTTGTTTTCTTAGAATGCTAATGTGGAAGCTGTGGCAAACTTGTCTAATAATTTGTTATCTTCTCATAATTATGCAGTCGTATAATATGGCTTGGGGATCTGAATTATCGTATTGCCCTGTCCTATTGTTCAGCGAGAGCTCTTGTCGAAATGCATAACTGGAAACAATTATTAGAGAAAGATCAGGTAATTTTGCAGTGAACTACCGAGACTATTCAGTTCTATTCTATTGCTTGTTTTGTTTATTTTGGTTATGTAACTTAGCAAAGTACAACAAAAAATGGAAGATCAAAATGTTCAGACCAAAATGTTTTTACATATTACTTTGGAGGAAGGGCTACTAAAAACTTTTGAATTGACCTCTTCTGGAACAGCTTCGAATACAACAAAGATACGGGCGAGTTTTCCAGGGTTGGAAAGAAGGAAGGATTTATTTTCCTCCCACATACAAGTATTCGTTCAACTCTGATCGTTATGCTGGAGAGGGCATGCATCCCAAAGAAAAGAGAAGAACGCCTGCATGGTATGTTTCATCAGTTATTACATTAACTAGATAGGACTGCCTTATTTTACTGTACAATATTATTTCTCAGTGATCTCATCCCTTTTCTTCTCTGGATTATATACCAAAGGTGCGATCGCATTCTCTGGTATGGTAATGGCCTCAACCAGCTGTGTTATGTTCGAGGGGAGTCTCGCTTCTCCGACCACAGACCAGTGTACAGCATTTTCATGGCAGAAGTTGAAATTGTACACCAACGGAGGAAAAACATGGGATATTTCAGCTCTAGAATTGAGGTGGAAGAGCTACTACCGCATTCTCAGAGCTACAGAGAAATAAACTTTTACTGATTTTGAGTTATCTTAATGGTGCAAGGTATGTTAACTCTTCTTAGATAGTGACAAAATGCTGTACTTGTGTTTTTAGTTACACTACTTATAACTTTTTTTTATCATACAGATTAGGGTACTTGTCAAAAGTACAACATGTAGGGTTCAAGAGTCAGCTCATTAGGTGATCAGATGTGAGTTTGACTACATATTTTAATTTCTGGTTCATTTTTGTTGACTGGTGACATGCTTAGCTTCTAAGATATGATTGCCAATAGTGATTAATTGGTTTGAAGTCTAATGGCTTGTTTATTTGGCATCCCCCGTGCAGATACTCTAGCAAGAATGTGCAAATACTAACTTAAAGGTACAATTCTCAATTTTGTAGATATTGAAACCTCTTGCAAAAACTAAGATGATTGACACTGTTTTATGGTGTCATTGCAGGATATTGGGCAATTTTGCAGGCGACCATTATGTTAATGGAGAAGTATCAGCCCATGCCACTAACTATACACTGAAGCCAACTTTAGCCTCTTAGTTTCTCTGAGCAAGCTATTGCTTCCTTTTTTCTCTCTTCCTTTTAGAGTGTCAATAAACACCAATATATTATTTTCCCCTTCCCTTTTGGAAGCTTTGTAAAACAGCTAGTGTTGTATCCCATGCAAGTTGCGGAATTATTGTAAAACATGACACTTAGCTTTAGGACAAGTGTTCCTAGACTGAGGGAGGAATGATGAGTGTGAGTGAGAAGCTTGCACAGTTACAATCATGTGAATAACTTTTTTTTTCTTTGTGGTGCCTGAAACAGTCAAGTGAGGCATGCATTAGTGCTACTCATTGCTATGACAAAAAGATTGGCTCCCTCAATTATGCTCCCAGATGGCTTGGCCCTGTGCAATGTTCCTACAAACCCCTGGTGTTGCACACTCTTTTATTTAACCTGTTCCTATTTGTTACCTCTTGACTGTTACTAGTCAGTTTCAATGGCTCATTTTATTATCCACTGGTGTACCATGGCAGCAGAAATGATTCTCCATCATCTCATCTCATGCATGCTCTTGCAAGTTGCAGCAGCAGTAGTTCATTGTTCAGAAAGGGTATCCACTGTATGTATGTATGGTTTCTTGGAGAATGCTGTGGCTGTTGTCCTGAAGCCTCTGTTAGTCTTGAATCTTTCCCAGGTCATGTAGAAGTAAACACACCTCTCTAAGCTCTCTGGTATTGCAAACTTATTGGGAGTGTAACTGTTTAGTCTCCTTTTGTTCTCTAGCTGAGTGGAGCCACATGGTTTGTGATCTCTGTATCCCAGGTTCATGCGCTCCATTGCCAACAGTTATTGTTGGATGAAAAAGCAATGGCACATTTCAAAGTTCATCAAGAGAATTCAGATTCAGAATTAAGTTCCTACTGGCTGGTGGGCATGGTAAAAATGCAGTAATACGAACTGATCAAATTCAGATTCAGAACTTCGACTTCTTGCTCCAGAACTCTGCCTCTGCTCTGCTCTAGAAGAAACTAATAAATATTTTTGATTCCCTGCTATCCATGTGAAGGGTAAACTAGTGAGTAATATATTCAGTCAACCACATACTGTATCGCAATTCTTCCCTTCGACCAGCTTGAGTACTTCTCTTTTTTCTTTCTTTATTTCTTGAGTACTCAATGCAATACTCCACATTGTGACTGAAATTTTGTTAATCTGCAGCCAGTTATTTCTCACTTTAAGAAATTTCAGAATCTTGCATGGGCTGTTCCAACTTCCAACAAGCAACATGCAGAATCAGGACTGAAGGTTGTTTAAAGCAGAAAAAGCAAAAGCAACAGAAGGAAGAAATGCTGTTCCAATAGCCCAAGTGAAGAGGGGGAAAAAAAGAGATAAGAGTAATAAAGCTAAAGCTGGTACAGTAAAAAAGAGAAAGGAACAGTCACATCGAACAAGATCCAAGTACTCCAGTACTACCACAAGCAAAGCATCTGCATTACTGTCAGTTGCTACCGCTGTAATTTGCTTTCTTGCTGCTGCTGCTGCTATTACCCTGAACTGAAGTCCCAGCTTGTTTCTGTAATCAACATGGACCACCAGGCACTGCACTGTGGTTAGGTTAAGCTTTAATCTGTTCCTTAATGGCAACAAATTGTCATAACTGAAGCATTTGCATTGTGATGCTCATCAATGTGACAATCAAGTGCCATGATCTGGTCTGTCATCAGAGGCAGGAGGTAAGCAAAGCAAGCAGTGGATGCAGAGGAGTCAAGGGGCACGGGTGGTGGCTGCTCCATCGTTTGTGTGCATCGAAGAAGACGGGGTTCAGGTGAGAGAAGCATCGAGCATGGCGCCATGGCCATGGGGCGTGGAGATTGAGGATGGGACAGGTGGGAGCAGGCATTGTTGTGCTTCATTTACTGCATCACCTGCCTACCCTGCCTGCCTGCTTGTAGTAGTAGCGATGCAGCCTCGGACCTCGGTTCAGAAATTCAGAACGGAGGAGGATTTCAGAGCGGTCAGTACAGAGCTGATAAACATCAAGCAAGTCAAAAACATGGGGAAATGGAAGGCAAAACAGGAATCTTCTGCTTAATTCAGTGCAGATCAACAGGAAAACACCAAGCAAAACATCAAGCAAGAAAGAAAAATATCAACTGGAAAACATCAATCAAACAAGAAAATATCAACTGAAACACATCAATCAAACAACCTTCAGATCTTCAGTCCGACGCTCTCCCAACTGAGCTATCCCCGCTAAAAACAGAACAATTTCTTTGAGTACTCGGTGAGACAATGACGTGTGTGCGTGCGTATGTGAGGCATGCGACAAGTGGCAGGTTGGTGTCAGAAGCAACTGCAGTTAGCTCGGGCTTCCAGGTGGATGCACGCATGGACATGGAAGCCATGGACTGACTACCCCTACTAGCTAGCGCCATGGCCGGCACGGAGACCTGCGATTAAACGGCCACTTCGCCGGGCACGCCGGCCGGCCGGCAGCCAGTGTGCCAGAGCCAGCTGCCTGCTTGACGCCACCGCTGACGCAGCAGGCCATGCAACTCCCTCCAACCAAAGTGACAGAAATGAGAGAGATGCCATGCCGACGCCTGTTGGTTTCTTTAATTGTCAGGTGTCACCTCCTCCATAAATCTAGAGGCCTTTACAGTGCACTATACTGGTGTTAAGGAGAAAATGGTATGAGTAAAATCTAATTATTTATTTAAATATGTATTTTAGTAAATGACGTGTTAATTATAAAATTATCCACATTGTCATTAAAAATCAGCCAGAAATAAAAATCAGATGAAAATAACTAACAAATTATATATATATATATATATATATATATATATATATATATATATATATATATATATCATCCTTTTATTTTCTCATAATACCATTATACTAGTTATACTAGTGATGTATACTTATATATATTAAAGTGTAAGTTTTACTTAGCATAGTGTAAATTTGAACCGTTACATCAATAGTAAAATATAATATATAGGATATAGCGTGTTGCATTATTGAGGTACCGTTCGAATCAATAGGTTAGGGGTGAAAACCCTTTCGTTTTTTGTGAGCACGCTTTCCGAAATGCTAAACAGTGTGTTTTTTACAAAAAAATTTCTATATAAAAATTACTTAAAAATCATATTAATCTATTTTTCAAGTTTACAATAGCTAATACTTAATTTATTAAACGCTAATAACTCACCTCATTTTACGTGATCTTCTTCTTTCTTTTCTTTCACCTTTATTTTACGCTATTTCCAATGGTATGTTTCATTTTTATGTTTCCAAGGGTGTCATATAAATAAACAATAATATATTTAGTTGATGTATGAAATAGCCCACACAATATATTATTTTATTTTTGTTGTTTTATAAACAATATATGTAAGACACAATTTATATTAGAAATAGTGTATATATGATTCATTTAGATAAAATCTATTTTATCTGTCTCTTTATTAGCCTTTTACCATATCATTAAAATATTAATATGATACTCTATTTAATAAGAATGAAATTCTGCCACTGAGAGTATCTATACCTGCAATTATTTGCATGCATGCACGCACGACCACCGTGTCGGCAACTGGTGCATGCATGAGCAAGTGCTACTGCTACTGCCACTGCCACTTGTCGTGATGAACCTTTGCCAGCTGTTCGAACTTGTGCATACACGTACGCACTAAACATCGTATCGATCGACGAGACAATATACTATACTTATACTCAAGAATGCAGGTAGCCATACTGGAATTTTTTGTTCGTATAGGTACCGTACATTGACGACAATATCAAAGCCGTTGACGACAAGATGAACCAACGCGTGGAACACGCAATGCATACAGACATGCAGTTAATGAATGAGCTAAGGTAGCGCTTCAATTCAGACGTGACGGCACAGACGCATGCAGCATATGTATATCTATCGATACGCATGTACGAAATGTAACATAAACTATGCAGAGTATAATGAATACGGATTTGCTAACCTTTAATTCCACAGGTTTTTGGGCGGATTTCTTACAAATTCTGTATCATCTGCATCAAGATTCGTGCCCAGGCTCTTTCTCCTCTTGTTCTGGTAAGCTCTGGATGTGGAGCTTAAGGAGGAGGAAAGATCGACACGATTTGGATCGTCCAAAAGTAACTAAGATAAAAGAGTTTTTTCTACCAATATTACATATGCAGTCCTAAACAAATAATACTCTCTCCTTTGTCTATACGGTACTACTACACGGATATACTCTTTCCGTCCCAAAATATAAGAACCTAGAACCGGATGGGATATTTCCTAGTACAACGAATCTGGATAGAGGGCTAGGAAATTCGTTGTACTAGGAAATGTCCAATCCGGTCCTAGGTTCTTATATTTTGGGACGGAGGGAGTATGTATGCATACGTGCTATAGTAGTATACGTATGTATATGACACGTATGAATAGAAGACTTTCAAACATTGATATCTACACACACAAAAAAGAGACCGGCGAAAAGTCTATTTAGCGAACATTCGCGTGCAGGACATCCGTGTGAACACTTTTTTTTATAAATACTTTATACACGTAAAGTTTATATATGTAAAATTTATATATAAAAAATTTATACATGAGATTTTTTTATTTATATATACAATGTTTTCTATGTATAAAGTTTTTTTATATATAATTTATATGTATAAATTTTTTATGGTACATGGACTAAATCGAAGCGTTGGTATACTTCGTACCTAACTCAGACGCGCGAGGCTCATCCATTAGACCTCCCAGGGCCGGTACCTACACCCATACAGCATGGCCGTGCTGTGTGCTTAAGGCTGAAATGAACTGAAGCACGCTGCTGCCATGTCAGCTGAGCTTGCTCCTTTCTGCCAGCCCAGTCGGCCGGCCTTTATGTTGGGCCCACACAAGGAATCGCTCGGCCCATCTCTTTATGGGCCGGAATATTATGTTGGGTCGGACCGGGTTGCGGCTGACGTGCGGGCCCATGTCTTTTCGTCCTTTTCCTTGCATGTACAATAACCGATGTGACGGAGCTAGGATTTTTCTAATAGGGCTTGGAACTTAGGCATGGTGAGAAAACAATGACATTAAACAGAAAATATACGAAGCTTTAGCTTTTAGATATGGCATTTGACCATTCGTTTTATTCAATTTTTTTAAAGTATTATTTATTTTGTTGTGACTTGTTTTATTATTAAAAATACTTTAAACATAAACTATATTTTTTTTTATATTTATACTAAATTTTTAAATAAGACCAATGATCAAATATTATATATAAAAGTCAAACCGTAATACATTAAGAAATGGAGTACTCCGTGGATCTTTAAATCTGATTACATAAATGAATGTTTTACTCCCTTGGAAATACAAATTGTATACATGTAGGAGCATACATTAGTAAAAGCATATACTTTATCTTGTGCACAAAATTTTTGGGGGATGAATCATGCTGCCTCCGCCACTGTCAATGGGAAGCGTCGTACGGCGTCGGCGGTCATGGTCGTGTTGTGCCCTCCGTCGTCGGTGTAATGATCATGAACATGAACCATGTCGTCGTCGTGGAGATCACCGGCGATGGCGGCAATCGGAGCTCGTCGGGAGAGTATGCTGCATTGTCATCGACGTCGGCATGAGAAGGCTTTCATCTTTCAACGATGTAAGTATAAGGCATGAGAAGTTTTACGGTGTTTGCACGTATACTACCTAGCTACTACTTTAATCACATTGTAACTGAAAGAGAAAAAAAAAACTAACTAATTAACTACTAATTGGTTGCGTGTACCCATGTACGCACGTGTTGTTGTTCATCGTGGGCACGGTGGCGATGGAGGTTCGTCTTGCGATCGACGACGGAAACTGCTTCATCGGCCTTCTGCTGATGCTGCTGGCCACCGTCATATGCGTGCTGAATGCTGATCGCATCGCTCCTGAATATTTGCTCTTCACTAGAGATTTCGCAGCGCTGGACTATCATAATGCTGGCTCTGCATGTAGTGATGATGATAATGGATAATCCAAGAGCTAGCTGAGTGAACCATTAGTCATCCATTTAGAAACACCAATAGCACGGGTGATTTTTATGTCAGCCACCTCTAAAGATCGATACATTTTCGTAGGCGATCGTTATATCAATCTAATGTGATAACGTATTACACAGATGGACAATAACTTTATTCCTAGACAACGCTTACCATATGCGGTCACAAAGGTCACTTTCTCTTCCTCGCTCATTTTCGCCTCCTTTTTAATTACTTCCCCTTCTTACTTTCTCCTCCTTTTTAATTACTTCGTCCGTCCTAAAAATCTGTAGTTTTAACATAAAAATTTGTCTCACAGAGACTGTATTTTTAGAGTAAGGATCTCCTAGGTCTCTTTAATACTACTCCATCTTTTTTTCTTATTTTAGCCATCTAGCCTTCCTCCTTGTTTTCATGAAGGGCATAGTACTATTTTAATATCATGTTTAACTAAACTATAGTCTTTTAAGTGACAAAGGGAGTACAGAGTTTTCGCATCAATTACATTGAAAAACAGGATCGTTGAACAAAAATTCCCAACAGATTTAGGATTTCCAAAAATCATTTAGCACAAATGCACCGGATCAATCACAAACTACAAGTCCAAATGAAATGACATTTTGTTGGAACTGAACAACACAATAAAAAATACAAAGATGAGAATCCTTTCGCGCATTCCCTAACAGTAGTGAATGGTCTATACGAGTTTGTTCCCCTTCACTTCATATTTTTGCTTGGTAAATTGCGTACCAAATAGGCCGATGAAATTTATCCAACTATCATTTTAAAGCAGCTTGACTGATAAATTGTTCGAAAGAAACGGTCTGACAAATGTTACCATTGGGTGTGGTTCATTCCTAGCTAGTTAGTACATTCTGAGAAGTAATTGATGAGAAGCTAGTTAGGAAGAATTTGAGAAAACTAGATTTCCTAACTTTTGACTTTTAGTGTATTTTTAGATTCTACGGCAACAGATTTTTAAAATCCGTGTAAGAATCTGACTGTTTGGCAGAGTTGGAGGAAGCTCACTGGTGCAGGTAAGTTGCCTCTGTTTTAAGGGTCCTCGATGTAAAATTTCTGATTCAACCTGTGATTAGATGGGCCGCATAAGTGCATTACAACAGATTGCTGAGTTAGTTTGGGCTTTTATTTGGGCCATTAATAGACCGTGCTCTCACTGACACATAGGCCCGCATAAACCTTTTCTTCTCCCTCCTTCCTCACCGCCCACCCCGCCACTGTGAAGCCTTGCAAGGACCGACGGCCATGGCGCCGCCTTTCTCAGCTCCATCTGCGTGGAGAAGACGACGTGCGAGTTGGTCGTTTGCCAGCGCGTGATGCTACATTTCTTCCTGCTTTTCTCACCTGAGACAGGGCAGCAGTTACTACCTGCCTCTGCCGCAATGCCGAATTCTAAAATACTTTTCTTCATGCTAATATTTCTATTTCTCCACGAGAATTAAACCAGATAATGGCAAGGAGGCTTCTGAGTTCTGACGGTGTAACAATCCTGAAAAAGATGTTATTTTCTGTGTGTCTTTCTCGTTGCATTGCCTGAATCTTTCTCCTCCTTACTCATTTTCTCCTCCTTTTAAATTACTTCCCCTTGCTCATTTTCTCCTCCTTTTTAATTACTTCGTCCGTCCCAAAAATCTGTAGTTTTAACATAAAAATTTGTCTCACAAAGACTGTATTTTCAGAGTAAGGGTCTCCTAGGTCTCTTTAATACTACTCCATCTTTTTTTCTTATTTTAGCCATCTAGCCTCCCTCCTTGTTTTCATGAAGGGCATAGTACTATTTTAATATCATGTTTAACTATCTAAAACTATAGTCTTTTAAGGAACAAAGGGAGTACATAGTTTTCGCATCAATTACATTGAAAAACAAGATCGTTGAACAAAAATTCACAACAGATTTGGGATTTCCAAAAATCATTTAGCACAAATACACCGGGTCAATCACAAACTACAAGTCCAAATGAAATGACATTTTGTTGGAACTGAACAACACAATAAAAAAAAATACAAAGATGAGAATCCTTTCGCGCGTTCCCTAACAGTAGTGAATGGTCTATACGAGTTTGTTCCCCTTCACTTCCATATTTTTGCTTGGTAAATTGCGTACCGAATGGGCCGATGAAATTTATCCAAGTGCCATTTTAAAGCAGCCTGACTGATAAATTGTTCGAAAGAAACAGTCTAACAAATGTTACCATTGGGTGTGGTTCATTCCTACCTAGTTAGTACAGTTTAAAAAAGCTTGAGATTCTAAGAAGTAACTGATGAGAAGCTAGTTGGTAAGAATTTGAGAAAGCTAGATTTTTCAACTTTTGACTTTTAGTGTATTTTTGGATTCTACAACAACAGATTCTTAAAATCCGTATGAGAATCTGACTGTTTGGCAGAGTTGGAGGAAGCTCTCTAGTCCAGGTAAGTTGCCTCTGTTTTGAGGGTCCTCGATATAAAATTTCCGATTCAACCTGTGATTAGATAGGCCGCGTAAGTGCGTTATGGCAGATTGTTGAGTTAGTTTGGGCTTTTATTTGGGCCATAAATAGGCCATGCTCTCACTGACACATGGGCCCACATAAACCTCTTCTTCTCCCTCCTTCCTCATCGCCCACCCACCACCGCGAAGCCTCGCAAGGACCGACGGCCATGGCGCCGCCTTTCTCAGCTCCATCTGCGTGGAGAAGACGACGTGCGAGTTGGTTGTTTGCCAGCACGTGATGCGACATTTCTTCGCCCTTTTCTCACCTGAGACAGGGCAGCAGTTACTACCTGCCTCTGCCGCAATGCCGAATTCTAAAATACTTTTCTTTTTTTCTTTCATTTTACGAAAATACTTTAGGTCGGGTGTCCGATCCATGCCCAAAAATCGGACACCCGCCCCACCCTGCTACCTGTACTGCATGGGCGGCGCCACTCCTACTACCTGCCTGCATGTGCATGCATATGCTATGTTTCTATCTCTTGTATCCTTCGTGAGTTCCCGCCTGATCCATACATGTACGCCTACACTTATTTGTTCATACGTTTATCTTCCCTGTGGGCACCCGATTATTCTGCACTATAAGAGGTAATTGGTACGACAACGCGAAATATCTAGCTGGATGGGATCTCAAGAGAAAGCCAAATAAAACTGTAACCATCCAACCTCATCGCAGCCTTGTTATACAAATCACCAAATATAATGCAAAACAACCGAACACCAGACTAAGAACACAAGAGATATTTGGAAGAATAGTTACACCAGTCCACACGGCGAGATATGCCCGTCAAACCACACGAAAGTGACGACCAAACACGATACATATCTCTGAGGACATGGTCTACGGTTGAACTATTCTCCATATATCTCAACTGTTCTAAGCCTATACTCATGTAGACTAGCCCCAGGAAAATTACTAGTCCACACTTTCATCTCTAGCAATGGTATACAAACATAGGGTATACAATTATAAGTAAAATAAACTTAGATACAACTAAGATTATATAGACCAAAAGGCCAAATAATATGATTCAGCGGAAGCTTATCTATCCATACCACAGGCAATCCGACTAGGGGTATACCCCTTAAAGAATCAATCCTAAAGAAGCAACGAATTCCCATAGCACTCAACCTACAGCAAGGATTATAATCATATAAGCAAGAGTCAGTATATTACCGAAATAATGTACTGGTAAGGACAATCCTATATGCTACATGCAAGCTCTAAAATCAAGAAAATGGCTCTTTGTAGGTTCAACTTTGCATAAAGCCAATTTTAGTTCACAATCATTTTGTAATGGTAATTTAGAAAGCATTTAAATAAGTACATAAGTAAATCATGGTCGTATATATATCTTTCATAATATTCGGATGGCTGCCATACGCGGCATCAGGCCATCAATGCCATATCCATAACCTCATCATTTCCCAAAACATCTCAAAATTCACCCATACCAAGTCCCATGTTCACAAACACATTTATAAAGCATAAATCTATACTCAATGGACACAACCATGCCGCTCATGACTGTGAGCACGGCTAACCGATTAGTTTTGACTCTGCAGAGTTTGTACATCGTTACCCACATGATGTGATAGAAGCCAAACGGCTACACTCTAGTTTGTCCGGTACCCGTCGGTACCACCACACTCTGCACATTGAATGCGGTCTAGAGGTCACAACATAGCTTTTACATTACCTAACGTTTAGCCTTGCACCAGCACGAGGTGTGTTACTCCACATCGGGGCACTACCCCAATGCCATGGGTGGCGGGCCCACGCCTTAAACCCAGCGCCGTGGCGGCAGCCTACCTAGCTCCCCACGAGGCACACAACGTTGTACTGGACCAACTTAGACGCCTATTCCGTTACGGGATATAGGTAGCTCCGCTGAACAGCCCTACAGTCCGTCGTAGGCACTGCCCATACTACTCAGCCTACCAAAATACAAGGTTAAACATCAAGTAACTTAATCCACTATGGCTATCCTATAACTAGCACATGTGGTTGTACTGTTTAAAATGAGAATATGACACTGAGTTCGGTCCTTAAGCAACCCAGACAAACACTCCCCCTATCGATACACAACTATCACATATGTGTACCACTTGTTTGCCCAAGTCTTAAAACAGTTTTCCTTCAGTTTTAGTTCACAAATAACCAGAGGCTTCACCTCTGTTCAGAAGTTATAAAATTTCCATTTTCAAATGTATATAATGACCATTGTAATATTTAGCAAGTTACTAAGCATGGCTAAGTATAAGCAAGTGTATTAACTTAATATGGACCCCCCATGAGTATAAGCCAAGTACTTTAATCAAGCCTAAGGTTACAAACAGCAAGGAACACAAGGTTCTAAGGTGGATCATGCAACTAATGGGTTATAACTACCATTTACCACAATTCAAATACTGTTATTCACAAATACGCATGCAATTTTACAAACAACACATTTCATTCACCAAAACATAGGATTCAATTTGTTTAAGGAGGAGGGGAGAAAACTTGCCTTACTCTCGAGTACCTAGAGCAACCTTTACTTCACTCCTTCACCGACATCGAATTCGTTCTCTAAAAAAAAGTTATCGTACGATCGTATAAATAGCAAATAATGCGAAAAATCCAAAATGCTCTAATATGTATGAGATTTATACCTGAAGTTGCTACTGGTCTAAAGTGAATTTAGGTGAAGGAATTTCTATTTTATCGTTTATGGTTTGGGAGTTATGAATTTTACGAGTTCTATACGAAAATACGTCCGAATACGATATAAGGTAAAATCTGAAGTTATTTTAATATGTGTGAAATTCACACAGTGGTTTGGTACTGACTTTGTATGATTTTTAGTGAAGGAAGTTCTATTTTATTATTTTGCAATTTGGAGATATAAATTTTAGAAGACTTATACACAAATACATCTAGTTACAAAATAATCTTAAAGGTTCAATTTACTTTAATGTGAGTGGAGCCTAAACCATGGTTTAGTACTGGTCATTGATAAATTTTAGTAAAGAAGTTTCTGTTTTATAAACTTCTATTTTGAGGGATGTAGATTTTATAATTTCTATTCTAGATTATGTCATTTATTCCTTTAGTTGAAGTTGTGGAATATTTTTAGGAAGTAGTGTTGTCAAACTTACTTTGCAGTGGAAAAGAGTACAATTTTATAAAATTAACAAAACTGAGTTCATCATTTTTGAAGTTAATATGAATTTCCTACATATTTTACAAATCATAGTGTATATTGTGTTAATCATTTGTTACATCAATTTTAGATGGATCTCTTGTACTGCATGTTTCAGATTTTTGTTCTTAGAAATAAAGGGCATAATATTGTGGATCTAACAAAATTAGGTTCACTTGATTTGGAGATAGCATTCTGTTTCTATGAATTTTTCCAACTAATGAACTACTTTATAGCAATTATTTTACTATATAAAATTTAGTGGTATTTTTCTGTACTGAAGGTGCCATGTTTTAGTCCACCATATTAAAGAGAATAATTTTGTGTTTCCATAAAAATTTTATTCACCCAATTTGGAGTTGAAACGAATTAGTTATAAGTTTTGTATGTTTACTCATTTTTCTGTTGTAAAATAAATCCTCTAATCATTTTCCTTACTGTTTCTCCTTTTCTCTTATTTTTCCCCAGCCGGGCCCACACGCCAGTGAGCCAGAACAGGGGAGGCGCGAGGCAAAGCAGAGGCGCGTGCGACAGGCGAGCTTCCCGGGGCGGCGACGGCGAACGGTGGCTCGGCTCGGGTAGCAACCAAAAGATAAAATGTGGGGAAGAGTGTGGCGAAGCTATGGGTGGTGGTGGCGCGTGCTGTGGTAGCCGGAATAGGTGGCTGCGACGGTGCGGGCGGCGGGCAAACTCGGGTGGCGAGGCCGACCAGGCTATGGTCGGGTTTTTGGCCAAACCAATGCATGCATAAGGTATTAGAGAACTCCAGGAAGCTTACCATGCGATTGCCCGAGGTGGGGGAACACTGGACAGCGGCGGCGGCGGTGAAGACAGCCCGGCGGCGACGAAATCCAGGGGTTCACGGTGCTGGCTTACACCGGTCTTAGAGCTGATGAGAAAAGATTTGCACAAGGTTAGGGAGGTTGGTAGGGTGCTCGGTATGCGAGGAATCGAAGAGCAGCTCACCGGAGAAGACAAATTTCACGGTGGCGGCTCAGATCGGGGTTGGGGAAGATGGGTGCTGATCTCGAGCTTCACAGCACTCCGGCTTGATTCCTTTGATCAGCAAACTCCTGGAGGCGAGGCGACCTCGTTGGCGCGGTGGTTCGGGCTGGGATCACCGGAGTTCGTCGGGATGGCGGCGACGTCACGGCGGCGCTCTCTGGACAGAGGCAGAGCACGGCAGCGACTTCGGCCGGCGAATCCTAGGGCGAGGCAATACAAAAATGGATCGGTTAGGGGATGGTGATGACGTTCCTGCGGTCGAGAATGAGCAAGGCTCACCGGGGTTGAGTTGGTTTGGATCGAACGGCTGCCGGCGTCGGGGAAGACGATGCCGTTCCCGAGGAACCCGAGGTGGTTTCTCTTGGTTTTACCGTGGAACAGATAGCGGGAGAGAGGAAGAGGATGATGACGAAGTGGCTGGGTAGATGGTGAAGTTTTCCACGGTGTGAGGATTCCTATGGTGGCACTGGATGGCATCGACGCGTGGGATGTGGCGTGGCAGCGTTCCAGGGCATGTGGGTGAGCTAGAGTGGTGCCCCTGACTGGCAGGTGGGTCTAGGATGTCTGTAGGTCTCACTTGGCAGTGAGAGGAAGGAGAACATCATCTAGAAGCTAAGTGTTGCTAGCTGTCAAGTATGCAGTCTTTACTCAAGTGTTTTACTAAGTTATCATGGCGTATAAATCTGGGAAAAATTACTGTGGGCAGTAGGTGGTATTGTCCAACTTTGTGCCAAGTTTCAGGCTTAGGTGACTTGTGGATATTCTCTGATGAAAATACAAAGTTAGGCTAAAAATCAGTCTCTTCTGTATACCTACCTGAGTTAGTGAGGCTTGGCCTGTTATTTTATGTGTGAGATTGGTGAAGAAGGTACTGAAATTTTTCTGTAATTATTTCACAATATAATCCAGGTTCTGGTAAATTTTGGTTAGAATGTGATTGATGGTTTAATTCTGGCAAAAGTGTTAAGTAGGCTGTCTGCAGGTGAAAGTTTTTCTGTATTGCTGAATTAAGAGTATTTATTTGAGACAATTATTGAATTGATAAAATTTGGTAAAAATTACTGGAGATAGAGAAGAATGTGACTAACCTGCTGACCAAATAGTGATCTGGTTTATTTTTGGTGAATTTGCAAAGTGGGTTGTTGATCCAGTTTTTCTGCAGTTTCATTTATTTCTCCAGTGCCTTGATCTTATCATTTGATGTGTTTTCTTTGGGAGATAAATTAAACCAAAATTACTGGTGGTAGGGTTCTTGTTGACACACCTGTTGTTAGAATTGCACTGCCTAATTAATCTTTATTTTTATTTGGTGAATTTTAGAATTATACCCATTCATTTTTAGCTAGCTTCCCAGTCTAGCTGATTTGAGAAATTTTATTGAAGTACCAATTGAAGTGATAAGGTTACAGAAAATTTACAGTGGATTAATTTTGTGGGATAGTGGTTACAGGATTTTTTTCATAATTTTATGTTTAACCTATTCTCCTTAGAAATTATTTAGGCTATACAAATGTATATGCATCCTATTATGAAAGTGCAATATAAGATCCAAAAACAATCCAGAAAAAGGTATGCACATGAAATGGTAATAATTTATTTATCTCCATATTCTAAGTCAAACTTTTATCTATACATAGTTAGTCATATTACATTTTCTGTTTCTTGTGAGTTAACTCCTAAAATCTTTATGCATTCCTAATGTATTTTAACTTGGTCAAAACCTCTTATCGTTGCTCCCTAGTTTGAAAATTATAGGATTTTACTTCCGAGGTCTTTTTGTTATTTTGTTTTGGTTAAAATTTCGAAAGTCGAAATTCTGGTTTGTTACATTCACTTTCTTTTTGTTTCTTCAAAATGATTTTTTCTTCTAAATTATTTATCTGATATACAATTTGATTATACCGTTGTTGTTATAATTAAATCTTTACAGTAAGATCATACATAATTATATTCTAATAAAAAATACATATATTGTACAGAGTAGGGTTTTGGTATTGTAATCAATTTTTTTTAATGTTGCATTTACTTGAACCATTTTTTACTAAGCAATAAAACATTTTTTATAAGTAATGAAACATCTGAAATGTTTTTTATTGAAACACTTTTTATCGAGTATTGAAACATCTAAAATATTTTTTTATATGTGAAAAAAAACCATCCGATTTTTAGTCCTCTCCTTTCTTTTGTGGTGTTTTTAACGCCTCTCTGCTCACTCCATACCACATCAAAAGTTTCTTATCTTACCAGTTACCAAACCAATTAATTAACTGACTAATTAATTAGTTAATTCTGCATTAATTTTGTTTTCCCTTTTACAATCGTGGTTGGTACAAGTGTACAACTGGTAAGTTCGTCTAGGAAGAACAGAGATCGCAATCTATGGTGCTTCAGTTGGATTAATGCAAGATTATCCTTTTTTTTAGCTAAAGCAAGATTTATTTTCAGAAGAAGATCAGTGCAAATTGTCAGATTGGTAAGAGGAGAAAGCACAGGTATCAAAATCAAATAAGTCTGAACTAAAGAGGAAATAGACAATGTTTTTATTCAGAATGGAATGATGAATCAATCGCAGATAAACGTAATCAAACGAGCTCCTCTGCCATGGCAGAGATGGGAGCAGAACCAATGGAAGAACAAGCTCAAATTCCTAAAATCCCTACACGCATGAGTGTCTGCCCATATCCAGCTGATCGATATCCTCAAATGCACCGATTAAGATCGATACTGGCAGACAGTGATAGGCCTGCCGGTGTCGCCCGTCGAACCGGAGCGGCGATCACACGGCGGAGACGGCGTAGACGGCCGCGACGACGAGACCGGCGAGGATCCCGGCCGGCGAGACACGGAGCGGCGCGACGCCGGAACCTACGGGCGTCGCCGGCGTCGCCTTGGAGCCTGTGCCAGCTGGAGTCGGCGTCTGTCCCGCCGGCGACGTCGGAGCAGCACCACCTGTACGCGGCGAGGCCGTTGGTCAGCTCGATCAGCTCGCCTGAGACTGGTCGGAAACTAAGAAAGAAACGGCTGCCGGCGAGCGGCGAGGGCGGTAAGCTACTTACTCTTGCAGTTGCTGACCGGCGGCGTCTTGACCTTGCACGCGTCGGGGAGGCCGAGCGCGCGGGTGCGGTTGATGCTGAGCCCGAGCGCCGCCGGGTCAGCGTTGAGCGCGACGCAGAGGCACTCCGGCTGCGACTTCACCACGTCCCCGAGCTTCGAGCAGCACGACGCCGACGGCGCCGTCTCGTTGCCCGTCAGGTAGTTGAGGCACGGCGACATGCTCAGAAGCGTCTGCGTGCACGCGCTCGACGGCGGCGACTGCGCCTCTGCGCCGCCGGCGAGCAGCACCAGCGCCACGGCCACCGCCGCCGCGCCGATCCACGCCACCCTCGCAGCCATTCTTGACACTGACAAACAAACTCTCGTGTGGTGCTAGCTGGATGCTCTTGTGTTGTCTGAAACTCTGAATAAAAATCTGTGCTTTTGAGCTTGATCTGTGTCGTTTTTATAGGGGAGGAGGAAGATGGCAATGGCAAGACAGCAATGCAGGTTGGGTCAGGTTGGTGAGCTGAATCTTCCTAATCTCGTCAATCAAAATGTTTTTTTTTTCTTTCCCTCCTCTTGCCGGAGTTGTTATTTGTTCAGAGTTCAGACAGCTGTTCAGAATTCAGACAAACGATGCAGTACATCTTTGAAGTTTATTCAGATTTGGTAGCTAAAATGCTGGTCTCTGCCGTGTTGGAAGAGACTAACAACGGTATGCGTGTCATAACATGATTTCTTCTTTTTAATTTGGACGGTTAGTAAGGAGCAGTACTGCAGTAGCAGTAATTACTGGCCTGGAAAAACTGTAGTATACTTTTCAGCTTGAAACCACAAGGTTAAATTAAGAAATTAGTGTTGCTTCTAGAGACCCACTTCCGTGAAGAGCAAGTGCTTTGAATTTTAATTTACAGTTTTTTTCGGATATTCAGGAAAACTGAAACCTTTTTATTTCCTTTTTTTGAAAGGTTTTTTTTATTTCCTTTTTAGTACAAAGCAAAGCTTCCAATTGTGATGGGCCTTTTAGTTAGAGAGACTAGTGATAAAGCAGCCTACTATTATCTTTACATAAACAAGGGTTAAATAAAGCAGGCTTATCAACTTACGGCTAGTACAAAGTAGTGCGTCCTAATGACTACTCTAATTTGGCTTTTGCTTAGTCATAAAGCACCGGCCATTCTGGAAGCTGCACACAGAACAGATGAACTATGCAAACTCAGCTCATCATTCATTCCTTTGTTGTAGTGGCATCACATCTTCCATGTTTTCTGTTGGTCGGATTCATCATTCATGTGTGCCCCTTCGTTCATCATCCATAACCATATGCAGTAGCACTAGTTGCAAAGTGGTTTGCTTTTAGAGCGGTAGCAAAATTTGATAATTAATTTCTCACAGAATATATTTCTAATGGCTATAAAGCTAATATCGTATCGTGTGAAAGTACGTTAAAGTATTAATATTTTTTAGATAGTTCCTTAAAGTATTAATATGATGGTATAAGTTTTCTCTACTAAACAGAGTAGATCTTTTCTTTTCAAGCATCATACTTCCTTATGTAAAAAACACCATCTTAAAAAATTCATCACATCTAAAAAGTGTTCCTCTGACCCAATAGAAAAACTCAACCCTCAAGATCTCGTTATAACGCACGGATAATTTATCTGTTGTTTGAGTAGCTGGGTATTTTTCTTCATGGAAATTTCAGAGTTAGCAGATGAGCCGTGTGCAGTCACTCCAGTGGGTGTCCTTGGCCTTGCTGTGCAGTAGATTAGTAGCTCATGCTGAAAAGCAACATGGGAATCTGACTATGCTTTTGCTGTATGTTTGTTGCAACCACCGGTTTGACTCCACCGGAAGATGGGGTTGTTTGGTTCCAAATCTAATCTTACAATTCAAAGATTTTCTGAACCATCCCATTTTCTTAAGCAAGCAAATTTTTTAACGTTGAAGTAACCGTTTTACTTGCTCGTACCATGATCCACTTTTCATAGCCATTACATTCTGGAAAATGATACACGTACAAAAATTTATCTCTTACAAAAATTTATGCATCACGCTGTTGAGATTTTTGTTTGTAAGAGTTTACTAATGAATTTTTTAAGTATGTATAGCATTACTCGTACATTTTTCATGGGACATATACAGTTGCCTTTTCTACCATGTTTTCCACCATCTGCTCTTTACGGTAAAGTTGGCTCATGTCTCCTTTTATCCTTTACAATGGAGAAATTTTCAAGAATTTTTAAATAGTTAAAACAAATTCCATATTCTGTAACCTTTATGTTTCAGAGGAGGCCTTAGAGATCATGAGAATACTCTTTCGTAATCTAAAACGGCAAAGTAGGGTATAGATTAAATTTAACATTCTTTCATCACATGTTTCATCAGTATATCTTTACAATAGAAGTTGTGTTCTCTATAAAACGTTTCTATCATAAAAATTCTAGAAAATTGAACAAACGCTACTGAAGACACCAAATAATATACTACTCTCTCTATTCTAAAATATAAGTATTTCAAAGATTAAAATTTTATATCATAATATAAGCATTCCTATATTGATTTTCATGATTCCTATCATTTCAATAATTCTAAAGCCAATCAAATATTTAGAAAAAAAATTTAAACAATTCAAAATTTAAAAATTGACAATTGAAATAACTAAAAAGCAATCTTTTGACATAAGCTTAATATTTACTAAACAACATAAAAATCATTATATATTGAAACAGAGGGAGTACTACTATATTATTATCCAGCTCATGAATTTGCACAAAAGAATGGAATTTCAGTACAACCAATAATCCAAGCCACTGGTAAACAATGCCACCAATCCGTACACAAACTCTCTCCTATACAAATCAAACAACAACAACAACAACAACAACAACACGCTCAAACACGCCACAAATGATAAAAAGTCTTAACACAGCTGCTCAATTAATTAACCCAATAATGATCTGAATATCTGATCAGAACAGGGTGGCAGCTAGCAGCAGCAGAAATGCAGGCACACGAGCATTGGTCCTCCATGCCGAGTTGGGCACCACCTGCGGCCTCGTCTGCGTCTGGCCCGTCGCCGGCGGCGTCGCTGTCGGCACCACCGGCGACGTCGTCGGCGATCCGGCCTGGGCCGTCGACTCCGGCGGACTTGGTGCTGTAATTTGACCCCAAAAAAAAAATGATGATTATTTGCTTTTCATCACCAGTGAAATCTTGCCGAAATTAGAACAGTTTGGCATGCATGTATTAATGCACATGAAGTTGGAGCAAATTAAGGTTAATTTTTCTTACGCAGTGGTGGCATGGCGGGAGAAACTGCAACGGGTACTCCTGCAGCTGGAATCTGAGCTGATGTATCTGCAAATTACCAAATTAATCATCTCTGCACACGTCAGCGTATATCTTGTTTGTACATTTGGGTCATTTGGAACGTAGGATTTCATAAAATAAAAAAAAGGCCACAATGACAACAAGGAGTTGAGAAAAATAATTTCTGCGAACCTTTTGTTACAGTATTTTCTTTGGTAAAAAATATTTGACGTTCGAAACAAGATATATGATCAAATATTTAAAATTCCGACCATTAATAATTTCTTCTTAGTTTTAGAAAACAGTAAATGCAGATTTGCGCTGAACATTTTATAAACTCATTAGATCTTATAAATTTATTTTGATATAAAGTTAATAGTTAAAGCTCTAAAAATTTTACTAAACTTTATCATAAATATCAAATATTTATTACCGGAGGATATTATTATATACTAAGACCACCTAATGATCAAACTTTTTTTAAAAAATAAATTTATCAAATGATTTTTTCGGTATCTAAAAGCTAAGATATGGACCGTTAGATACAGTTGCATATATTTATGGCTGAATTGTATAAATTTATAACTAAAGATCGATAATGGTAACTATAATAAATTAAAAGTGTAATTTGAAAATCGCTTTCCTCGTCTTGAATCTTATAGTTACATTCAACGGCCACCGGTTATTTGATAGAATTCAAAAAATCAATCGCTTGATTAATAGTAAATCTGTTATATATTTACCTTTGCATTGGAGGGGCACGGACATAGAGTTGCAGGCTTTAGGCAATGTAATGGCGAGCGTCCGATTGATGGGGATGCCGAGCGGCACGTTGCCGGTGAGGACGAGGCAGGCGCAGCTGGTACTCGTGTTGATCATCGACGCCACCGACTGGCAACAGTCCGCTGTCGGCGTGCCGCCGCCGCCATTGCTGCTGTTGGTGATGAAGTTGAAACACGGCGTAAAGCTCGTGATCAGCGACGCCGTGCACGACGCCGCCACCGCCTGCCCCGACACCGGCGTCGGCACCGCTATGGCTAGCACGGCCACCGCCGCCGCCGCCACGGCGATCACCTTGTTGAGCTCCATATCTTTCTATGTGCGTGTCACGTCTCACAAACTCGTACACGTATTGATCAAGTTTGCATCGCACTATAGACTTAAGTGTGTGTGTTTATATAGGGAGAGTGGGATGGGAGAATGGTGACGTGTCAAATTGGTAGATCAGAAGTTGGTCATGGCAGCGTAACTACCATAACTAATTAATCGTTTTCAACTTTTTTTTGTTATGTTGTCAAAGTGTTTAAGAGTGTTGAGGTCATCTGGTAGGAAGGGTTCGTCACCAAATGCTTTGCTCTGTCCGGGAAATATGCTGATGTGTCATTTTCTTTCTCCCTGAAATTACACGACTCAGCTTCCGTAATCTGACATAATACGAACAGCGTAACCTGACCATAATCCATATGACAATGCTAAATGTGCAATTTCGGTACTCCCGTTTTTATGCCTTCAAAATTATTTCGCAACAGCAGCTCATATATTTGTCCTGTTTGGAATTCTAATGGAGAAACTGTATAGAAAATTAAAGATGTAATATATTTCTTGTACACTGTACCAACTCTCGTAATACATATAGACCGTCAGATGTTGATCTAACGGTCAGCAAATGCTCAAGTGGGGGTCGGGGAAGAAATCACCGACCCCACCAGAGACTACTATTACAGAATACATAACTTCTCACGGGGCTGTACTGCAAATTTCCCTATGTTACATCTCTCCGATCTCATCTGGGCCGCGAGTATTTGATCGGACGGTGCCTATTGATTCCTATTGTCCGGGACCCACTGGTCAGTGACGAGGAGGAGGTGGTCGCCGTCCCTGACGAGCCGCACGTCGTCGACGTCGGCGCCGCCGCTCGTCACCACCTTCGTCGGCGAGAACCCGAACCTGTTCGCGCCGAGCTCGAGGAGACCCCTCAGCGTCTCCGGCATGAACACGAGCTTGCTGCTGCTGTCCTTCCCTCCTCCCTTCTCCGGGCAGGAGATGGTCACCCTCACCAGCGGCGAGCTCGAGCTCTCCCTCTCGCCGCCGCCGCCCCTGTAGCCGCCTTCGTGATGGATCGCGTGTGACGAGGAGATGACGCCGAAGAGGGAGTTGCGGAAGCTGGCCATCCGCTGTGGCGTGCTGCGGGCCGAGGTGGCGGAGGAGGAGGAGGACGGGCGCCCTCGCCGCGACGACGACGGCGAGGAGTCCACGCTGTCGCGGAGCGGCACGATCGCCGCCGCGGCCCTGCGGTCCGTCGGCGGGCGCTGCGGCGGCGGCTGATGCGACGTCCTCGTCTTCTGCGCCTCGTGGTGCGACGCGAAGACGAGCTGCATGTCGCCGTGGCCGCTCTGGTCGGCGACGGCCCGAGGGGTCAGGCCGTTGACGTCCTCCGCGTCGGCGTCGGCGCCGTGCTCGAGCAGGAGCTTGGCCATCTGGACGTTGCCGTCGAGGACGGCGCGGTGCAGCGCGGTGGTTCCGTCGCCGGAGCACGCCCCGGTCACGTCCCCGCCGTGCCGGACGATCTCCCTGAGCAGCGCGGCGTCGTTCTGCACGACGGCGAGCGCGGCGTACGGCGCCGCGTCGCCACCGGACAGGTCGGCGCCGGCGTCCACCAGCAGCTGCACCACGGTCTGGTGCCTCCTGCACAGCGCCTCCCACAGTGGCACTCTCCCTTCCGGGTCTGCACCACTTGCAAGATTTGGTCATACTAGTTGATCAAATTTCATCAGAAATTTTTTCAAATAATGATTTGAATCAAGCATGAAACTAGTATAACCAATTGAATTTGAAGTTTTATTCTCAATTTATCAAGCATACCTCTGGAATTTGAATCTGCCCCATTCTCCAACAGAAGCCTGACGCACTGCTCATTCCCATTGGAAGCTGCTATGTGCTGTTAAATTCAGTAACAATTTACTCTGTAAATTTCTGATAAATTTCACATACAAAACATACAAACTAAAGAACAAATGCTGCATCTACAGTTTGAATTAGCAAGAAATTACTCTCTTCGGTTTTTAATAAATGATATCATTGACTTTTGATATGACGTTTGACAATTCGTCTTATTTAAAAAATTAGTAAGTATAATTTATTTTATTGTAACTTGGTTTATCATTAAAGAAATTAAAGAAACTTTAGGCATAATTTATATTTTTGTATATTTACACTAATTTTTTTTAATAAAACGAATGGTTAAACGTTTTTGTCAATAGCGTTATTTATTAAAAATTGGAGCTAGTATTAGTCTACCAGAGCTGTGCGGCCATAATGATCTGATTCATTTGGGTCCAAGCCACGCTTCAGAAGCTGATGCATCAAGAAGCTATCTCCTTTGGAAGCTGCAAAGCAGAGTGTGATAGGGAAATCCATTTGACCTCTAGCCAACATGTCTTCAATCTCCTTGGTGACAGCGGCAATGGCATTGATGTCTTTCTTCTCTCTGAGATACTAATGATCACAAGGAAGAAGAAGGTTGACACATCAGAAGTTTCCCCTCTGTCGATGACGGGAGCGTTTTCGCTGCGGAAAATTTTGTTTACCTGAATAAGATTGTTCATGACTATTGTTCCATCTGCAATGTTGGACTGGATGATCCTGAGGAAGGCGGTCCGTTCCAAGCGCAGAAGCTGGCACAGTGATCTTGTTCTTGCTGTGAAGAGCTGAGGCCTGTAGCACAGAACCCCGATCTCGCCGACGACGTCTCCTGACTTGGCCATCCCTGCCAGCTGCAGATCACAGAAAGAAAATGTGAATTAGCATTTGATATTTTTGATGCATAGTTGTTCATGAACTGGTCACTTGGTGAAACTTTGTGTGAATGATGGAAGGGGCAATTAATAGACTTGCCTGCTCTGTACCAGTCTGAAGCTCTATCAACTCCTGTAATTGAATCACTTACATTCATCAGCAAACAGCCACTATTCCATTTTTTTGAGCACACGAGTGCAACTTTCTTTGTTACAAAATCATCACTTAGATTGGAAATGGACAGTGATAAACAAGTTATAGAGAGTGATTTTACCATACTACCACTGATTATAATGTAGAAATCTGCAGGTACTTCATTCTGCAGCATGATATCCTCTCGCGGGGCAAAGTACTCAGCATTCATCTCAGAAACCTTCAGAGAAATTACACAACAGGACATGGCAATAATTCATGAACATCCTACAAGAACTGCATGTGTGTTTCCAGCTTGAACAAGAAAAGAAAAACCACATAATCACATTGACATTACCAGCTGAAAGATGAGATCATTGGAGACACCCTGGAAGAGGTACACATTCTGAACAAGGCTAAAGAAGAGGTGGTGTGAGATGCTTGATCTGATGGCCTTGGGCAATGCTTCAAGAGTCTCCTGCTGCTGGAGCCCTTCTGAATTTGTCCTGAACTTGAGGCTGAGATGAGAGACCATCTGCTCCTGCAGCCTCCCCGGTAGCTGGTGCCGCTGCGCGAAGCTCGTCGCCGCTTGGATCATGTCTCTCTTCAACCCAAAACCATCCAAAATTCAGAATGAATTAAATGAATGAACGCATTCCTGGTCATGAACACCAAGAAGAAGAAATTACTGACAAATTTCCTGGTGCGGCTAGTGCCATGGACGACGAGGTTGGTCATGTTGCCGATGAGGTAGGCGGTGAGGCCGAGGTTGAAGAGCATGTAGGCGGTGGTGAAGACCATCTCCCTGGAGTTCTCGGCGTGCATGTCGCCGTAGCCGACGGTGGAGAGGGTGGTGATGGACCAGTACATGGACGCCACGTACCGGTTCCACAGGCTCTCGCTGTGGAAGTCCGGCATGTAGGCGCTGATCCAGGTGTTCGTCGGGTCCGGGTACCGGTCGGCGAGGAGGTAGTAGAAGCACGCCGCGCAATGCACCGCAAAAAGGGTCACCTGAGACGAGGACGACGACGACGGTCACTTTTCTGAAGAATGTTCAGACTTCTTCAGAATCTGAACCTGACACTTACAGAAACGAGCTTCACGCATCGAACCCAGAAGTAGCTGAATTTTCTGTCCTTCTCAAGGCTGAATTGAGATAAAAACGAGTTCAGTTTAATCTGGTTACAATGTTAATTGCATTGAGATTGAGATTAATTAAGGGAGGGGGAGAGAGAGAGAGAGAGAGGCTAGAGCTGACGTACGTACTGAGCAAAGAGGGCGCCGACGCGGCGGAGACGCCAGAGGCGGAGCATGCCGAAGAAGCCATAGGAGCGGAGCGCCGGGGGAAGGGTGTGGCGGGCGAGCTCGGTGGGGATGGTTGAGACGACGTCGAGGACGAACCAGGTGGTGGTGTAGCGCAATGCGATCTTGCGGGGGTCGTCCTGGAGGAGGTAGGTCTTGGGGTCGATGTAGGCGATGAAGAAGGTAAGGACGATGTCGACGGCGAAGAAGGCGTTGACGACGTTGTCGGCGACGGCGAGCGCGCCGGTGGGGTTCGGGAGGAAGCCAAACTCGAAGGGGGTGACCCACGCGGAGTAGACGACGAGCAGGATGAGGGAGTTTTCCCACAGCCGGTAGCGCCGGTCGTAGGGGGACACGATGAACCGCCGGAGCCGGACGCGGCGCTCGCTCCGCACCCCGAGCGACGGCAGGATGCCGCTAGAGAAGCTGAACCGGGGGCTGACGTGCGTCGACGACAGCTGCCGGGTCAGCCCCAGCGCCCCGCCGCCGCCGCTCCCCAATGGCCCGCACTTGGTCGGCGTCATCTTTCGTCTTCGTCTCCGTCGCCGGCGGCGGCGACAGGGTGCATGCGCGCGCCTTCGATGATCTCTCGCCGGCCGCCAAGTGTCTCGCGCGAACGTGTCCCCGAGAGCCTCTGATAAGCTCCCCCTATGCCCTATCCGAGCTCGCATGTGGCCTTGCTTTATTTAGGCGCGCGCGGCGACGACGACGGTGGTGGCGGGAAAGCCAAGCGCGCGCGCGGCGGGAGTGGCGGGAGGTGTTTGTTTCTTACCGGCAATTAATTAATAGCCGCGAGGATAATTCATATTTCCATCGTACAAATGGGCCTTGGGCACACTATTTCATTCAATTGGGCTGGGGTTATGGCTAAGGCCCATTAGTCCACACCGCTTTCGGCTCACTTTCTTAATTACTTGGTTTTGGTCATAACTATTTAACGTTTAACGTTTAGGATAAGATTTGATCATACATTTGAAACTTTGACTATCGATTTTGTGTTGCAACAAGTTTATAAAATATAATAAGTTCATGATATTATGATAGTATTTTTTAAGGCGGATCTATGCATGACGTTTTTCAAAAATAAAAACTAAGTATCTGAGAAATTAATACTAGAAGTTTTTAAAAGTTTGACTAAAATATTTTCCTAAATGTCAAATAAACAATTTTGTTTGCTTATAATAATGGCATGTCACATTTTAATTTCCATAGGGATATGCGGGAGATGGATTTTCAGGCCTAATGTACTTCTTACTTCTAATGTGTAAATCAAAAAGCTATTTTTTGAAAAAATAAAAATTCATACAAATAAAAATTGTTTAAATCATTGTCCATGCCCCAAAACATTTTGTTATGTTTAGAAGGAAAAAGTCTATATACCCCCTAAACTTTGGATGGAAGTCTGTTTAGAACCCTAAACTTTAAAATCGAACGTCCCAACCCCGAACTTTGCAATACCATTCATATTATTCCTAAGGTGGTTTTGCAAACTGGTTTTTATCTAATTTGCTTATATGTTCGATGAGTTTAATTATGTGACATGTGCGTGGGACATATATATTACAATCTCCACTTAAATCTTTCTTTTTTAACCCATTATTTGCTTTCACTTACAAATATGATAATATAGCATGGCATCACTATAAAGTACAAACTAATGACCAATAATTGACAATATGTAAATATGCTATATTAGTTACTCAAAACTGCTCGTTAAGCTTCTAAATACACAAAACCACCATCCAAAACCATCTTAGGGGTAATATAAACGGTATTGTAAAGCTTTGGGGGTTGAATGCTCAGTTTTAAAGTTTAGGGTGCTAAACAGACTTTCATCTAAAGTTTTTTTTTTGGGAGGGTATATGGACTTTTCCTATTTAGATTTAGAATTAAATGAAGTATTAGTTTATTACTATATAAGGTGAACACATAATAAATATTTGTACATCATATGCGCTAGCTGTGTTGGATGCATGTTAAGAGTGACGATGGTGTCATCTACCTCAGTTTATCTCTTTTTCAAAATATTGGTAGCATTGGTTTTATCTGCATGGCTTTTGCATAGGTTTGTTTGAATTCTGTGTGTGCCGGCCATACGGATCAACATATATTGCTAGCTCATGAATGATGATAGTTGCATCTATCTTTTGTTGCTACTTTTTTTTCCTATGACTCGATCGACGATCCATCATTGCTCTAAACAATAATGATAAATAAAGAGACCAAGTTGAGTCAGTCTCGACGATTGATCTGCATCAATACTATTGATGTACTCTCTTGATGAGATGTCAATTTCATATATATGTAATGGTGATCTGACCTAAGCAAATTTTGGCCAAAAATGATTTGTGTGAGCCCCATATATAATGCTTTCAATACTTTCTTGAGGTTCGACTGCGAAACTACATATGCACATGAAAATATTACATCGCATCAATGTATATTACATTTGATTTTGCAGTAAATAATTCAGTACATGAACACTATTTGAACATCTCGATAGACAAATGAACTTGCTGTTTTTCATATAGAAATATACATATGTAATTGCCCGATTGCAAATAGGCTAAGACTAAGGAGAGGTGGAGGTTCCGGCTTGGAACGAGGGGGCAGCAACACTTGGGACTTGATTAGGTGGTACTTTTTTTAATACCACTTCCTCGACTCTGGGCATAAATTTCTAGAGCTAACCTTAGCTGGTTGTACTTGGTAATGATGTTTTGTTTTCTTGTTGAAGGCATTGTTTGAAGTCGAAGTTTTTCTCTCTAGGATAAAAATCTACGAAATGGACTTTACTGATTGGTTTATGGCAACAGCGGCACATACGCGTGCGGTTTCCTTTTTGGAGACATTGTTTTAGGAAAGTCTTTTACCATAGTCCAAGTGTGTATTGCTTTGGTGGAGTTTGAGGATGAAGATCAAGTGTGGTTGTGTTGTTGCGTCATGATATTTGTTGTTATATCGTTTTTTCTTTTTAATAATCATAGGTTGTGTACATCTTAATTATGTAAATGCCTGATCTTAGAGTAAGTGTATCATCTTGATATAATTGCTTAAGATTAATAAAGCTTCCTTTATCTTAAAAAGAACTACACATATGGCTTCATCTAACAATAAGAAGGAAAAATATTATATATACATATGGCTAACTTTGTTCCAATTATATAATAGTACATATCCCTACATGGGATCGTTTCAGACTGAAATGCACAATAAGGTTGTCAAAAGATTTTCACATATCATGTTTGGATATACGATATCGATGATCGAGAATCGTACACTGACTTAACTGTGCGCGGTCCTGCAGTGAAAGCGAGCAGATTTTATAATGCGTATATTTGTACTGTCGCAATCCAAATAGATTTTCTTTTTAGTTTTGCTTTCAATTGCGTCCCAACCTGGACTGATTAATATTGCCAAATCCTCAGATACGTCGCAGTTAGATTTGTTCAAACTTAGTCAAGACTATAGCTAGAGGGTTCGTTTCAAACTTGAATTAATAAAGATGCTAAATAATTAAGGCTAGAGGGGTAACCAATTGTGCCATATATTGACAAATTTACCGTATTTTGTAATCTCTCAATATTTCCATTTGTTGTTATATAAATATATACAGAGTACTAATTTAGTGAAGCGTGTACTTATACGAAAGAAAATCAAATAGTTTTGAGTTGATCACTCAACACCTTCCTGTTGAAAATCCTGTTGTTTATCTAGTTTGATTTTGCAGTACGAAAGGCACAAACTCATGTACACACCACTATATATACATATACACTACACACACCTGCAAGAGTTCCCTCAATACATAATCAAAGAAAGTGAGGCCTTGGGGAAATTACTGTTTATCTAGTTGGATATATATATACACACACGCTTTGGACGAGTGTCCGGACGCATCCAGAGGCCATCTCTCTCCTAGGGAAAAAAAGGAAATGGAAACCCTCTCAGCCGATACGAGTCACACGATCAGACACTCGCGGGCAGGGCCACATTGTGCAAAGGCCCAGGGTTCATTCCCCATATCGGCTCATCTCGTTTCACGACAGGTACCCAAAACCGTCGAAGATTTTCCCCGGTGAAACCCTCCTCCCCTCCTCCAATGTCTGATGCTTCATTAGCCGCAGTCGTCCCCGTACACCACCATCGACCAGCCCGCCGTGGTGGCCCCCTTGCCCGCCGCCTGGGGTGAGCTGTTCCAGCCATGGAGAGCCACCACCATGCTGGTCTGCCTCCTCCGAGGCAGTGACGGCGAGCTCCGGGTCCTACTCAGCAAGCGCTCCTTCTTTCTCTCCACCCACTCCGATAAGCACCTTGTTGCGCTGCCTCCCTGTGAGCTAAAATTGTAGGGAGCCTAGATATGACCACCGGAGTAAAAGAAGAAGATGGATACGGCCAACCGGAGTAAAGGAAGAAGGCGGATCCAACCACCAGAGTAAATGAAGAAGGCAGACGGCAAGTTTGTTGCAGCCTATTATTTATTTTTGTTGCACTTTGTTGTATTCAAGTGTTTCATATTCATTGGTCGGATATTACATATGATGTGCACGGTATTTTCTTTAATGCTGCACAAGCATGGTCCAATTTTTTTTAATATTTTATCTGGTTGAAACAATACTTTTTATCAAGCGATGAAATATTTTTCACTAAGCGATAAAACGTCTCAAAACAATTCCTGTTGAAATACTTTTTACCAATGATAAAATATCTAGAATATTTCTTTACACGTAATGAAACAACGTATGTCCTACATGTAAATATATGCAGATATTGATCATCTTGATTCCATGATATACAGTATATGCTAGCTTTAGTCTGGTATGTGCGTACATGGTGCGGTCGATCTCCTGTCTACCCTGTGGCTCATCTCATCAGTGGCCTGGTCGATGCATGGCTGAACTATATCCACGTATATATGGTGATGTGTACGATGCGTCCTGTTGGGCAGGCACGGTTTCTGTCCTTGCGTTGTACCATCCCCTTCCCTTGTTGCTATCACCACATCACGCAGCTGCAGTAATTAATATAATGGCACACCATTTCCTTCCTTTTGGTGCCATTCTAACGACGCAACTGATCTTAATAATTAATATGCATTCCAAGGAATAATTGTTTTGACGACTTGCATGCCCTTAGAGACTTGCACGAAGGATGACTTGCATCTGCATGCACGGGTGCAGTGCAGAGGATTGTTTGGCCCATGCAAAACGGCCTTCCAAGCCAGGCCTAACGGAAACGCTCGATCTGAGCTTTGCTCCTTATCCAGGCCGTGCTCGTGCAGGTGTGACGGATGTGCCGGTGCAGGCGTGGGAGCACGCGGGTGGAGGAGGCAAGAGGAGTCGCGCTCCCCTCACCTCTCTCTCCCCTATTTTCTCTATTGCCGTCCGATTTGTCACCATCTCTCTATTGCCGGCACAACTGCCATTGTCATCTCTCTATTGTCGCACACCCGTCGATGCTGCCTCTCCATGCCTGCTCGCCCACCGCCGTCAGCTCTCCATCGCCCGGCCAGGTCCTGCAAAGAAGCTTCGGTGCACTATCGTGTATATCAACTAACAAATATCAGTAAAAATTTTAAAAAATACTTCTAGTAGTATTACATTTGTATATAAAGTCTCAATTTCAGATTCACTATATTTTAGCTGTAACAAAACAAATTATTTGTCAGTTTATTTCCGCTCTCTATATATGATGAATCTGAACTTTAGACTTTATATATATAGGTGTAATAGTACTAGCAGTACATGCATAATTTTTTTAAAAACTTTTGGTGATATTTGCTAGTTGGTATATACCATAAGTACACCTAAAGCTTGAGTGCACAGTACACTTTCCCATCTTTGCAATCTTTTCATTTGTATATTTAACACGAACAATAATACAAGAGATTTTGTATTTAGTTATCCACAGTAACTTTTTATAATTAATGAATGAGTGTTTGTGTTTGTACTGTATTTAAAAGATTAAATACAATCTAGTACGATAATATGGTACAAATTAAGCTATCCATAAGATTAATTGTATCCTCCTGTGTCCTCAAAGTTATCCCAAATCTTATCTGATCAATGGACGATACAAGCCGTGATTGAAAAAAAAAATCTAGAAATATAAAAACGAAAAGTGTTTCTGCCATAAATTTTCTCATGGTTCAAACAAACAAACGAATAAATCCAAATCCAAAAATCCCCCAAAATCACTAAAAAAACAATCTTCGGCCTCAACCTCGCAGCAGCTCGTGAAGTCGTGATACGGCAAACTTAGTAACGACCAAATCAGACCTAAAAATACAAGCATGAACACATCAACAAATGCAAGGATCAAAAAAATGCATCGCAAAAACCCAATCTTATGAACAAATCAGGCCTAAAATGCATGTTTATGGTTAGAAATTGAACCCAAGAAGAAAATGAAGAGAAATCGAGTCGGAGAAGATAAAATCAAATGCAAACTCATAGAATCAAACAAAAATAGAAATGGATCCAGCCACGGGGGATATGTCCCCGTCGTCTTCAATTGAAGTGGAGGCCGACGGGTAGTAACCGCGCTTGATTGAGACGGGTGGCCGGCAGCTGCTTTGGGAGGCTGAGCAGGAATTGATGGAAGGGAATATCCAAATAGGAGTAAACATGCTATTGGGCAGGTGACTTTCTATTAGTTCTCACTTTTCAGGGTTTTTAATGTAAAATTTTGGATTTGCTTCTAAACAAGAGAAATACAAGAGCAAACACTAGGACAGAAATATCACAAGGCTGACATGCAAAGACAGCACCGTAGTCTACCCATGCATTATTAATATAGGAGTAGTAGCAAAAAGAGCACTAATGCACTGCTCACTCCGTTCTAAAATATGAATATATAGTAAAAATTGTCTATATTTTGGAATAGAGGAGGTATTACATTTACATCTGGTCATAAGTGTGAATATTATAGAGAAATTGTGGGATTCTTTGTGCACAAAGGGATATTTTGTGTGTTAAAATTACTAATTAAGCACGATTTCTGTAGTTTTCGATTTTTTTCATCCACGGTCGGTTCCAGTGTACCACAAGATGACGTGGGATGCTCTCTTAAGATAATAATTATATATATGATTGAAAAGTGTATGTCTTATGGAATACCAATCTGACTATTATCAACCTACCAGTTAAAACAGAGCATATCCTCTCGTCTATTCGTCTAAGGGTGATTTCTATTGTTTTGTCGTCGATTTCCACACAACACAAGATGACGTGGGACATTATATCATGTTTCCTGCATTGCATGATTCCTATTCTGTTATTGTGAGATGTTATTGTGTTTGACTGCTTATCCATCAGCGGTGGTACAAAATACGCATGAAAAATTAAAATTATCATCACTCGTAGCAACGCACGGGCACTCTTTCTAGTATAGTGAAAAAGGCAAAATTTCTCTAGTATAGTAAAAAAACACAGAAAAAAAAAATATAAACAGATAGTCCTCCATGTTGGCAACCACTCCTCTAGTTGCTGTTGCCAAAGGTTGAGGCTGCGACGAGACGCCAAAGATAGATCTCCCCCATGTTCTTGATTCAGCTTGTACTAATAGCAAATGTGGTTATTCATATAATTGATATGATTTTGAATATTGGCGTGAGTGCATGTGACTAATGAGGGTCAGGTTGCAATATCTGTGCCTAGAAACGGTTTGTTTTGTCTATGGGTATATAGGTGACTTGTGGTCAATCTTGGTCAACGGTAGGATCGTGACTATGCTCATGGAGGAGTCGATATTCAGAACGATCAAGAATGCCAGGTGACGAGATTGGAAACAAAGTGGCATACGGTGGATGGATATCATGTGGAAGGTCTTCGCAACGGGCTTCGTAAATTTTGGTGCAAAAAGATGCAATCTCATATTATGTCTCAGGGATACGATATTTGGCAAAAAGTTTCTCATCCTTATGAAATCTCTGATGTTATTTCTGCAGAAAATAAAATTGAGTTTGAATATAATTGTAAAGCGCGCAACATGATATTGTGTGGAGTTTCTCGCTCGGATTTTGATCGAATTTCTTATCTTGAAATTGCGCATGAGATGTGGAAGACTCTACGTGATTTTCACGAAGGATCTTCTAACATCAAGGAAATTCGTAGGAATGTTTTCAAAAAAGACTATATGAAATTTGAGATAAAATCTGGAGAAGCTCTTGATGATTATTTTGGTCGTTTTAACAAAGTTTTAAGCAATCTTAGATCTGTTGATGATTCTTTTGATGTTCAGTCTCCTCAATCTGAAATTGCAAGACATCTTTTGATTGGATTAGATATGAAAGTTTGGGAGATGAAAGTTACATCGATTCAAAAATCTGTTAATATAACAACTCTAACTTTGGAATCTCTTTATACAAAGCTAAAAACCAATGAGTTAAATGTTCTTTCTCGTAAGTCAGATTCAAAAACTACTGCCTTAGTTTCTTCATTTGATTCTTCTTTTGGTGGCTTTTTATCAAATTCTTTCAATGCTTTAAATGCCATTTTCGATGATTAACTCGAGCAATTCTCTGAGGAGGACTTGGCACTATAAACTAACAGGTTTTCTCGAGCTTTGAATAATGTCAAAACCTGGAAAAAAAATGGACCAATTCGGTGTTTCGGGTGTGGCGAGTTGAACCACATTTGATCTAAATGTCCGAAGCTTGAGAGATCTACAAAGGAAGATGAAGGGGAAAAGCCTAAAGATGTAAAGAAGAAGCAAGTGTTTAAAGGAAAGTAAAGCAAGGAATATTTAAAAAAGTTCTTTAATCAAGTCTATACTGTTTTTGAACAAGATGGGGCAAGCGATGTCGATTACGAGAGTGAAGATGGAGGCGATCATAAAGGTAAGAACATCTTAGGGGTTTGCCTCATGGCTCGTGAAGGATCAAGTTCAGACGACTGCAATTCTGAGTGCGACAATGATAAGGTATCTACCTTTACTCCTTCCATTGAAACTTGTTAAGAGATGGTTATTGCCCTTAGTCTTAAAATTCAGAGTTACAAGAAAAAAATTAATAAAAATGATTTTATTGTTGAGTCTCTAAAATCTGAAATTTCTAGACTAAGATCTTTGATTTTTGATGATGATGATTGCAAGTTTTGTGAAGTTTTATTCTCTGAAATTTCTGCTTTAAGAGATGTAAATGCTGCTATATGCTTAAGACTTGAAAATGCTCTCACTAAAAATAAAGAATTAGAATCTTGTTTTGCTCTTGGAACTATGCTGCATAATAGAATCTTGGATGAATTAGTTTTGACTAAAAAGCTATTGAGTAAATATAAAGTTGTTTTTGGTGCAAGTTCCATGTTTAATATTTTGAGTGCTAAAAAACTAAAACAACAAAAAGATATTTCTGTATCTAAAACTTACTCAACATGTTCTTTAAATGAGATGAAAGTAAAAAGTGCTTTAGGTCATGTTGAGCACATGGAGGATATTGTGAAAAATCATAAGGTGCTTTCTTGCTTAAAGTGTCGCAAACAAAAATGTGTTTTGGTTGATTGCGAAAATTATGCTAATTTGACAAAAGAGGTTTCTTATTTAAAAAGTTCCTTACAAAGATTTTTCGATGGAAATAAAAAACTAAATATGATTTTGGATCAATCAAAAGTGAGCATACACAACAGAGGTATAGGTTTTGATGCATATGCCTATTTTATTTCTCACCAACCTGCTGTTTTGGATATCACTAAAAAGGGTGAGATTTGACAAAACCCAAACCTAAACAAACCATTTTTAAATCGGCTGGGATTTTGTCTTCTCTTTCGACAACATATAAAGAAACCAAGTATTTGAATTCAAAACCTTTGATTGCAAGCTCATCTTCTCGTGAAAAGTATACTTGCTCTTTTTGTGGAAAAGATGGACATCTAGTTGGTTTTTGTTTTAGACTTAGTTGAAAACAGAAAAAGGAAAGGGAAATTGCTTTTGCAAAATCTAAATGGCAAAAATCAGGTTTTGGGCCGAGACTGGCAGTCAGACTGTAGTACATTCAACGGTCAAACCGGCCTCGAGTAAATTTTTTTTAAAAAGGATAAAGCTGGTTTTGCTCGTGGTTATATGCCTGTTGGTACCACTGGTCGTGTGTCTCAGTGCTGGATTCCGAAATTTTTGTTTTCTAACCCTAGTGCTAAGACATCGACATCTGCTTGTGTGTAGGCTTTGGTGGCAAGTAAGGAGAACGTGTGGATAATGGACTCCGGTTGTTCGCGGCACATAACCGGTGATAAAAATTGGTTCTCCTCCCTTCAATCGGCATCTAAGACTGAATCAATTATCTTTGGAGATGCTTCTACTAGTGCCGTTCTTGCTACTGGATCTATCAAGGTAAGTGACAAGTTTGTTTTCAATGAGGTAGCTTTGATAGAAAATTTGAAGTACAATTTGCTTTCAGTTTCTCAAATTATTGATGAAAATTTTGAGATTAGATTTAAAAAAACTAGGAGTAAAATTCTTGATTCTTCTGGAGATTTTGTTTTGGAAATTTCTCGATATGGAAGAGTTTTTAAAACTGATTTTAAAAGTGGTGTTTCATCTGAGATCATATGTCTAGTTGCTAAATTTTCAAAGGACTTAATGTTTTGGCATCGTAGACTTAGGCATGTTGGTTTTGATCATCTTACTAGAATTAGTGGTTCGGATCTTGTTTATGGTTTTCCTAAACTTAAAAAGGATCTTGATTTGGTTTGTTCGCCATGTCGTCATGCTAAGATGGTTGCTTTTTCACACAATCCAATTGTTTTTGTGATGACGGATGCACCAGGACAACTTTTACATATGGACACTGTTGGTCTAGCTAGAGTGCAATCCGTTGGAGGAAAGTGATATGTGTTGGTTATTATGGAAGATTTTTTGAGATATTCTTGGATTTTCTTTATGGCAACTAAAGATGAGACTTTTAAACACTTTCGCAGTTTGTATCTTCGTTTAGCTGTTGAACTTCTTAGATCTTTGAGAACTATTCAAAGTGATAATGGTGGTGAATTTCAAATGCGTCTTTTGAACAATTTTGCAATGAAAAAGGTCTTGAACATTAGTTTTCATCTCCTTGAGTTTCTCAATAAAATGGTGTTGTTGAAAAAAAGAACCGTTCTTTGGTTGAGATGGCTAGGACTATACTTTATGAGTATAATACACCTAGGAAATTTTGGGCGGAAGCTATTAACACTGCTTGTTATATTTCTAATTGTGTTTTCTTGAGATTTAAACTTAGAAAAACTTCTTATGAGCTTCGGTTTGGACATTGGCCCAAAGTTTCTCATTTGCGTGTTTTTGGGTATAAGTATTTTATTCTTAAATCTAGAAATTTGGATAAATTTGAAACACGTTCTACAAATGGATTGTTTCTTGGTTACCTTGCTCATTCTCGAGGATCGTGTACTTATTTTAGAAACTAACAAAATTGTTGAGACTTGTGAAGCCACTTTTGATGAGGCTAGTCTAGGTACTAGACCAGAAATTTCTGGTACATTATCGCAGATTCAAGGGAAAAATAACATTTTTGTGGAGGAGAGTGACGATGAGGACGAAGCTGAAGTGGCCGGTCAGACCGCCGGAACAATGCCGGTTAGACCGCCTGAGGAGCCACAGTCAGATCTGGTAGGGGGATCCAACTCTGGTTTGGCACATGCTGATTCTGGTGGTCCTCCAAAACTTATAACTTCTATTGTTCAAGGTTCAGAATGTAAAACAACTTCTGAAGTCTCTGCTCCTTTGCATATTCAATGACGGCATCCTTCAGAACAAATAATATGTAACATTGGTGAGCGTACTACAAGGTCTAAGGTAACTCATGATCATGTGAATTCTGCTTTTATTGCTTCTTTTGAACCCAAAGATATTACTCATGTATTAACTGATGAATCGTGGATTAATGCCATGTATGAAGAACTTGAGAATTTTGAAAGAAATAAAGTTTGGATTTTAGTTGAACCTCCTCTTCATCATAATGTTATCGGAACTAAATAGGTTTTCAAAAATAAACAAAATGAGGATGGTTTAATTGTGAGGAACAAAGCTAGGCTTGTTGCTCAAGGTTTTACTCAGGTGGAAGGGTTAGATTTTGATGAAACTTTTGCTCCTGTTGCTAGAATTGAAGCAATTAGACTTTTGTTGGCTTTTGCTGCTTCAAAAGGTTTTAAATTGTATCAAATTGATGTTAAAAATGCTTTTCTTAATGATTTTATACAGGAGGAAGTTTATGTAAAACAAACACAAGGTTTTGAAAATCCTAATTTTCCCAACCATGTTTTTAGATTGTCAAAAGCTTTGTTTGGTTTGAAACAAACTCCTAGAGCATGGTATGATAGACTTAAAACTTTTTGCTTGCGAAAGATTTTCAAATGGAAAAGTGGATAAAACTCTCTTTGTTCTTAAGCATGGTGATAATCAACTTTTTGTTCAAATCTATGTGGACGATATCAGCTTTGGTTGTTCATCTCACACTTTGGTTATGGAGTTTTCTGAGACAATGCGTAGGGAATTTGAGATAAGTATGATGAGTGAGTTGACGTACTTTTTAGGGCTACAAATCAAACAGACACCACAAGGTACGTTTATACATCCAACAAAGTATACTAAGGATCTTACGACAATTCGAGATGGAGAATTACAAGCCTATCTCTACACCTATAGGATCTACTGCTGTTTTTGATCCGGATGAAAATGGTGAAGCTGTTAATCAAAAAGAATACCGAAGTATGATTGGTTCTTTACTTTATCTTACTGCTTCAAGGCCGGACATATAGTTTGCTGTGTGTTTGTGCGCTGGATTTCAAGCTTCTCCATGTTTTCACATCGTCAAGCCACCAAGCGGATTTTGAGATATTTACAACACACTCTTGAATTTGGCGTTTGGAATTCCACATCATCTATATGCTTAAGTGGTTATTCGGATGTGGATTTTGGTGGTTGTAGAATTGATAAAAAAAAGTATTAGTGGAACATGTCATTTTCTGGGAACTTCTTTGATTGCATGGTCTTCTAGGAAACAATCAATTGTTGCTCAATCAACTGCTAAATTTGAATATATTGCTGCTGCTAGTTGTTGTTCTCAGATTCTTCGGCTTATTTCAACTTTGAAAGATTATGGTCCTATTTTTGAGAAAATTTCTCTGTTTTGTGATAATACAAGTGCTATTAATATTGCTAAGAATCTGGTACAACATTCACGTACAAAGCACGTTGATATTCGTTTTCACTTTTTGAGGGATCATGTTGAGAAAGGAGATATTGAATTGAAATTTCTTGATACAAAATTTCTATTGGCAAATATTTTCACTAAGCCTTTGGATTCTTCTTGCTTTACGTTTCTTCGGGGAGAATTGGGTATTATTTATCCTTTTGGCATGTTTTAAGGTGGAGTTTTTGTGCTTTTTATTGATCTAAATTTTCATAAAATAAAAGAAAACAAAAAAGTTAAAAAGATGAGAAAAGAAGAGCTTTGATTTTACCTCTAGTATATTCTTGTACTTGCTAGTAATATGAGTGAGGTCTTTTGGTCGCTAGTTTAACTTGTGTGCATTATAATCTTTATGTGAGTCTTTGATGTTGCTTTTAAGGGAGATGATGTATGACACTTAAATTCTTTTACTTGAATTAAGTAAATATGCAATATTGACACTAGTGCTGGTTTGGAGGAATTATAATCATATGTATGCTTGCTGAAATTTTCACTACTCAAATGCTGTAGAGATTCCTCAAGTAAAAAAAATATGCTTATATGAGAGAAAAAAATGGATACTGAATCCTTGGAAACAGTATTTACGACAAGGACGTATCCAAAATGAGGAAAATAATGGGTGCCGAATCCTTGAAAACAATATTCATGACAAGGACATACCCAAACATATTTGAGAGAATTGGTTTTTGTGCTATTAAAAGGTTATTGTGAGCAAAAGCTCAGAAATTAAACTTGATGAAAATTCTCTTGTAAAGAGCAACTTATTTTGAGAAAGAGTGTTTAGTTTAGCTTGTCTATATTTGGGGATTTTTTTTCAACATATGTGCTAGTGATTATGTTGCATTATAAATTGCTTGAATACATGAATCTTTAGTGCTGATTTAAACCTATCTGTAATGTCCATAATTCATGTTTATATTCTAATTCATGCTTGTTAGCTAGTTGATCACTTTATCTCCTTTGTCGTTGTAACACATGATCTTGAATTGCTCTAGGTATACTTCAAAGCTCTCGAACAAAAAAAAGAATATGAACTTCTTGATGAAATCATTGTCAAAAGAGGGAGAATGATACAAAATGATGCAAATTTTTTATAAAAAAGGAAGGAAATTTCTTTCTTTTAAAAAGGGAGATAAGTTTTCTTCTTTTTCAAATCTTTTGAGCCTTGAGTGCTTTTGAGAAAATCTTTTGAGTCTTGAGTGCTTTTTATCATTTTTACCAATTCTTTTGGTTTTTATTTTCAAATACTAAATCACATTTTGAAGGGTTTGTCAATATGTTCATCAAGGGGGAGATTATGAAATCATTGTCTTGATTTATTTTATATTTTGTATGCTTTGTATGCGCTTTGTAAACACATCTTGATGCAATAAAGTTAATTCACTTTGAAGAGCATCTTCTGCGTGTATCCTTCTGAATTCCGATGGTTCATTTGACAAGAGCGCGACGGTGAGGCGGCGGTTCTACTGGCGGACATACGGCAGTCAGACCGGCGCAACGGAGACGGTTTGACCAGTGCGCTCCATCCAGGTTTGAGGGTTTCTTTTATTCCTCAAAAGATTTTGGTTTTTGGTGTTCCTACCATTTACCCCCCTCTTGTAGGCTTGATTTTTGTGTTTGATCCTACACTTAGATACTAAATACTCTTTAGGTTTGTGCAGAGGAATATGCCGATCTTGTGCTTGCAAATTCTTTCCGAGCTATTCTCAAGGATTGGTTCTAGGTAAAGCAAGAAAACTTGCATAGAGCTGTACCTAATAATGGGTGATCCATGCTTGAGCACACTGGACTTCACTATGCAGTGCGAAAGTGATGCTTAGACTTTTATAATCGATGCATGCTTTGCAACATTTATGATATGGATTTGCATGAAAGGTGGATTGCCCATTCTGTAGCTTTCAGTTGCTTAACACATTACTTGTTCTTGACACTCCAGAAGGTTAGCGGTAATCCTTTGCATTTCTATGTTTATAAATTTGCATGTGAAGCTTCTTTGTTTAGTCCACACATTCACACGTAGTTTAACTAGCTGAGCCAAATGCAAATTGTATCATCTGTGATTTCTGGATACTACTAGTTTGGTACAATCAGTTGCATGGCTTGCAATACACAAGCCATTAATTCTACATTAAATTGTCTTTTGTAGTTTGTTCTTGTGTAGGTGCTACTAATTTACTCCTAGATCATAAACAAAATGAAGAGTATTGAGTATATTTAGCTTTATGAACAGAGGAATTGGTTCGCAGTGAAGAGGTGGTTATTGATGGTAAGTAACACAGGAATGTAGATAGGCTGTATGTTCTGTTTGGTACAACTGGTTAGAGGATGTTTTGCTCTTCATTTTGTGGTGTTCTCTTTGGCTTTTTAGTGTGGCTTATAAGCTGCACGTGAAACAAAGCGAGTGATTAGCATGTGATTAAGTATTAACTATTAAAAACTTGAAAAATAGATCTATTTGTTTTTTTAGAGATAGTTTTATATAGAAAGTTATTACAAAAAACACACCGTTTCACGTTTTAGAAAACGTGCTAACGAAAACCGAGACATAAGATACAAGCTACAAGCCAAAAAAAACGCCACGCTAAGAAGTTACTATGTTCACCAACGGTAACATTTGCTTGATCACTACGTAAAAACCCATTGTCTTTTATATTTTAATTCTTCTGCACGGTAACATTATTGATCCCAGATGAAAGGAAATTAGCTTCTTGCCTCCATTGTTAAACAACCATGGCTGTGAGCACGAGCAGGGAGCAAGACCCTCCTGCAGAAAAGTCAAAGCTGATATGTTTGTTATTGCTTTGCTTTGCTTCTATTATATATCAGATGTGATTCTAGCTGTGGTTTTAATGTTTAATTTGCTTGACCAAGAAAAAAGAATTGGGATAGAACACAAACTGGTTTATAGGGCTATACTTTCTGGTTTCCTTTTCTGTATGGCTGCTGTGAAGGACTCGATGAAAGATGACCATGACACTGGCCTTAACCATTGTACTGGTGAGATTTTTGGGAAACTATGGTGCACACTCGCGATGGGTTTTCTATTACCTTTATGCAAAAGATTCTAAAATGTAGCAACAATTTGCATGCATTTCACCCATTCTGTTCTTGGTTGCATTCCCCTATCTTGTTGTGGTACATATTTCATATCTCATACCCAACTAGAAAAGCTGGCAAGGTGTTCTTCTACGTACAGATCTCAACGCTGTCTTGTCTTTTATGTGATAATGTTGATCGTGGTAAATATCGCAAATAAAATTTTATTGATAATGTTATCTCCTAGCTGATTAACATTTTTTATGTAGGTTATTTATAAAATATTTTGAAAGCATGTTCATCCCAGCCCATATAAGCATAACCCTCTCTCGTATGACTAACCAAGGGTGCTTGGTATTTAGGTAGAAAGTCTCTTAGATGTAATTATTTACTTTTGTTGGGCTAACACATTGCATGTGTAGGAGACTGGATCTTAACCACCGCGATGTTCCTCCAGGAGAGAGGAAAAGGAGGCAGATGTCTTTTGCGGTAATCACTTGGACACATGTTATTTCTTTTGGGGGGTAATATTTTTGTATTTGCAGGAACGCTTTGTGCAGGATACTGATGAGAATATGTTGGTCTAGCACATCAAATTGTACTTTTTCTTGTGATAAAAAAAGAAATAAGTCAAATGGTACTTGGTAGCTCCTAAAAAATCCAAACAATGATTATATAATATTATATGCAATCTTAATTAGAGAATTGCTTAATTTCAGTAAATCATTTGTAATAATACAATCTTAGAGTAATTATGTGCAAGAATAAAGATTAGCATCAAGAAAAGAGAATGTTCATGGTGATAATCCCAAAGCTAACATGAGCGGCCAAGATAATACGTGCTGCTACAAGCGCGTGTAGGAAAGCTCTACTTCCTCCATCTCAAAATATAGGGACTTACTCTCTCTGTTCAACAATATAAGCATTTGTATTTTAAGCTTTTAGATTCTGTTCAACAATATAAGTATTTCTACACTACTACTTGTCCCATCAACCACCATTCCGTTTCAAACCATTCCTCATTTAATAAGGGACAAAAGAGTATTTTCTGCTCAATCTTAATCTCTGCTAAACAACCTTGAAATGCTTATATTATTGAACGGAGGGAGTATGTCTTTTTTTTGGAGAGATTAAGGATGAGGTGAGAAATGGTTATGATTTGTGGAGATGAGAAAATAGGTTAAAAAATTAAATGGAAAAATATTGTGATTGGTTGAGATGAGAAAATAGATAGAGAAGTAGTTGTATTCTAAACAAATTTAAATTCTAAAATTCACTATATTATATTTTAAAGAAGAGAGTATATTTTGTGCTACGAACCAACGACAACAATAGCTTTTCCCTCATTCCTCATCAAAGAGATGTTCGGATTTAAATAAGTTGAAGAGGTGTCACCGTTATATAAAAATGAAATTACAAGTATGTCAAAATTAAAATAAAGAAAAAAGAAGATTTCATTGGCTTCACCTAACACGCATAGCGAATGATGTGATATCCTGTCACTTCGAAGGCAGCACCAGTTAGCACCAAAAACACTGACATCATTCTCTCTGACACAATCTGGTCGTGTTCGAAAGCCCACACAAGGCAAGTGACAAAGACCCCGAGTGATCCGCCGATAAGAATTATCTAAAAAAGGAAGAAGAAAAAAGTCATTAAAAGAATATGCATGGATCACCATATATACGGGAACATTTGTAACATCAAGTAGGTAGTTTGAAATTTTGTATTTCCAATCAAAAGATTGAGTTGTAAAGGAAAAAAGAAACTATTTCAGAGGTAGGTAGCGGATACATTAATTTTCTTTTTCTATTAATTGAAATTATTCAGTATTAACTACAAGATAGGAGTATTTTTTTAACATAGATAATTTCCGATCAAGACATACTACTGATATAGTCAAAATAAGTATCCTTCATATTTGTATTATATATGGAACACAAGCTTACCATTAGCAATGTCCTGCCGGCACAATCCAAACCTTCCAGCCTCTTAGTACGCTCGGCGGCGACGATCGGAACGGCGGGAGTGGCACTCACATTTTGCGGTGGCCGGGTCATCGTCGTCGTCGTTTGCCCCTGCTCCATCATGTTCGCCTCAACGTCGAATAAAACCACCCTGCCCATGGTGCCGTAGGTTGCGTCGGTCAGCCATGTAGTTCGACGACTCCGGCGAGATCTAGCAGCTAGGCTTGTGCTATATGGAGGCTACAGATGGATGCAGGCAGCATGATTGAAATTGAATATATATATATATATATGTATGTATGTATGTATGTATGTATACGTATGTATGTATGTATATGTATATACTACGCACGCAAATGGAGTAGGAAAGCCATGACCAACAAACACCAGAGGGTCCCGAACACAATAAGCACATTTTTTAACTGAGGAGGATCATTCGCCATAGAAGTAGTCATAGCAGCGATGTAAGTGAATGATCCGAACAACAGAAGGCCATAGCCTAGTTGATATCTCTCCCAACTTTTTCCTATTCAACCAAATTAAGAAAATAATTGAAAATATGTAAAAAATTTCAATTCCATGTATGTATATGTATGTATGTATGTATATATATATGTACATGTATATATATGTATGTACGTATATGTATACATGTATATATACATATACGTATATGTATACATGTATATATACATATACGTATATGTATATACTGTGATCACTAATTAGAATTCAGAATCATCTTCTAGCGAAATTGCATTATCTGATTTTCTCTGACAAAAGTGCCTTTAGATCTAACAATATCAACGGATCATCTCCTACAAACATAAAAGAATAATTCATACTTAGTACACACATATGTCAAACAGAAAGTGACTACATGCATACTTACCCCAGTGACCAATAACAAGTAGGAGTAAGAGGGTCTGGAAAGGGTGATGTGCTAGCGCAATTCCTCAAAAATCTCTTCCATACCAACTGCATTGGAAAATAAAAGAAATAATTAGTGAGGAGACAACAAAAATTTAGACTTCAACAATTAACTTTAACTTACCCAACCCATTATCAATGCATAACATGCGGACAGTAAGGTGAATTTGGCAATCATAAATTTCCTTGCAGTACTCTTGTCAGGGATCAAATATGAGATGTGGAGTGCAACCTCATAAGAGAAGGCCACTATGAATAGCCTCGGGACTAGTGAAGTGAAGTACTGTAGGTTCTTTGAATCCTTCGTACGCAAATGGAGTAGGAAAGCCATGGCCAACAAACAGCAGAGGGTCCCTAACACAATAAGCACCTTTTTTAACTGAGGAGGATCATTCGCCATAAAAGTAGTCACAGCAGCGATATAGCGTAAATGATCCGAACAGCGAAGGCCATAGCCTAGTTGATATCTCTCCCAACTTTTTTCCTATTCAACCAAATTAAGAAAATAATTGAAAACATGTAAAAAATTTCAATTACATGTATGTATATATATGTATGTATGTATATATATACATACATGTATATACGTATATACATATACGTATATACATGTACGTATATATATACGTATATACATATACATATACGTATATGTATATACTGTGATCACTAATCAGTATTCAGAATCATCTTCTAGCGAAATTGCATTATCTGATCTCTCGGACAAAAGTACTTTTAGATCTGACAATATCAACGGATCATCTCCTATAGACATAAAAGAACAATTCATACTTAGTACACATATATCAAACACAAATTGACTACATGCATACTTACCCCAGTGACTAATAACAAGTAGGAGTAAGAGGGTCTGGAAGGGGTGATGTGCTAGCGCAATTCTCAAAAATCTATTCCATACCAACTACATTGGAAAATAAAAGAAATAATTAGTGAGGAGACAACAAAAATTTAGACTTCAACAATTAATTTTAACTTACCTAACCTATTATCAATGCATAACATGCGGACAGTAGGGTGAATTTGACAATCATAAATTTCCTTACAGTGCTCTTGTCAGGGATCAAATATGAGATGTGGAATGTAACCATATAAGAGAAGGCCACTATGAATAGCCTCGGGACTAGTGAAGTGAAGTACTATAGGTTTTTTGAATCCTTCGCACGCAAATGGAGTAGGAAAGCCATGGCCAACAAACACCAGAGGGTCCCGAACACAATAAGCACCTTTTTTAACTGAGGAGGATCATTCGCCATAGAAGTAGTCATAGCAGCGATGTAGGCGAATGATCCGAACAGCAGAAGGCCATAGCCTAGTTGATATCTCTCCCAACTTTTTTTCTATTCAACCAAATTAAGAAAATAATTGAAAACATGTAAAAAATTTCAATTCCATGTATGATACATACATATACATATACGTATATGTATATACTGTGATCACTAATCAGAATTCAGAATCATCTTCTAGCGAAATTGCATTATCTGATCTCTCTGACAAAAGTGCTTTTAGATGTGACAATATCAACGGATCATTTCCTACAGACATAAAAGAACAATTCATACTTAGTACACATATGTCAAACACAAAGTGACTACATGCATATTTACCCCAGTGACTAATAACAATTAGGAGTAAGAGGGTTTGGAAGGGGTGATGTGCTAGCGCAATTCCTCAAAAATCTCTTACATACCAGCTGCATTGGAAAATAAAAGAAATAATTAGTGAGGAGACAACAAAAATTTAGACTTCAACGATTAACTTTAACTTACCCAACCTATTATCAGTGCATAACATGCGGACAGTAGAATGAATTTGGTAATCATAAATTTCCTTACAGTACTCTTGTCAGGGATCAAATATGAGATGTAAAATGCAACCACATAAGAGAATGCCACTATGAATAGCCTCGTGACTAGTGAAGTGAAGTACTGTAGGTTCTTTGAATCCTTCGCACGCAAATGGAGTAGGAAAGCCATGGCCAATAAACAACAGAGGGTCCCGAACACAATAAGCACCTTTTTTAACTGAGGAGGATCATTCGCCATAGAAGTAGTTAGAGCAGCGATGTAGGCGAATGATCCGAACAGCAGAAGGCCATAGCCTAGTAGATATCTCTCCCAACTTTTTTCCTATTCAACCAAATTAAGAAAATAATTGAAAACATGTAAAAAATTTCAATTCCATGGGGCACCTGGTTAGAAGATAATTTGGGCGCTAATAACCACCTAGCGAAACATCTAGTTAGAACAAAAGTCGTATTAAAAGTTAATGGCGTTGTCTATTAAAAAAGAGACTTTTTATGATGCTTGGCATGTATTAGAACCGTTAATTACTCTCAATCGAACGAAATAAGATAGAAGGAGGTACTTAAAAAATAGAGGGAGCATTTCTCTAATCCCTAAAAGAAGGTAACAAAATGATGTATTTTGCAATCCTCTTCCTTCAAAAGAAAAAGCTACAAAGAAATTTACCAAAAGAGTTTTCTTTTCAGGTGCAGTCACAATGATGGGAAGGATAGATTGGCGCTTGCCATACTCCTCCACAACTGGAGCGCCCGTGCCATCCTCGATAGCGTCGGGGCGATCGCCTCTGGGTACAGCGATCCCGATGGGGCGCATCTGTACCATGTGCATAGCACCTTCGCCATCGCCATCTCCTCCTCCGCCGCCGGCCATGCCACTCCTCAGGCGTGCCATGCTCCAGTTGGCCACGACTCCCGAAGGGACGAGAACAACATAGTTGTCCCCGCCGGCATCCTACGGCACAGCAATGTACTCCTCTCCCCTCATCCTCTCACCCCCCAATCTTCCCCTCTCGGCCCCCTCTCCCGTCAAGCTCATGCCCCCCCGGTTCGGCTCCTAAGAAACTCTAGAGCTCGTCGGCGGCGTGGTGCTCCGCCTAAAACCCTAGAACTCTTGGCCGGCGCGGGCTCCTCGCTCTCCAAACTCAAATGTAGAAATTTGACGTCCGTGTGGAAGAAGAGAAGAAGGAGAGACGACTGTTTGGCTTTTTGCCCGGGACAGTGTCTTGAGGACCGCACTAGTACAACACACTGATATGTGGACCCGGACCCACATGTCAGTGACTGCCACATTGTACTATTGCTTCAGCTCCCTTTGCACTAGTAGTACTCTTAAAAGTTTGTTTTCTAAAAAAAAAACCTACTTTAACTTAATTTATTTTTACTCGCTGCACTAAACTAACTTAATTTATTTATACTCGCTATACTAAACTAACCTTAAGGAGAGTTCGGAAGTGCTGGTTGAATTGAAAAAACTCTCGTTTTCAATGAGCATGCTTCCCGAATTGCTAAACATTATATTTTTTAAAAATTTTCTACATAAAAGTTGCTTTAAAAAATCATATTAATCTATTTTTAAGATTAAAATAATTAATACTCAATTAATAATGCACTAATGGCTTATCTCGTTTTGCGTGATCTTCTTCCTCTTTTCTCTTCACTCACCTTCAAACTATCTCTTAATATCCTTCATTAGATAACTGCACTTGGCAATATATGCAGTGTCTTAGTTTACGTGAATTTGTTTCATATGCCTCTGCAGTTGCTAATAATTTGAGCCATCTATTTTTTTATCTAATGGTATAGATCGATGGGCCAGGCGCACAGGGCCAGTAGCCATACGCCCGTACCCCATTAGTACTAACCACCATGATTAGTGTTTAATAATTTTTACTTATAAAATAATACATAAATAAGTAGAGTTTTAGATTTCAGTTGAAAGTTTCAAAAATCTAATTAAAGGTTCCAAATTTTGGGTTAAAACTTCAAAATTTGAGTAGATTTTATTAAATTCTCAGTTGATAGTTTTTAAATTTGAGTTAAAGATTTTGAAAATTGAATTGAAAGTTTTAAAATTAGAAATGAAAAAAATTAAATTAGTAGTATAAATTTTACTCGATTTTTTCAATATTATTATTTTTTAAATTATATTTTTTTACCTGTCCCATGGTCGCACATGCTGCTAGGCTGCGCTGCCATCACGGGGGCACCTATAGCAGTTTTTCCTTAGATCGGTTGCTACAGTAAAATCGAAACATTATTTTCTTATAATATCTCATTACAATATTTTTGCTACAGTATTCAGATACATCTCGGACGTTTATTTTGAATCCTTTACTGCTAGTGTGACTGCTTACCGTCCAGTCAGACTAGCCATTGCACCTGGACCAAATCCTGCTCTACTCTAAGGCTGCGCTGGGATCTAACTGTAAGGGTGAAAAAATTTCTAAGTACGCTTTTTGAATGGTTAAAGGGTATATTTTTTGTAAAAATTTTCTATATAAAAGTTACTTTAAAAAATTATATGAATCTATTTTTTAAGATTAAAATAATTAATACTTAATTAATAATACGCTAATTGCTCATCTCGTTTTAGATAATCTTCTTCCTCTTTCCTCATGTTCGAACTATCCCTTAATATCGTTAATTAGATAACTGCACTTGCCAATATATACAGTGTCTTAGTTTACGTGAATTTATTTCATATGCCACTACAGTTGCTACTGTGACTGTACCTGAACATAATTTGAGCCATCTATTTTTTTTTTATCTAATGGTATAAATCCATGGGCCAGGCGCGCAGGGCCAGCAGCCATACGCCCGTACCCTAGTAATACTAATCACCACAATTAGTATTTAATAATTTTTATTTATAAAATCATACATAAATATACAGAGTTAAAAGTCTTAGATTTCAGTTGAAAGTTTCAAAAATCTAATTAAAGGTTCCAAATTTTAGGTTAAAAATTTTAAAATTTAAATAGATTTTATTAAATTCTTAGTTGATAGTTTTTAAATTTGAGTTAAAGGTTTTGAAAATTGAATTGAAAGTTTTAAAATTAGAGATGAAAATTCTAAATTAGTAGTATAAAGCTTACTCGATTTTTTAATATTATTATTTTATTAAATTATATTTTTTTACCTGTTCCACAGTCGCACGCGCTGCTACGCGTAGCAGCTTTTTTCTGTAGATCAATCGCATTGCTACAGTAAAATTGAACAATTATTTTCTTATGGTATCTCGCTACATTATTTTTTGCTACAGTATTCAGATACATCTCGAACGTTTATTTTGAATCTTTGATGCTAGCGTGACTACTTAACATCTAGTCAGACTAGCCAATGCACCTGAACCGGATCCTGTTTTATGGCTGCGTTTGGATCTAATGAAAAATTTTCTCTTTTTCGTGAGCACGTTTTTTGAACGGTTAAACGGTGTATTTTTTACAAAAATTTTCTATATAAAAGTTACTTAAAAATCAAATAAATCTATTTTTCAAGTTTGTAATAATTAAAACTCAATTAATCTACACTAATAGCTCATCTTATTTTACGTGATCTTTTTATTCTTTCTCTTACCTTCAAACACTTCCTAAATAAGGCGGTCAGCTTGTTAAAACTTGGACTTTTATATATGGATCCTACTAGTATCTCATGCCAGACTTTTCGCAAGGTCACACGGTCTCCTTAAACATATATCATCAAATACTTTTGAGTATCCATGTACAATTTGCCCTTGAGTTACTGTCGTACTGTTCATCACTCAAGAGACGAAGAACCTCATGTGTCTTCTGAGCTCCGTTATGTGTGGGTCGCCCATATGAAAGAGAGTGCAGTAGGGTAGCTGATGAACTTGCTAACTTTGCTAAACGTTCGTTACATTGTGCCGTGTGTCGCAAGGATGCACCGACATGCATTAAGCAGCTGCTCTTGCATGATTGTAATCCGGCTACTTAGGTCCTGTTGAAGGAACTTAAGATTTTGAAAAATAGCCGGTAAGAAAGCTAGTGAGAATTTGGAGAAGCTGTGTTTTCCATCTTTTAGCTTCTAGTTTATTTTCTAGATTGTACAACTACAGATTCTCAGAATCTAGTTTGTACAACTACAGATTCTCAGAATCTAGTTAAGAATCTGGGTTGTTTGAGGAAGCTTCCGCCAACTGGAGATTTATGAGAAGTTGCAGTTGGTAGAAACTCTCTCAAACAGGACCTTAATCAATAAAGCTCTCTTTCCGCAAAATAAAGTTTGCCCTTGAGTTACTGCTGCACTGTTCATCTATCTTCCGCCTCCAACATATGTGGTTTTTTGACTTGTTCAAGCCTTTGTCAATGTCCATGCAATGTCCACCGTCCGATATTCTTTCCTGGTTTAGAGCATCTCCAAGAGCTCCCTAATACCAATCTCAAGAGATAAATTTAGGAATTTAGTCAAAAAGCAGGCTATTTACTTTACATGCCGTTTAGAACAGTTTCTGCTACTAGCTTCTCCTCTTGATTTCCGTTAGTACGCTTTCTAAAACGTAAAATAGTGTATTTTTTTAAAATAATTTCTATATGAAAGTATCTTAAAAAATCAAATAGATCTATTTTCAGATTTATAATAGTTAATATTTAATTAATCATGCGCTAATAATGTTTCTCGTTTTCCGTACGGTTTATAAGCCACGTAAAAAAAACACAACTGAACACCCCTTAGCTCTTCACATTTCGCGTTTTTGCTACGGTTTGGAAATATTCAGTCTATTTAATGCAGACTAGTTATATATAATTATTGGCGACTTCTTTTAGTTTTATGTATGGTCTTTTGACAGTGTTAATTAAAATCTCTCCCCTATCTTGTTTTATGTATGGTCTTTTGACCGATGGAGTGCAATCTTGTATATATGACCCTGTGTGATCGACCCTATGATTTTTCTTTTCTGTTGAAACTGGATAATCAGATTTGCAGTCGGCTGACGCATTTTGAATAGGGCATATATTTTATGCCTTATGCCCCCGCTGTTCTCTGAATCTTTTTTTTAAGATAATGAAACTGGCAAACTTCTTGTGTTTGTGTGTCTGACTCGTGGAATGTGGAATAACCAATAGACCTGCATTTTTCATACTACTTTTTGCATATGCAACAGGGTCTGCAATGCAGTGAATACTGGTGATTACGCTTGTGCAAAATCCAGTCATTTGATTACACTAGGGCATCATCTGGATGCTCCTTTTTTCCAGAAATCGAAGACAATAAACGGCAGTACATTCACAGATTAAAAGGCAACGGCGACGCTCTAACTGGTTCCACGTACCAATGTGATCAATCAATAAACTATAGAAATTTAATTTTAGGTCTCTTTTGGAGGAGAAGTAATTTTTGACTTAACTTTTTTTTAAGATGACCCCAATACAGAATTTTGGGAGTCATATATTAGGGCTCGTGACAAGACTATCCATCTAGCTCAACCCAAAACAGAAAAACCCACTGAGGTTTTGCTGCACGTCAGTCCCCGATGAGGTGAAGGTCATCGGATCCCTTGGGACGAGACAAGGCCTCCTTGCATTGGGTAAAAGTGGGGCTAATCCTAGCCCCATACTCTTCTAACCAATGGTCCTTGTTTTAAAAAGATCTAAACTTCTAGTCAAGCCTTACTTATTAGACTTATGGTTGTACTGTTATGCTTTACAATAAAGGCCTTCGACCACCAAAAAGAACGAGTTTGCACCCCAAGCCCAGCCCAAAAGCAGGTTTTAATTTATTAAATCATTTTATCACCATCTATTGACAAACCAGTCAATAGCCCAATCTAAACCAATTTTAGATGTTAACCACAAAGTCTAAATTATCAAAAACTCTATGTTGGAGCTAAGCAGGAATAAGCATTTACCTAAAAGAAATAGTTAGTCCATCAAATAGGGTACTAAAATAGTCATTTTATTATTTTACTATGGTTCACAAAGGCAGGAAAATCAATTCAATAAAATGGCCATAACAAAGAGTAATAGGAATGATAACTATTAAATAAACCATAGTGAGCGATATAATTTATAAAAGCAATGCAATATTAGTAAAACAAAATATATTTGCAATAATGGGATTCAATATGCTCAATGGAGATATGGCTTGCCTTGGTCGCTCACAAGTCTTCTGCGTCGACGGCGATGAACAACTGATCCTTCGGAATAGCGGAATCTACACGACCAACACAAAGAAAAACAAAAAGACTAAGAAAACCACCAAAACAGTAGAAATAAAGCTCATAAATGGATTCTACACATTCTTAGGAAAGTTAAGAGACCTGAACGGTCAATTCGGAGTTCGTACGGCCGAGATACAACCGTCCGAAGTTTAAATGCTATTTAAATAGAGATTTACAAATTTTCTAAATTAATTTTCTATAGAAAAATAGCATTTATGACGTCAGCGGCCGAGGAGAGGCATGCCGATAGCTGGGCCCCATAGGCCACCACATGAGCTTGCCCACTCGACGGCCACGTCAGCCAAAGAGACTGATGTGGCCTCCACGCGGCGCTGACACGGATGCCACGCCGGCGAGGGGTGGCATCCGACCCCAACGGCTCGGGATCGGCCGGCGCAAGGCGGCGCGGCGGGCACCACTGAAGCCCCAGGTAGGAAGAGGAGAGGACGGAGAGCTCACTGAGACGGACGGCACAGGGAGGCGGCCGGCGGCGAGGAGAAGGCGGCGGCGGCCCTAGGATGGAAACGGCGTAAAGGCAAGGGAGGAAGCGAGGCGCTCGAGCAACAGGGTGAAAGGAAAGAGGAGGTTCGAGGCTCCAATTTATAGGCGACGGGAAACGGAAACCGGCGCCAAGGAGGGAGATCGACGGCGGGAAAAACCGGCTGCCGGCTTTGAATGCCGTGGAGGAAAATACGGCTGTTACCGTCGATTAAAAGCACCAATCAATGATATTAAAGAGGGGAAATGAAGGGGAGATATTGCGGAATTAAACCCCTCAATTAATTGAAAGAGAAACCGCAGGATGGAGGCGAATTTGAGGGCGCGGAGCTAGGGTTTTCTCGGCCAGGCGAGTTGGGCGCGCGCGTTTGGAGGTTGAAAACGACTGACGGGCAGGGTCCACCCATCAGTGATCGAAGGCAGTGGGGCGTGCTGGGCCGGGGAGTTGGGCTGAGGTGCTGGAGGTAGACGGCCTGGCAGCGTAGAGTGGCAGGCTAAGGCAATAAAACGAACCCCCAATTAAACATTACCACTAATGCCCGTGCTCGCTACGGGTAAAACGAATCGTTAAATGCTAAAAGCGCTACGGGTAAAAGGAGCCGTTAAATGCTAAAAACGCTACGGGTAAAAGGCACAATTAAACATGCATATGCTGGAAGACCGATAAAATTAAATCCTTGGTTGAGCTAAATAATGATCATAAAAACCTAATAATGGCTATTGTATACTGATATACATGTAGATTTTACATGAACCGTCGAGGTTCCACAATAGCATCGGTAACCTATCTGGTTATTTTTACCAAAGCAAGATCAATATAGAAAAGTGAATGTCAATAGTGAAGCTATCTTTGCTAATGTTTCAGAAATTCAGAGATTGTTTTCAGAGTCGCAATGAGGACATAGCAAGCATTACCGAACTGTTGCATGCATATTGCTGCTAGGTGACTGGCATTAGTGGCGACTGAATATTCTCCTTCACATTGAGTGCTTGCTGATCATAAATAGAGGAAAATGTTCAGAGTTATGCTCCCTTCAAAGTGCAGATTTCACATCAAAGACAATAACAACCATTACAAGAACACATGTGAGGTAATGGAAAGTTTAGTTACATGCCTTGGAGGTGCTATGAATGAATTCAGTAAAAAAAATGTAAACCCATATATAGATTGATACCTTCCATGCTACGATTAATTATTCAGTCTAGTTACATGTATAAAAGAGAAGTATGTTGGATAAATACAGGGTAGATAAATTCAGTAAAGCACTGCTGCTAATTCCCAACTGACCAAGATTGGTGCTTCTGCCTTTGGAGAAAAGCAACATGCAGGAGCAAAAGTGAGATCCAGTCTCAGAGAAGGACAATAATAGAAGGTACGATGCCAGAAGATCGAGTGATGTGGATGTCACGATGAAACATAATTTGCATTTTCACCTAGAAACCAAACCTATTGATCCACCGAAGGGCCAAGACATCAACATAGTGTGATTCCATGCTCAATGAGGAAATTAACCTAGTGGAGGTTTTGTTCTTACTGCAGCTTGAACTAATCTTTGCAGTGCCATAGCTGATTTTGGATCGGAGGCAGATACCATATCAACAAATGCAAATCCAGACATTGAACCAGGCTGAAGTGGTGGTAGATCAAGGACTATTGTCACAGCTTCCAAAGCTGTATGTTTTCCATCTGGTCCTGCTCCAACAAGGCATGTCTAGAAAGATACCAAATGTTATTGTGAAGTTCATAGTTTCATCGTATAAAAAACCTCATCCAAACAGAAATGTCATATGTTTCTTTCATGAAGTAAACCTTGGTGATTCAATATAACATTTAACATCAGTGTATGACAAAAGGCATATACCTTCCACAGGAGTTGTAGTACATCAGCATCAATCTTGCTAGGAACTTTGGTAGCAAAAATTCTAGCAATCTCAAGCAGAGTCACGGCCATATCAGGGGTTGCCTATCATGTAAGAACAAACAAGAATAACAAATCAACCATGTATTTAGCAAATGATAACAGATTATTAATAATCAAATTAATAGCTACAAAATGCATACACAACCACCCTGGACCACATAAGCAATGGGAGAACAAAACAGTGCCAAAGGTTGTCTAAACAGAATTCAATTGCAAGTAAAGTTGCCTGCTAACAAAATTACAATCAAATGTCCAAGAATAAGAATGCTTTCTTTTTTATTCTTTTCATAAAATGCTATTTTTAAATCAGCGAAACCTATGGAAACTTGAAGTCACTATAGTACAGTCAATCTGCTTTCAAACTCATATGCCCTATATTTGAGGCACACAGCTGATAGTAAGGCATAAAATGGGGTGAAACAATACCTTGAACCTAGCATGTAAAGTTAATAGGACATCATTCAGGAGAGAAGAAGGGCAGGCTGGATCAGACAGCTCACATGCAGTAATAGATTTCAGTTCTTCAAAAGACTCATGTGGATTTGCATCCATATCAAATCTTTGATGACCATTGCTCAAACATATACACACTCGCATGCTACAGTTGTCCGCACTACTTCCATCAGTGATGCAAACCACCCTGCTATTGTGTCCATTCCACCATGTCCAATTGATAGTGGGTTAACCTTTCAAGTGGCTGCAACATGAACAGTTACATGATTTAATACAAAAGTGGAATGTTACTAAATCATAGGACCCCTTAATGTGATTTCCAACAAAAGAAGGGGACGCTAGTGAACCACTGTGAGCAATAAATTAAAGTTCATGCTTACAAAGATGCATTCCCCAGCCTAATTCTAAAAAAGATGTATTTGCATCTATGGGCTGCTAATTTCCTAGTAGTCCAGCCAACCCAATAAGGAATGATTTGAACAAACCATCTTTCATTACTTTAATTAAAATTAAAATATAAGTTGCATATGATTCGCATTGATTTATAATTGAAAAGTTAAAACTACAATAGCATCATGGTACCTTCAGGTTGTGAGTTCTCATTAAGATCAGAATCAAGAGACTCGGCATTATCAGAATAAGATTGAAGATTCGCAGCCTCATCATAAACACCTAAAGAATAAGCAGCTTCTCTACTATTCCCCATTTCCTGGACTACCCTTGCAGCAGCATGAAGAACAGGACGAGAGAAACTACGAAAAGAGCTCTCCAATCTGACAGAAAAAAAAAGAAATAAACAATAAGCATCCATGAACAAGAGAGAACATAAGGGAAATAGAGAGACCAGCTACTTGCCTTCTCATTACAAGTTTAATGAGGGGCTGAGGATGCCTTGCTTTAGAAGATTTTTCAGATTTTGACAGAATACCCTTTGATGCTACAGAAGGGGCCTCAGGCAATTTGAGAATTTCTCTAGTTAACCTAATCCATGCACCAGCTCTGTCCTCTGTGCTGCCAGATATGGTAATTTATATGGAAAAGCACAGATGTACAAGGCAAACTGAAGTGAAGAAACAAAGATATATAGAAATTTAATTTGATGAAACCTCATCAGTACCTTTCTGTGTTGTCAACTTTTCCCAGCACACAGAGTATGGCCTCAAAATAGACCCTGTCACTTGGGTCCAGAAGAAGTTAGTAAAGGAGAGAACTGTACTGAGACTTTATGTCAGGCCCCTCTGCATAAATCAAATTTGACCAGAACCATGATTAAATACATTCACATAATTAAATACATTCACTCTGGAATCACGACATGGTCATCTTGATTTAAGACAGGCACAAAAACAAATCACACTCACCATCCAATACACGTGCCCTAGAAATTGAATGGCACAACTTTGCAAGGTAAACTCTAGCAAGAACATCATGCAAATGAAGGATATCCTGAAGAGCTCCTGGTTAAATTTGACAGAACATAATAATAGGAAAATGAGTACATCAAATTAGCAGAAGCTCAAAGAGAAAAAAAGAACACACATTGTAAGCAATCAGATACAAGCAGGTAAAGTCCTTTTTTCGTGGAATTCAAAACAATCAACAGCAAGATCAGTCACAACAATTAGATGTTGTGCGAAGATATGTATATGCAATTACTGTACCAGCAATTAATTCATGCCTGCAAAAATCCATGTATCATACATTGAATGAACAAAAGGTTGCACTATTAAGTCACCTAATATTACATGTATGGCATTTCTTGTTGTCATTTAGAGCACTTATTTACATCAGCAACTGAGATAAAGGTATTACTTTTTCCCCAGATTATTACTTATATTTTACATTTTATGCCAGTGCATCAACAAGTAAATATAAATGAAACAACAATACATGAATGGGATTTAACACATATGTAGTTCTTCGCAAAATACAACCCATATTATTAGAAATCCTAATTCTACAAAGTCAATCAGTTCAACCAGAACTGTAAAACACAAATCAGATGCATAATCAAGTTAAGTTCAAATGAAACACAAAAGAAAAGGATAAAAACATACCACCAGGCTGTGCGTTCTTGCCTGCATAAACAAAAACCAAACATGAGATTGAGAATCTACAGAAATGGCATGAGTCAAATTTAATGCATATTGACTAACTATATCAAAGGTAACTGTTTTTAGAAAAAAAGTATAGTTGAAATTCAACACAATTCCTTGCACGTAAAAGATCAAGTATGTTCTAAACCACAATGAGTTACTGACCATGTTTTGTCTGCTTGCAAGAACAAAAAACAAAGATGAATAATAATAGCAGTGAGGAAACTAACCTAGTGCCATTGCGACAGAGTATGGATCTCTCACGGCAATTTCAGAGACTATTGACAACGCATGTCTCACTGCAACTGGATCAGAAAATTCAAACCATGCAATTGTACCAGGTCTGATGAGAACAAAATGATAATTATGCAACAGCATGTTCCTCAATTTTTTTTAATAGGCTGCCCCTTTTGTAATTTTGTTGCATAAGCAGAATCAAGTGGTCATAAAAATAGATAGACAGAAATTTAGGTGTCCATTTGATAATTATGTTCAGACAACACAATGAAATGATGAATATACTTAAAGAAGACTTAAATACAAATATGTAACTTAAGGAGTTGTTCGTAATCTTTGTAGGGAGTAAACCTTTTCTATGAAGTTTACCATTTGATAACTCCGTCTTTACACTTACTTGTTTGACAATGGATATCGATCCCTTATAAAGGGCATCAGCTCTCACAATCTCATATCCTTCTAAAATACCACTAATGCAGTATTGCAGTTTAAGGTAGACACAAAAATAGCATCCCCTTCTAGGTCTCTCAAGATAGGTTTTATTAACAAACCAATAGATATGGAATCTTCATCCTTCGTTGATCACACTATGAAGAATCCTCCTTCGTGATACTATTAGCAATGTCATCACAATCTACAGTCCATCTGGCAACAAACTTCCCCAACATGAAAAGCACAATATCACAATACATGGAGGGCAAATAGAAACTTTCAGCCTTGTAGGTTTCCTAATATTGTACCATCTCAAAATAATCACTGAAATATGAATATATACATGTTTTAACACTAAAGAACTGGGTCTGCAACAAGTGAATTTTCTCTCTTGATCCACATCTTAAGCCAAATTCTCTGCCGCATGGCTAATTATAACTTATAAGAGTGTTGGGCTTTAGGATCAGACATTACAGATTACAACAAGCTATGTACAACTACTAATATGTCAGGCAGAGTTTGAATTTAAGATTTCTCAGGAAAATTGCCAGAATACCTTCAGAACTATCAAACATATGATTTGGATAATTGATTGATTTTCTTTCCTAAACAAAAATAACACATTTTTACTTGGATCGGATTGGATTTTATTGGATGATTACCTGATTGGTGCTGGATCAAATGCATCCACACAACGGGGCATATGGCAGGCGGTTCGCTTGGCCTGTCTCCCTCCGCTCCGCGACGCCGGCCTCCGCACCGCAAGCCATGGAGCCGGACGACACTGGCGACGAGGACTACATGGGGGATCTGTCCCACTTCCTCCCACCGAGCCCTTCCTCCCCCTCGAGGAGCCTCGGAAGGAGGAAGCAGCCACCGGCGCAGGCGCGGGGGCAGGGGCATGGGCAGGCGAAGCGTGCGAAGGGAGTGCCATGGCAGGAGAGGCGGTGGCAGGATCGGGAGAGGAAGCAGCATGAGGAGGACGAGCGCACGATGGCCGGGCTCGCGGAGGCCATACCGGAGAGCGACCCAGGGCTCAGGCCGCTGAAGCAGATGGAGAGGGGATCGCCAAAGGAAGAATTGGTTGTCTAGCACCAAAAGTTCTCCCGTTTCGAAAAATACCACTAAAAATTTGGATCTCTGGAATATAACACTCAAAGTTGCACGTTACTTCGAAAGTTGCATGTTACTTCGAAGATTAGCATTCTGTTATATTGTAAATGTTTTTATCTCATTTTTGCTTAGGATGCATAGGCGAATAGACAAAATTACCCTTAACTCTCTTCTCTCCCGTGCAGGGCCTTGCCTCTCTCTCGTGCGCCTTGGCTCCATAGGTGCGCCGCCTGTCCTACTCCAGTGGCCGGCGGCCCTCCTCCCAGGAGCCCACGCCCCTTCTCTGCCTCTCCTCCTCCAGGGCCGGCGCCCCTGCTTCACCGACACCCAGTGGACGCCCCTGCGCCTCTAGGGACCGGCGCCCTTGCTCCTCGGGTGGCCGGCGCCCCTACTCCTCCAAGAGCCGGCGCCCCTGCACAGTTGAAGATGCATCCCTCTGATATCCCCGAAGGGTAAGACTTAGACCCTAACCCTAACCTTAACTATGATAATGGATATCCCCGATTGGACCGTTGCCCCCACTGGGATCGGACCGTCCGCCGCCATATCGGACCGTCCGACTACCCGGCGAGGTCCCGGGCGCGAGGGCCTGGGCACGGGTGCTGACCCGGGCGCGGTCGAGTTCCCGGGCGCGAGGGCCCGGGCGCGCACGCCGGGAGCGAGGGCGAGTTCCCGAACGCGAGGGCCCGGGCACGGACGCGGGCGCTGCGCGAGGTCCCGAGCGCGGGCGCACCTTCGGTGTGGGGCTAACATCGGCGACGGTGACGGCGCAGGGAGTGGACGGCGGGAAACGCGGACGGCGGCGACGGTGCAAGCCCCGGCGATGGCGACGGCGCGGGGCGCCTGCGCAGGAAGCGGGGTGGCAACAGAAACCAGGGGAAACAGCTAAGGGTATTTTGGTCCTAACTAACACCGTTAAGTCCATAGGATAACAGAATGTTAATTTCTAAAGCAGTTTGTAACTTTCAGTGGTATTTTCCGGAACGTGGGAACTTTTAGTGCTAGACAACCAATTTTCCCATCGCCAAACCGTGCGGTCCCATTTTACGTGGCCAAACGGGGCGGACCGGGCCGGCACGGCCCGCTATGGCACGGCCCGTGTAGGCATGGTTCCTATAGCGGGCCGTGCCAGCCCGCGTGCCTCCCCGGGCCCAGGCACGGCACGCCGAGGTCATGGGCCGTGCCGTGCCGGCACGGCCCGGCGGCGGCCCATCGTGCCCGGGCTAGCCCGGTACCGCCGACGCCTGCCGCCGTGCCGCGGCCTCCGCCACCGCCCTCCTCCGCCGCCTCCCTGCCTGCGTACCGCCACCTGCCGTCACCTCCCCTTCTGCGCGCCGCCCCCTCCGCCGCTGCCTCCCGCACACGCCTCTCCGCCTGTGCACCGCCTCCTCCGCCGCCGCCTTCCCGGCCTCCGCCGCCGTGCGGCCACGCCCGCCTCCTCCCTTCCGCCAACGCTGGGCAGAAGTGGCCCTGCGGGCTACAGCCGACTGAGATGAGTAAAAAGGGGAAAAAAGACTTAAAAAGTTTGAGGAGTTGTAAAAAATATGAAAAAAATGTAAAAACATTATCTGAGATGAGTAAAAAAATGAGGGTATTTTTTGATGATATTAGAGGAGGAAGTTTTTATTTTTTAACAAGCAAAATAACAACACATATATAATTATGTAATTTAATTTCTACATAGATATAGGGGAAAATTGCGCAATGACCTTTATTGATTTTGATATTACACAGCTGCCTCATTAAAAACTCTGTCATGTAAAAATTCAATTTTAAGAAAACCATGACAAAGAAAAAGGAGTACAGCTAAAGGTCAACACTCAAAAATAAAAAACATTACTCTAGTTCCTCATTTTATAGGTAAAGATTTTTGAACTGCTCAGCTAAATCTTGGTTCTCCGTGGTGTGTTGGGCACGTTCCTTAGCTAGCTCCCAGTCTTTAACTGTAAGTAGCATTTCTACCACCTCACTGCAGAGATTTCTTCTTCTCTCCTAATTCTTCCGCAAAGACTGAAGGCCGATTCGGATGATACCGTAGACACAGGCACCGTGAACACATCTCGTGCTAGCTTTGAGAGCACGGGATATTGGGTCTTGTAATCATTCCACCATTGAAGAACGTTGAGATCTTCCTGGTTGATGGAGTCGCTGTCCAAGTAGGTGGACAGCTCAAGGGCTTCAAGCGTAGCGTGTGCAGGACTTGCTGCGGCTGAACTTCCACCACCGGTGCTCGAAGAAGAAGAGGAACCACCCCAAATTTGGCCCCACTATAATTTCTTCTTACCTGGGACAGGGACGGGTGGGGCTCTTTGCACGCGAACTCCTTGAAACTTAGTTTGATACTTTCGAAACACTTCATATAATTTTATCTTAGAATCAGAATAGTAGTTAGTGTAATTAATATTCATTGCATCCCCAATAAGATTCAAAATATTTAGAAACCCCCGTATTTTACCCCTAGGATCAAGAATAAATGCAAAAGCATACAAGTATGGAATGTCCCTCCAGTATTTAAGATATTTTTGTTTCATGTGAAATACTACAAGTCCTAATAGTTGGTCATCTTCATATTCTTTTAATAAAGTAGCAATCTCAAAAATTTTATGCAAAATTAAATTAGCAGTTGGATAGTAAACGCTAGACAAAGTAACAGTTGCATCATAAAATGTTTCAACGAAGTAGTAAAACATTTCTACAACATGCCAAGACTGTTCTGTCAGTAGTAGTTGCCCGTCACTGGTAACAACATTCTTGGACTGCAAAAAAATAGTTAGTATATCCTTATAAGGCAAGACATGTCGCAACATCAAATAAGTCGAGTTCCACCGATGGTCCGCATCCGTTTGGAACTTGCGTGAACGCTTGTCCGAAGCGATGCAGAATCACTTAAAGGTCGCAAGTCGAGGATTAGAACCATTAAGCCATGTTATGGCTTCACGGATGGAATCGAGATATACACTTACTCTCTTAAAACTGGATTTAACTATAAGATTAATAACATGACAAGCACAACGTTGATGTAAAAGAAATGATTCAGCATAAACATTGAACAAAGGCTGTAAAATTTCCATTGCTCTAGAATTTGCAGTTGCATTATCTAGAGTTACTGCAAAATATTTTATTTATGATGCCAAAATCCTCACAAACTCTAGAAATTCGTTCAGCAATATTTTCTGCAGTATGTGAAACATCAATTAATTTTAAAGCTATTACTCTTTTTTTAGTTCCCATTCATCATCAACATAATGAGCAACTACACTAATATAGTCCTCCTTAGCCCTACCACTCCAAATATCAGATGTGATACTAATAGAAAAGGTGCATGTAGCAAACAATTGTTTAATACTGTCCCTGCCTTGGTTGTAAACATTAACTAAGTCCCGGGTTATGGTTTGTCTACTAACAGCTTGAAACCTAGGATTATGAGGAGTTTTAATGTAAGCCTCGAATGCAGGAGACTCACCAAAGTTTAGGGGTAGATCCTATCTAGCAATTAAACTGGTAAGGGAATCTCGTGCTACCTGAGGGTCATACTCCCATGAACGTACCGTACCATACCGTACCGTCAGGATTCAGTACCAGTTGCTGCTGTCATAGCTGGTAACCTTGCTTCTTAGAACACGCCTCAGCATGCCGCCTCAAATGCCTTGTTCTACCAGAAGATTTTCCAAAGAGTTTAGTCTTACAAATTTTACATTTCGCGTAAGTTACCTCCCTTCCATCCGCACCAGCTTCCTTGATCTCATCAAAATGTTGCCAGGCGGAGGAAGTTCTTGATCTCTTCGAGCCGATTGCCGTTGATAGGCTCCCGCTCGCAGTTCCAGATCCTTCCGAAGCCGTATGTACTTCCTCTGGATGACCTTGCGGTGTAGGAACCGACCTAGAGGCATCTCCTTACGACATCGACAGATAGCTCGGGTCGAAGTCGCTCAGTTGGAACATCGGGTAGTTCGAATCCATTCTGCAATATAAATAGAGAAAATTAGTAAAAAAATAGTACGAACAAAGAAGAAAATTTAGGAATTTTTGTACCTTGCAGGAGTACCGGATGCTGCAGCTATCAGCTATGGGAATGTAGAAAATTTTTGAATTTTAGACAAAAATTTGTCTAAATCAAAAATTTAGAGCGCAGGAGAGCAAAAGAGAGGAGAAGAGAGCACAAGATGAGAGATTGGGAGGTTTGGATGAGCAAAAATGTTGTTGTGGCTGCCCTATTTATAGAAAAAAATTTCACAATTTTTCAGATTTTTTTTATATTTTTCGGATTTTTTTGGTCCTCCAATGGCTAGATTCAAGATCTAGCTATTATTTCGGACCGTTGGGATAGGTGTCACATTTTTACTGGGCCACCCGAGGACGAACACTGTTGGAACGGTCGGTTCCCGCGTGATGTTCTGCACTGTAGCGATACTGTAGCACATGTCAGGCGAGCAACGGTCGTCCACTCGTCCTCGCTCCGATCACTGTAGTGGTACTGTTTATATATACTGTTGCGTGCATAGTAGCGGACCGGCCATGCCCATGCCGGCCCGCTACAGTCGCGGGCCGTGCCATGCCGGCCCGCCGTGCCGCACCACCGACCCAAGCACGGCACGGCTGCTCGGGCCATGCTGGCACGGCCCACGGACATTCATGCCAGGCTGGCCCGGGCATGGTTACTGTAGCACCATCCCGGGCCGGCTCGTTTAGGCACGGCCCATTTGAACAAGTCTGGGTCCCATGGATACTGGCCAAACTGCCGGGTACGGAATCGGTTATCGACAGTTTGGTTTAACTAAATTTTATCTGAATTTAAATTTTTTTGAAAAATAAAAAATGTAAAAAAATTCTAGTATATAGTACTTAAATTATGGATCACTATGGTGAGAAAAGTTTATGAAAATAACGAAGTTTACTTTATATTTTAGAGCTCCATTGAAATTAAAAAAATAAGAGATGGGTTGGATATAATTTCTACTTTATTTAAGTGTAAAAACGATAGCAAGGGTTATGCAAAAAAGTTATTTAATATTATTGTTTTTCTAGAAATATCCACAATTTTTTCCTAAATTTTCTACAGTTTTTTAGAATTTTTACTACATTTTACAATTTTTTTGTAATTTTTCTTTTTAGCTTCAACATACTGTGGTTACCGCGGTTTACCATACGATATCGCGTGGTAACCACGATCTTACCGCGATAACCGCGGCCAAATCGTGAGATTTGAAAATTTTGAATTCAAATTTTTGAGATAAATTTCGTGCGGTTTTGGGCGGTTACTGCGGTAACCGCCATACCGCCAGCCCGCAGTAACCCACCCCCGACGGTATGGCAAACACTGGATGGAGTACGACCCAACGGTCTGTGGCGGCGGTGCCGAGCAGGTCGGCATCAAGATCCGCCGCTCTCGGGCCAAGCTTGGGGCTGAGCTGGCGGTAGTGGTGGCGCCGCCGCTGCTGCAGCCATCGGCGGAGGGGGAGAGGAGGCGGGTGGAGTAGATTGGCGGTGGAGTCGCTTTGGATGGGTCGTGAAGAGGCGAACGAATGGAAACCTTCTCAATTTTTATAATAGTAGAGACAAAAACTCTAGAAATTGGTTTTTGTTGCTTAAAATTATTTATATTGCTCTGAAAATTCCAGTAAAAATTGATTACTCATTTTTAGCATGGGAAATTTATAAAAAAAAATACCCATAAGCCATTTTGAGCTTAAATCTTGGTGATTTTTAATTGATGTAGGCTCTTTTTGACTTTTAAAATTTCTAGAAATTCAATTTAACAAAAGATTTTAACTTAGGGAAATTTTAGGGCGTTACAATTTTTCTCTTCCATTGATGAGAACATACTCCTCTCCTAGGTCATATGATTAGTGCATCCACTGTCGATCACCCAACTCGATCCGCCGGAGGAGTATGCCTACAAAAAGAATTATGCTTGGGATTTAGGTACCCAAAATTGCTTAAGTTTGGGTCCTTGCATGTTAGTCACAAGAGATTTAGGAATCCACACACATCTTTCTCATTTTTTCACCACGAGTACCAACAAAGCGTGCAACTACTTTACCACGGTGATTGCACCCGAGAACATAGGAGGCATAAAAGATGGATTGTGGCATATGTCCCTTAGGATGCTTCTCTTGTGGCTTGACATTGACCTCATTGCCGTCTTTGGTGAACTTGATGAATCTCTTACCGTTCATGACTTCTCGCTTGGCTTGCTTGCGCTCATAGGGATGAAAGCCAAGACCAAACTTCTTGTAGTTATCGGTGGCATTGAGTGTCTTGTAGAGTGCATCTTTTGATTGATAGGTCTTCATGCACCCATATTTCACCAAGGTACCAAGCCTTTCATTCTCCTTCTTGAGCTCATCTAGTGCTTGCATGTTAGTAGCATGAGCACTTACATCAAGGTTATAGCATCTAGCACAACCATTACTTGTAGAGGCTTTGGAGAGATTTGCGGCATCATTTGAAGATGGGGTGCTATTCCAAAGGGTTTCGAATTGCACTTCTAGAGACTTGTGAGTTTCATCCAAACTCATGAATTTCTCTAGAAGTGAATCATTCAAACTCCTTAGGATAGCAATTGAGTTATTGACTGAGTCAAGCTTTTGGGTCAATTCCTCAACCCTCTTCTTCTCCTTAGCTAAGAGCTCCTCGAGAGCAAGGTTTCTCTCCTTTTCAAGGATGAGCAAGTCCTCTTGTCTCTCGAGAGCCTTTTTCTTGCTCTCCAAAGCATCCACAAGCTTAGCCACTTTGCTCATAGCGGCCTTACTAAACCCCTTGAGAATATCATCATTATCATTTCCACTATCATCACAATCATCATCACTATCCATGGGCTTTGGGTAAGGAGTTACCTTGCGCCCCTTTTCCATAAGGCAAGTGGGAGCATAGTAGTCGTCGTAGTCACTCAAATTGTCGAAGAGCGACTTCTTTGGCGAATGTGACTTGATGGCAATGGTAGCCACTCCTTTTTCTCCCTCGGAGCCAGACTCGCCGTTGGAGACCCACTCCTCTCTCACATGAGCATGCCCAGAGGTTCTTCTCTTGTAGTGCTTGTGCTTGCCCTCATTCTCCATGTTCTTCTTGGGGCAATCGGCGATGAAGTGGTCGTATTGGCAGTACTCATAGCATGCTCTGTTGGATAGTCGAACCTTGGACTTGTTGCCATTTTTCTTGATCATGGCATAGCTTCCTTCTCTCAAGAACTTCTTGAATTTCTTGACGATGAGGGTGAAGTCTTCATTATCACTTTCTTCGTCACTTGAAGCTTGCTTCTTTGCCTTCATTGTGATCTCCTTGTTCTTGGTGATGGTGGCACTCCTAGCAAGAGACTTGACGTACTTGGCGTCCTCCTCGAAGATCTCATGGGAGATGATCCTTGAGAGGACATCGTTTGACGTGGTCTTCTTGTAGTTCTTGGTCTCGTGGATGAGAGTCACAAATGTTGGATTTCTTGGAGCAATCTCACGGAGAAGTCTTTTGATGACGACATGGTCGGTCATGTCTTCTCCTCCAAGCCCACGTATCTTGTTGATGATGATCATCATCCAGTTGTATATTTCTTGTGGAGTCTCATCATCTTCCATCACGAATCCTCCGAGTTGTCCTTCCAACAACTCAATTCTTGACTCCTTCACTCCTGGGCTTTCTTTATGTGCCAATTGTAGCGTATTCCAAATTTCCTTAGCTTCTTCAAGTTGATCTACCTTGTTGAATTCTTCCGGACTCAACGTGTCGAGTATCACACTTGCGGCTTGAGCATTGCGATGAATCAATTGCTCTTGTTCTGGTTTAGGGCCGTCGGTGTCCTCATCAGGAAGATCCAATCCTGTGCATACAATCTTCCACACACTTGAATGCAAAGAAATTAGATGCATGTTTATTTTGTGCTTCCAAGCGGCATAGAAGGTCCCATCGAAATGGGGTGTAACATACCATATTTTGTGACCAGGAAAAATATGAAGACAAGATGTGGTTCAAATTTAAAAAAATCGCCAGGATGTATTGTGCATATTTTATTTGGAGTGATTTTGGATCTACTATTGCATTTTCATAATAGGATTACATGCATTTCATTTGTTGGGGAAATCACAGAAAATAAAAATGACATCATAAAATCATGAAAAAATTTCCATAAATACTACACAACATCAACTACCTGCTGTAATTTTTGCTTAATTTTATCATTTCAGTTAGTACCTCAAATAAATATTTTAAATCAGCAAAACTATAGATAATCTTCACTGCAAACAAACCATTTGTCATTTTTTTTAAGAATTAATCCACTACTCACCTTCATGTGAATTTTGGTCAGAACACAGATCAGGACATCTACTATTTACAATAATTTTGGATGGAATTGACTCACAAAATTTACACATAAAGTAATAAGCCAAAGATCACTGGTTTAGGCTAAAGTGCAGATAAACTGATTTTGTACTGTACTTTGCAATTTCACCAAATAAAATCTACAAGTGGGAACGTGGAGGCCTTCCAATGTTTAACCCATTTTCCTCTTCTTCTTCCCATGTCATCAAGGTTGAAATCGTCGTGTCGCTGCCGTCGTGCTCCCGGCTCTGGAGACCGCCGCCATGGCGTGACCACGTTCTCTTCGACCAAGGCAAGACCGGCACCAATCTTTGGCTAGCTGCATCGCATCCTCAGAACAACCCCAAGGCCCGAGCACAAGAAGCCGACGAGCCCCAAGGCACTAGATCTGCATCTTCTTCTCCAACGCCGGCCGCTGCACCCCTTTCTTGTTTCCTCTAACCACGGTGAGCTATACTTCGATTCCTCGCACATATAGCAACCTTATGTCATAACTAAGTCGATGCCTATGGCCCTTCTCAAGATCGTTGCCCAGATCGAGTCATCGTCGTTTGTCCAAAGCCCTCTGCCACCGCCGAACTGTTCCTGGAGCGTTCACCACTATGCAAGCTTCGTTGGGCCACACAACACCTTCGGTGAGCATCCCTAAGGCCTTAGACATAACATGCATGCACTACTTTGGTCTAGAATGAGACATGCATATGCATGCCGAACCACACCGCCGCCTCTGTTGTCGTCGCCATTGATTCCGGCCACCGCAGACGACAAGACTACCCTTGTTAGGTCCGCTAGGATCTGTAGAATATTTTCTATGTTGTCCACATCATGATATAAGCCATTCGCTGTCGCCACTGCTATGAAATTCGCCGGCCACGCGCGCCGTCGTGAGCTCTGCTTCCAGCCACTAACGAGCGGGCCCACCATCGTTAGCACGTGAGGACGACTGTCAGCGAAGGTTTAAAACTTTTAAGGTCTTTTAGCAAAAATACCAGACACTGACGAGTGGGCCATGGATCTAAATGTAATAACTTAAAATGACAAGGATTCTTAATAAAAATCTATTGTCACATGTGTTTAAGGACTGCGGGTTGATTCCCGGAAATCCGAGAGGCCTCAACGCATATGTTGTGTCACTGACCTATGGGCCTCCGCCGATTTAAATCCGGGAAAAATAGAGAAATTAGTTAAAAGCATTTCTGTTGAACTAAGAAATTGATTAAACTTCAAAAATTCATTGAAATTCATTTTAACTCCAAATGAGATGAACAAAATTGCAGTGGACTCACAAAATTATGAAGTATTTTTCTAGAAGGTTAAATTCCACAAAATTACCCCTGGACCACTTTTAAAACTTGCATAATATATAAATATTGTATTTCTCGTATAAAAACTTTTAAAAATTATATCTCCCAAATACAAACTAGTAAAATAGAAATTATTTCACTAAAAATCAACTTAGGGCAGACCAACCCACTGTAGAACATGCATGCATATTAGAGCATTTTAAGTATTCTCGCATACTTGTATTTATTTGATTATACATTATTTGTTTAAAGGAGGAAGTTGTGTTTGACGAAGAAGCTGAGCTGACACTGACATAGGAGTTGAAACTGAGCAAGGCAAGCCACCTCCCTTCTCGCTTTGAACATATTGCTCCTATGTTTTGGAGGAAAATTGTTTATATTGCCAAATTTGCATGCGAATTTGTAAGTATTGATTGAAAAATGGGTAAATGGTAGCTAATGCCAAGTAGATGCATTAAAGAGCACCTAAAACTTGAATTCCTCACTGCTGTAGCCATAGGATGGGTTTAGAGTACCCTTTTTTCACTCAAATGGATTTAATTGTATTATTCATATTATTATATGCTTAGCCATGCCTAGAATTATACTTTTATTCATTTTTTCACTTTATAAATGCTAAAATGCGTGTTTTAATACTTCTGGATAGAATTGAATGTTGTGATAAAATGATGAAAAATGGTTTTAAGACTTGGGCGGCAAGTGGTACGCATGTGTGTTAGTTGCATACCGATAGAGGAGTGCTCGCCTGAGTCGATTAACAACTGAACTCAATATCTTTTGCTATGGAAAACAAGTACAACCACATGTGCTAGTATGGGATAGCCATATCTCACTAAGTTGCTCATTATTTAGCCTTGCATTTGGTAGGCCAGAGTAGTATGAGTTATGATGTTGTGGTGACTGATAGGAACTACCTATTAACTCGTAATGGTGTAGGCATCTAAGTCTATCCAATACAATAGTATAGTGCCTCGTGGGAAAAACAAGAGGTTTGCAGCCATGGCGCTAGGCTAAGGCGTGGGCCCGCCACCTAACGACTCTAGGGTTGCTCCTAGGGTGGACTTTCGCTTGCCATCATTGGTGCAGGGTTAAATGGTGAGCAATGTAAAGGCTATGTTGTGAGTAGTGAAACGGATACTTCGGTATCGTGTGGCATGTTGACATGATCACTATTTCGCATTGTATGGGTAAAGTGTATGCACTCTGTTGAGTTAGAACTAATCGATTAGCCGTGCTCGTGATCATGAGCGGCCTAGTGACTTATGTTGACTATAGATTTATGAATTTGTGTTAAAACAATGTGTGTGTGTGTGAGTGGAAAATTTGAAGGAACAATTAATTGTGAACTCTATGGGCTTGCTACCAAGGAGGGTGGCAAGTGCCCCTTTTATGATTCTTGTTGGGTTTATGCCTTATATTATGAATTTAAAATATATGCTTGCGAATTATACGTTGTGAAATGTTTATAAAATTAAAACTTGCCTTTATGCAAATGGAAAGCTCCATTAGCCCTTCCTTTGATTATGACCTTCATGTATGCTTGGTTTGGTATTGCTAGTACATTGTAGTGATGTACTGACTCCTGCACTTGTATATGTATGTTGCTTTTAGACCTTGATGCAGGTGAGGACTTAGAGGAAGATGTTTTGCTTGATGGGGATGTTGCTAATTTCCAGGATGGTTCACACTAGGGCATACCCTAGTCGGTCGCCTATTGGGTATTTTGGGTAGAACAAGCTTCCGTGAACCACTATCTATTTGGCCGGTCGACCTATGTAAATTATGGATGTACTACTAAGTTTACTTATCTAGTTAGACTGCTACCTTAAATTTGGATGTCAATTGATAAGATGAAAGTGCAGAGCTAGCATCAACTCCTGGGGCTAGCTTCGTACGAGTATGCGTAAGAAACATTTGAGATCATTGCAAGATTGAGCTATGAGTTAAGACCTCTGTGGTATGTAGTTTCTGGTCGCTACCTTTGTGTAGTTTCTTGAGCATACTTCGTTAGCGGACTAGCAAGCTCCTCCTTGCTCGGTATTGCGGGTATTATGTCGAAAGGTGTTAACCGTGACCATGGACACAATGAGGAATGGATGGCTATTATGCGTGTATGGATCCTACTCATTCCAACAGCTTGTGGTGGTCGCGTTGGGCATTGGATGGCATAATAATCAGGGTGCCCCACATGAGGTGCACGCCCGGAAGGCATGGCGATGAATTACGAGTGAGAATTAATCTTGTCATAATCAAAAGGAATAGAAGCTCCCTTCTTTGAGGCATCCTTGGTGGCCGAAGCTAAGTTGTCGGCGGAGTTTGCACCATTTGGGTCTCTCGGTGTACCCACTCCATCTTATGCCATCTCTTCTCCAAGTGGTTAAGCCTAGACCGGAGCCTAGGCTCTAATACCAATTGAAATGGATCTTGAGTGGCAAGGGGGGAGGGGAGGGTGAATGTGCGGTCCTAAAAAACACTCGTAACAGAATTAAATTAACTCTCACAGGAGTATCCGATACTAAGGGCCAGAGTCTCTGGTTGACTCTCTCTACCTAGCAGGGAGGCTCGACCGGATACTCTGGACTTTAGGTTCAGGTATTCTGGTCCCCTGGTACACGCCGAAGAGGCATATGCTAGGGACAATCTCGCACATGAGGGGGAGTAAAGAGGTGATAAGCGACTGCAATAGGTAAATACAAGAAACAAGGGGCAAAGACACGATTTTTCCCCATGTTCAGAACCAAGGTTCCTACTCTCTGTTGAGGGACTCCAAGGAGCCGGATTTCTCTCGATCCCAAGCCTCACCAAGCTAATAACTAGGAGGAAGCTTTAGTCTCCAAGCAACCACCAAGGCAAAGCCCCATTTTTGCACTACCACCAAACCACACACAAGGACAATGAGCTACTACATTTGGTGAAGCTTGCTCTACCAAGGAACCTCCTAGAAACAAGCTCGGAATCCACTAGAGGGCCTCTTTCCTTGCGGAGGTAAGGTAAACCTTCTCAAACCTTCTCGGGCAATCCACACCAAGTTGGATTCTCGCAGGCGACGCGTAGCCGGCTAGGAGGAGCACCTCCAAGAGTAATGAGCGCAAAGATGGTAGCCAAACGTCGATCCCTGAGTGCTCAATCAACAACCCTAGCTCCCACTCTCTAGATCCAAATCCCTATAAATCCCCAAGAGATTAGCACAACAATCAAGGAGGAGAGATGGTGCAAACCCTAGAGAAGGCTAGGAGGTAGGTCTAAAAGGTGTCAGCCCCCCTCACAATGGGGGTGGGTGGAGGTAAATACTCGACCAGAGAAGGAAGACCGGATACTCCGGTTGCACTCAAGCTCGACTAGAGAAGGAAAACTGGAGTCTTCTGACACAAGTACCAGAGTCTCTGGTCAACTTGCTTTGCCAAGACAGAGAGAACTTACTGGAGTCTCCGGTACTTGGGATCGGACACTCCGGTCCAACTTCTCTACTACTCAGAACAAATTGACCCAAAACTCTGCTAGAGCTTCCGAAAAATTCGGTGAACCTTTTCAGATGCTAAACCCATTTTCCCTTGTGAGTGTGGCGCCTTGTGACTCTCTCTAAAGATCAAGGAATCTAATTTAGCACCTGGACACCAACTTTGACTAACATTTCGAGCCCCTCTTAATAGTATGGTGATCCTAGGACTAAAGGACTCAAATATTCAAAATAAAATTCTTCTAGTCCACGATTCACTTTCCTTCTTTTGTAGGGGTTGCTATTCATCAATTAAATCACAAGTGTGGGGGACTAAAACCTACACTTTCCTCAATAAACGCATTAGTCCCCTATTTGCCTTGTCATCTATCAACCAAAATCCATACGGGAGTCCTAGATGCACTTTCACAGCCCAGTCTCCGAAGGTGCTCGTAGGGTTAGGGTTAAGCCTGGTAATGGGCTGGCTAGCCCATGGGTTAAACGGGTAACCAACCTAATGGGCTGAAATTTTGGGGTCTTATATGTGCCCTAAGATGAAAAGGGTCGGGTTGGGTTAGGTCTCGCCAAAAAGGGTTGGCATGGGTTGGGTCCATTCTAAAAAATTATGGGTTAGGCTAGGATTCGGATTGGGTCCTGGCCCATTACCAGGCCTAGTTAGGGCATGTATGTGTACGTTCATAGGGGGTGGGTGTGCGCACGTGAATATGAGCATGTGTGTCTGTACTATGGTTTGCAAAAAAAATACAATCAATTAAAATACAATCGATTCAAATTGCAAATTATGTCTCATGTTTTTGCAGTGTGCACTGTTGTTCAATTTTTGTTTGAGTGAGTTGCACTTTAGACCATTTCCTTTTACCAGAGTTGCAGATCGGACTATGGGTAGGACAACATTTTCATTCTTGACCGGACAAGTTTGCAAAAGGTTTCAGTTTGGACCCTTCTCTAGCCTCCACTCTCTCCTTCTCTCTCTCCAAGCTTGATGCACCGATGAGCAGGGGCTGGCTGTCTAGCTTAGCTCCGAACACGAGCTTAAGCATGGGCCCAACGTCGGTGGAGGCCAAGTTCGAGCTTGAGCGCGCCCTCGGTGATGACAGAGTTTGAGATTAGGTTGGGGACAAAATGAAGACAAGGTGGTTCTCTGTGATATAAGATCAGGAGTAGACGAGCAGTGCTCGAGGACAATAGCAGGGGGTGGTGCTCCAAGGCCGTGGCAGTGGGAGCTGCTCCATGGTACGAGCTGCTTGAGGATGGTATAGTGTCGGCCGGCAACAATCCGGAGACGCTCAAGGACGCGGTGGCCGGCAGGAGCTGTTTGAGGATGGTGGCGGCGGTTGGAGCGGCACTTTGTGACTACGGCAGGGGGAGCTGGTCAAGGATGCAGCAACAGGCGGTGCTACAGAATGCTGCGAGCTTAGCTCCTGCTTATAGGTGTGACGAGCCAAAGTAGAGAGACGAGAGGATGGAGAAGAAGAAGGCTCAAAATGAAACCTTTTGCAAATTTACCTGATCCAATGTGAAAATGAAGTCTTATCCCTAGTCTAAACTGCACCATTGGTAAAAAGAGGTAGTCCAAAGTAAAATTTACTCATTTTTTTACTTTAAGATTGTGCAACTTTTTAAAAATACACTATATAGTTTTAAAAATATTTCTATGTATCATTCTTGCCCTTTGTATGCCTTTTGTTGGCATCTGAGCACATCTACCATCAACACCAACTTATGCCTTAATCAAAGTTTCTTTTTATTAGACATGTATTCCCTCATTTATGAAGTACATAAACAAGTCAATTTTTCTATCTTAGAATTTTGCGTATGTACTGAGCAGTACGTACAATTGAAGTTTCTTTTGGAAAACTTTTCATTTACAGACTTTCTGACATGATGGAGAAGTTGTAATTTGGAAATTCATTTAAATACTTCAAATAAATATTTTTGCAAGGATACTTTTTTTTTGCAAGTATGCTTCATATAATTTTAGTAAAATTACAGTTGTTATTTCAATATATTACAGTTCATATACTTCTGCAATTTTTTTTGAACACACCAATTGTAATAGAAAAATCAACTGTAATTTTTTATGCCATAGTAAATAAAAATATATACATATTTTAATACAAGAACCGTATAATAAATTCGAATCGTAAACTATGTTTGATATTTTTTTTCCATGTACATTATACTGCAGTTTGCATATAATGCTCCTATATCAAATTTTGCATTGGTATTGAGCAGTAATTTAACTTGAAATATCCCCATCTTTTAATGTAAATTGTTTGTTTGTAAAACTTTTAACAAGCCATATATGAAGCCCTCTCAGTGATAAGAAAAAAGGCCTATCTTAGGAAGCCCATAGATCCGTTATAAGGGGAATTTTAAACTCAAGGTGGAATTTGGGGGGTTTTGTAATTTTCCCCTTTTCAATATAAAGCATTCGTCTAAGCTATGTCCCTATATAGGCACTGGCAGGCAACCTTGGCTACTTGTGTGAGGCACAGTGCATCCGATCGGGCCCATATACTCCTATAGTGTATACTAATTTAGGCAGTGTTATTTTCGATTTATTAGAGGAAGCTACTTACTTATTTATCGTGAGCACGCTTTCTAAAATGATAAATGTGACATTTTAAAAAAACTTTCTATATAGAAACTTTTTAAAAATAAAAAAAATCTATTTTTCAAGTTTGCAATAGCTAACACTTAATTAATCATACGCTAATTATCTTTTTTGTTTTACGTATAGCTTATAAGCTACTCCCAACTGTAGAAGCGAACGATGCCTTATATTTTGCTAGAGCCACCTTAAAAAAATGTATGCGGATCTTTCCTATCTGTCCGATTGCCGACAACCAATGCATAGGATTAGAAATAGTTTTACAGCCCTTTCCACCGCCCAAGCCGAATATATAGCCGGTAGTTGTTGTGCCTAACTCCTATGGATGAAACAAGATCTTAGAGACTTTGGCTATGAGATGTCAAAATTTCTCCTCCTATGTGGCAAGGAGAGTGCCATAAAGATTGCGAACAATCTTATCCAACACTCTTGAACCAAACACATAGACATAAGACATCACTTCTTAAGAGATCATGAAGCTAAAGGTGACATCTCACTAAGCCATGTTAGAACCGAGCACCAATTAGCCAATATATTCACCAAACCTCTAGATGGGCGCTGGCTTTGTGAGTTAAGAAATGAACTAAATATCCTTAATTCTCAGAACATTGCTTTAGATCGTGCACATATTTTTTGCTTAGCCTAGTTGTAATTTTGAGTGAATTGTTGCTTGACTAATCAATAGCCACGCAATAATCACTATGAATTTATCAAAAATGAACTCTAGTGCCGAGAGATCTCATTCTAAATGAATTTTGGTCTTGACACAATTTAGAGCTCAAACATGCTCACTTGGGCCCTAAAACTATTTTCTCTTGATTTTCTTTAAAAATCAAAACCTTGTGTGCCTATTTTGTTTCCAAAATTTAGTTGTTCTCTATCTAGATGGGCTCAGTGTGGCCATTGTTTTGTAATGATGTTTGCTGACTGGCTACACTGAGCAAATCAAATTATATGTCCAATTCAGCCTTTGTTCTTGACCATTGGTCTGGACTTTCCGGACAATACTCCAGGTATCCAGACCTGGCTCTCTGTCTCGAATTCATCTCGGTCTGGAAACTCCGGACCCGAGTTTCAGAATCTCCGGACCCCCTTGGTCTATATATATTCCACACCCATCGCATGTTTCTTTCTCTCTCCACTCACCGATAGCGACCCAACTTGGCGATCTCCCTCCTCCACCGATGAAACCTATTTCTCTTTGTCTCCCCTCACTCTCTAGTGTGCGGAGACTCCGATCCTCACTCCATTTCGTTAGTTTCTTTGCGAGGTAACTTCTCACCCTAGGGTTCTTCGTTCTTTTTCCCGATCTTTCAATCATTGGACTTAGGGTTAGAAACCTTGTGGTACAGAGTTGCCTCTAGTCTCCTAGTTACCCGATCTATAGGTTTCGATCACATGCTTGGCTAATTTTCGTGCCCCTTTTCAATACCAGTCACAGACCGGAGTATCCGGTGGTTTGCGACCGGAAACTCCGGACCCCTTCTTCTGTCTGACAGAGAGAGGTGACTGGAGTATCCGGTCTCAAGTACCGAAGACTCCAGTCCTTGTCTAAACTTAGCCCTTACTCTTGAACTCAACCTAATTCCTTGATTCCATTATCTCATTTGATCTCTCAGGAGTCGCTATGGGTCATGAGAAGATGACTCGTCTGCCGAGTGGCTCAGGAAGAGAGGGAGACCAACTGGCACCTCGTCAAAATCCTTCTCGTGCCTCTCATGCCCACAAAGGAAAAGCCATAGCCACCTCCTTAGGACGGTGAAAGAAAGTTGCTCACCGTCAATGTCCACCTCAAAACCCTCCCCATGTAGCCCACCAAGGAGAAGCACTCAAAATGTTTTTCTTGGAGACCCGGGTTTTTCATCCCGCTCCTCACTCTCACGTTGGCTTAGCTCAAACTCATGCGAAAGTCTCCTATCATGGCTGATCAAAACCCCTCCTATGGTCTAGGAAGAAGGGTTTGAGACTATAGGAGGGAAGCCAATCTTTGCAAGGCTCACCAGCTTGAGGATCCGGATGATTTTGACCGGCAAGTGGGTGATCCCCGTTTCCACACTTGGTTTCACCAAGACTACTACAATAGTGTAGTTATGGGAGGAAGAGGAGCACCATTTGCCGATATGAAGTGGATCAATTGGACCTACATAAGGGTTTAATGATGTTATTTAGTGTTGTGAATGGAAGGGACTCTATGACCTCATGGCACTTGAGAAAAATTAGAGCAATGAGGTTGTTGGTCAGTTTTGGGCCACTCTCTTCTTTCAAACTTCAGAAAATGGAGAGTGTGAGATCAAGTGGATGACCAAGGAGTGCAATACAAGGCCACTATCTCTCACTTTGCTCAAGTTTTGGGGATAGATCCTAGTGATATTGAAAAACCAAGTCTCCAGGACTTCCGCCACATCCCAAAATGGGCAATGCCTCCGCTATCCAATCCAAAGCTTGTGGTCTCCTCTACTATGCAAGGTCACGCATGACGGATTTTAGCATGATGAAGTTCATTTGAAATGAGATGTATCTCATTGCTATTGATCCACGTCGCTCTCCTACCTATGCCTCCCTACATCATGAGTCTTGTGGAGAATGTGATCGGCTTGAACTTCATCAAGGAGACCAAGCATCTTGGCTATCGTCCTAGGGCACCTCCTGCTTCATCTCTAGGTGCTTCTTGTTCCCGACATGCTTCATCTTCACAAGCTCCACCTTCCAAGCCCGATTCTCCAATCAAGTAGGCTCTCAAGGCTATCTTCTCCGTATGCACTTCAAATGACGTTCCTATCCAAAAAATGGAGTAGAGACAAAAGGATTACCTTCACTCTCAAAATGTTGATTGTCTCCCCCGATGCTTATGGCGATGAGATACACTTTGAGGATCCTTTTGCCAAGTTTGCACCGGAAGGTGCCCAGGGTGCTAGGCCTTCTGAGGTGCGTGCCTTTGAGGGGGTGTTCGGAATTGACGAGGAGCATGAGACTAGCTCAAGTCTTGAGGCTAGTAATGCTAAGGAGGCTGAAGGGGAGGAAGAAGAAGAAGAGGAAGAGGAAGAAGAAGAAGAAGAAGAGGATGAGGATGACTCTGAGTGATCCCCCATCTCCTTTCTCTTGTATTTCCGCTCTTTTTGGTGCCTTGATGCCAAAGAGGTAGAAATACAAGTCCTAAGGTCAAAAGTCAGAATTTTGTTTTTGCAAGTCTTCTAGACTGGAGATTCCGGTAATTTGAACCGGAGTATCCAGTCTCCTTGAACTCAACCCCACTTTATCTAAAACTTGTTTAATTTGTGGACATCTAATAACTATTATTTGTATGCGATGAAATGGCTGCTAGCTGTAGATCTTTATTTCTTGCACTTAGTTATTTGCAATGTTGTGTGATGCATGTTTGGATGGTGTTTGCTTATTTTGCCTTTTTGAGTGACTTGCCATACCATATGCATTGTTATCTATCTTATCTTGTACACACATTGCACTCCACGGTTGCGAACAAATACAGGGAGCTCCCATTCACCTCTCGAATATGTGCATATGAGATCACTTCACTTCAATATTTATGCACACATTTAGGGAGAGACAGGGCTCCCCCTAAGGGCAGAAGAAGAAGACATATCGAAATCTCACCAGAAAAACCTCAAAGGCAATACACCACAACTGGACATAGGGTATTATCTCATCTCAAAGGCCTTAACCAGTATAAATTGTTTCGTGTTCCTTTACAATCCATCAAGTTTAGGTCTCATGAGTAGCCCTATATACTTATTGCCGATATAAACATCGACAACTGGTGCGCCAGGTAGGGGCTTCGTCGAGATCATCTTCATCAAGCCTGATGGATCCAATCAAGAGAGTCGATGGCATCAACTTCTTCCCCAAGCAAACAATCAGCTTCGGGAGCCTCGACTTCGTCGCCAACAAGTTCGGCAACCTTACCCTGTCCGACTTGGATCCGATCCGATCGGCCAGGGACCAAGTCGACTCCGCGCCAGTCGGCCTACTCAATGCTGCAGCAATCTTCGGCGACATACTGCGGTGATTTTCAACATGCCCGGGTCTCGAGACAACTCTTTCTTTCAGTGTTCGATTTGGACTCAGCCTCGAGCCATCCGAGATCGGGCTAAGAGAGGAGGAAGAAGTCAATCTCCCATTCGGACTGGGCAATGCCACGGATAACTTCAATCAGCATCAGACGTGGCAAACCAGATCCCCTGGAGTTCGACTCGGATACGGCCCAGAGCCGCTCAAGATCGGATCTAGGGAGGTTGGAGTCGTAATTACCCCCATCAACTACTCTGATTCTGACTCTAAGTCGAACAGCAGTTTGGCTAGCTTCTCTCCACCACAAGAAGTCCTCATGGCATCCAAGGGCTCGACTCCCACTCTAGAGGCACGCCGACTACGCGATCAACAAGAGGAGGAAGCCCACCAACTACAAGAACAACAGGAGAAAGACGCCTGCAGGCCGAGCGCGATGCTCGCAACGACAATCTCCGCAAAGCTAGGCGCACTGCTCAACGGGAGATCCTCCAAACCCGAGTTGGCGACCACAACGTTTTCGTAACCCCTCAACAGAACGTTGTGGCCGCTGCAACTCTACTGGATACACTGCAGTTTGGGCCTGATCACCAGGCTACCCCGACGATAGCAAGGATTAAAGCCATGATCACCACTGCTGCATGTCAGCAGCGTCAACAGTTGGGTGACACTCTCATACCGACCAACAGGTCGATCTCTCCAACGGCGGTCTCATCTGCTTCAACATGACGCCGAGCGGCCGGCTCTAGTCAGCCGCACACAGAGTCACGCCACACGTCACTCGGCAACCACAATAATGACCGACGGTGCCGAAATTGAGATGACCGTCGGGACAACTGGGATCTCCAAGGCCGACTACGACATGATCCCCAGCGATACATCAACGCACGGCGCCACGAACGCGAGGAGGACGAGCGTCACCGGCTGGAAGACGAGAATGAGCACTTCAGCCTCCACCATGAGCGGCTTCGCCGCCGTAGTTGGAGTCAAAGTCCTCACACAGATGAAGGTGTACCAACCTTCACCCACGAGCTGCAACAAGTCAACTGGCCATCAGGCTTCAAGCCGACTGGAATTGAAAAATACGACGAGAAGACTAACCCTGAGTCCTGGCTCACAGTTTACACTCTGGCAATCCGAGCAGCTGGAGGTGATCACAAAGCCATGGCTAACTACCTCCTAGTTGCTCGACTTGGCGAGGACATGGCTAACTGGACTTTCTAAGAGGTCAATCGGCTCCTGGGGAGAACTCCGGGAACGCTTCATTGCCAATTTTCAAGGAACGTACAAGAGGCCATCTTTCGAGTACGATCTATATCAGTGCCATTAAAGGAAGAACGAGTCTCTTTGTGATTTCATCAAAAGGTTTTCTGAGAAGAGAAATTCAATCCTGAAGATCAAGGATGAGGTCGTCATCGCCGCCTTTCGAAAAGGAGTTAAGGACACCCCGTTCATCGCTAAGAGCACTCGGAAACCTCCAAGTTCTGTCAAAGCTCTATTCGACATGGTGAATAAATACGCCGACTCGGTCGATGTTGTTGCTGAGGCCCTCGATGACAAAAAAGCACTCTGACAGAAAGAGCAGAAGGACACCAATGACGCGGCCCCGACTAAGGCTGGGAACCGCAAACGCAAGTCAGACGACTTCATTGTGGCAGTCGGTCACAACCATCTTCGACCTCCTATAACAGAAGATTATCAAAACGATAAGTGACATTCTCAGGGGCTCAAAAGCTCAAATGCAAGGATGGCATCCCCACTCCCAACTTGTGCAATACCGAATAGCTAAGTCGCATTCTGATAAATATTTCCTCCTTTATATGATATTCTTATATAAATGGGCCAGGAGGCAACTCACTTCTCTATGGTTTGACTCAGATACGGCTTAGCGCCAGTCAGGATCGGATCTAGGGGGATGAAATCGTCAATTCCTCACTCGACCTTGCCAATGCCGCAGCTGCTTACACCTAATAGGTGTACATACTGCGTATTTTCTGTTTTTGCTCTTAATGATTACAAAGTATTCGAGTAGCATAAATTCCAATCCGTGAAGTTTTGCTCTATGAAAGACGAACTCAAGTCACCCAAAACGCGTGTCTGGGAAAGAGCCATGAGCCGACTCCCGACGCTAGGGGGCTATGACTAGTCGGGCAGAGTGTTTAAACGTAAGGGGTCAACTACTCAGAGAAATTAATATCAATAAGAGGACAAACACATATTTACATCTATTGTAAAATAGATCAATTTTCTTCGGGTGATTGTTTTCTTCATCAGATGCTACTCATCCAAAATGTTTATAATGCAGGGCCAGTTCCGGATACGCATAACAGGAACTCAAGGCTTCAAGCCTATCTCCTACGCTCGGGGGCTGGACCAGTCTGTCATGATACATTTGGAGTGCGACACTTTAAGAATCACTTGGAATGCTCCATGAGAGCTATTGTCCGAGTACTCGCGCCAGTCGGGACTCGAATGCCACCTTTACTTTGGTACGCTCCATGTGAGCTAATAATCGACCTTCGGCGCCAGTCGGGGCTCGGGTACCACACTGCTGGGTAAGGTATGCCCCATGAGGGTCGCTAGCCGAATCCTATGCTAATACTAGGTTCAGGTACCTTATTTGGCCACAACTCTGTTGGGTAGGGTACGCCCCATAAGGGTCACCAGCCGAATTCTACGCTAATGCGAGGATCGGGTACCTTATTCGGCTACAACTCTGTTGGGTAGGGTACGCCCCCATAAGGGTTGCCAGCCGAATCCTATGCTAATGCGAGGTTCGGGTATCTTATTCGGCTACAATTTTGCCAGGTTAGGTATGCCCCAAGAGGGTCACCAGCCGAATCCTGCGCTAGCGTAGCGTTCAGTACCTATTTGGCTAAAACAGGAAAACAAGCCACTACTGGAGCTTTCAATAGGGAATAGTATCAAAACCAGAACTTACGGAGGTGCTCATTATTTTCAAGACTGGAAGACCTCAATCATTCGATTCCTACTGGAAGATGAACTTCCTAAAGATTGCAACGAAGCTGAGTAAATCAAGCGATGGAGCAAAACCTTTATCGTATTCAGAGAAGACATATATCGTCAAAGCACATCCGGAGTTCTCATGCACTACGTCACACCTGAGGAAGGCAAGCAGATCCTACAATATATCCACTCGGGCATCTATGGCAACCATGCTGCATCCGGAATATAAGTCGAAAAAGCTTGCAAATAAGGATTCCTCTAGCAGATTGCGGTTACCGATGCTGAAGTACTCGTCCTGTTCTACAAGGGATGTCGTTTTTCATTCAACAAACTCACCTACCGACACAGGAGTTGCAGACTATCATATGTGTAACACATACTGAGTATGATCTACAGATCTAGCGTCCTCAATTGCATCATTGTGGGCAACGCACTCGGTTCATGGGCAACATATTCAAAGATTTCTGCAACGATTTTGGCATGAAAATCTGCTAAGCTTCGGTGGTACACCCCCAAAGCGACGGGCAGGTTGAACAATGGTCAAAATCTTTGGGTTTTATAGGGCTGCGCTAGGTAGATCGGTTTAGACTGGCTTATTCAATAGTAGGCCAAAGATATAAGTTCTTAAATAACATGCCCTAGTGGGTTGCCCGCTGGTTGCGTTAAAATCGCGATGCAGGTGCTATTTTATATGAACCGATTAAATAATCAAATACGCTTCATACTAAGCTTACAGCCGAGTATATACATTTGGGTATCTTGATTATTTTAAGGTATTAAGGATATATCTTTATAAGGATCGACAGCTAGTCTCCATTAAAATTGGGGATGCAGATATCTCTCAAGTACACCTGACCACATATTGGGTTAAAATCCATAAAGTGACACTCGGCTTACATGCTTAGCCAACAATTGCTCTGAGCAAAAATTATTTCAACTGACATGATGCTGAAGAGTCTACATACTGTGTAGTATACTACTTGGGAAAGACTACAAGGTTAAAGATCTTTGACTTTATGTTTAATTGTTTCACAATTAAGCACAAAGTCGGGGGCTACAACTAATAGGTGCGCCTATTTGGTGCACACTATTCATATTTTTCTATGAAGCCCTTCATAGCCTCGTTGCCAGCTGACATGAAGCAGGACTCGGGAGAAGAAGCACTTGGACAAAGAATACTCGGGAGCAATCCACTTGGGAATTCTTCACCATGGAGGATGAGCACTCGACATCAACTGTGACTCAACTATAAAGGTCTTAGGGGCTGCTGTGGAGGCCATAGGCCCCGGGTACCTTATGAGAAGCATTTGGGCCACTCGGATAGAGGATGGGTCTAGCCTTATAATTATGAATACAATAGGACTCGGCATACATAACTTTGTACGACAAGAAAAGGATATAGTCCTATTCGGACACATTGTATTCCTAGAAGGAAATCTCTTGGTCGGAGTTCGACTGAGATTCCTACTCTGTAACCCTGTTCCCCGGTATATAAGAGGAGACAGGGCGCCCCCTAAGGGCAGAAGAAGAAGACATATCGAAATCTCAGCAGAGAAATCTCAAAGGCAATACACCACAACTGAACATAGGGTATTACCTCATCTCGAGGGCCTGAACCAGTATAAATTGTTTTGTGTTCCTTTGCAATCCATCAAGTTTAGGTCTCACAAGTAGCCCTATATTTTTATTGCCGATATAAAACATCGACATGCTGCAAAGACAAAATCGTGCAAGGTTAGAAGCATGGATCTTGAAACAACATAGGCTTCGTTTCTGTGATTGGCTGAAAATGCATATCATTAATACGGGCACAGACAATGAGCAGCTGAGACATTTGGCTCGGGGACCATCTAACACAATCTTGACATTCGAAGCATATGTTATCAACGAGTTTACTTTCTATATGAAGAGGCAAGATGCGAAGAGTACAAACTAGAACAGTGTTGTCCGCTATGATGCCTACAACAGTGACGGCCACAAGGACACATACTACAGAGTCATAAATGATATATGGCAGCTGGACTATGGAGCTCTTAAGGTCCCTTTATTTAGGTGCCAATGGGTCAATATCAATAGGGGCATAAGGATTGGAAAAGATGGAGTAACTACCGTAGATCTAAAGCAAGTCGGATACAATGATGAGCCATTCGTATTTGCCAATGACGTAACACAAGTATTCTATGTGACTGACCAATCAGCCAAGGGACGCCACGTGGTTCTTCAAGGAAAAAGAAAGATCATCGGAGTTGACAACGTTGTTAGCGAAGAAGACTACACTCAGGACTTTGAGGTACCTCCTTTCGCAGTCAACGTTGTCGGAGAAGGGAACTCCAACCGCGGGGAGTCTAGGGACCCCCCCTTTGAGGTTCGGCCAGGGGACTGGTTCTCAGGACGACTGCGGCATCCGGTGGATGACACACAAGGGAGACAGAAGGAGTAGACAGGTTCGGGCCGGAGGCGTAATACCCTACTCCTGTGTGTTTCTGCTATGTGGGAGAGATGAATGCGATTTGTTCTTACAAGGTGTTCTTCAGGGGTGCTCAAGAGCTAGCCCTCGCTTGGGGACTAAGTCTCTCTAGAAGCTGAGCTTAATGCAGAAGCTGATCCCCTGGAACCGGAATCGGAACTTTGGAACCCCCGAGAACCCCTCTTCCTGTTGGCATGGATCCTCCTTTTTTAGTCCAAGGGGAGTCCACAGTGCCCAGTACACATGCCAAGAGAAAGCCTTTCTAGGTATGATATGTCTTGTCGCACGCTGTCAGAGGAGAAAACTCCAACCGCGGGGAGTCTGGAGACCCCCCCCCTTTTGAGTTCGGCCAGGGGAGTTGTTCACAGGACGACAACAGCGTCTGGGAGATGATCGAATGCTCGGGCGCCGGGGGCCCGGGCTCAGAGATGGCACGCAAGGGAGACAGGAGAAGTAGACAGGTTCGAGCCGTGAGGAGGCATAATACCCTACTCCTGTGTGTGTTTGCTATGTGGAGATGAATGTGGTATGCTGTTACAAGGAGTTCCCGAGGGGCGCAAGAGCTAACGCGAGCTCGGGAAGGAACTGGAGCAGCTCAGCCGGCTCTACCAGCAGCCGGACTCGAAGAAGAAGAAGACCACTTCGGAACCAGAAGCCGAAGCCTATCTCGCTATGCCCCCAGCTCTTTTTCTAGAGGCTGGCATGGATCCTTCTTTTATAGGTCAAGGGGAGTCCACAGTGCCAAGTATACATGAGAGAGCTTTTCTGGAGACTTCTCCTGTTGCACACGTCCGCCTGCTACGCCCATGCCGGAGTTGGTCTGCTGCAGACGGCTAAGTCATGAGGATGTGACGGCGCACGCCGTCGCCGCTGAAGTCAAAAGTCTCTGACTGCACGATCGTGTGTCCACGGGGGGCCATCATGAGACGCCCACGCGTGGCAGAGCAGGCGACAGGGGCGACACGCCCCGTCGCCTCGTCATTAATGCAGGTAGTTGGAGAGTTGGTCCGCTCGAGTCAACCTCGTGCCCGGGGCAAAGAGCTCATCGAGCCCTCCGCGCACACAAGGCGCCGAGCTCCTTGGGGACGGAAAATGTGAGTCCCGGGCCCGAGGAGTGGCACCCGGGACCAGGGATGTCTCTGTAACGTGCCCCAGGACCGAGCCTGTGAGTCCCGGGACGGGGGGCGAGACCCGGGGCCCAGGAACGTCCCGGTGCGCCCCGAGGCCGAGTCTGTGAGCCCCGGGCCCGGGGATGAGATCCGGGGCCCGGGAACAGAGCTTCCCGGGACCAGGGACGTACCCGGGGCCAGGGCATGGAGCTTCCTGGGACCGGGGACGAGACCCGGGGCCCGGGCATGGAGCCTGTGGGCCCCGGGACCGGGCAGCGAGACCCGGAGCCCGACCATAGAGTGTCCCGGGACCGGGGCACGAGACCCGGGCCCGGAAAATCCCAGTGATGTGTCCCAGGGGCGTGCCCCGGGAAGGGAGCTGTGGGCCCCGGGCCCGGGAAGTCCCAGATATGTGTCCCGGGGGCGTGCCCCGGAACCGAAGCCGAGGCCCCAGGCACGGGGGCGAGACCCGGGACCGGGGATGTCCTCGGGCCCCCGGTACTTGACCGGAAGAAGGCTGTAGCCGGCCGTCGCCGATGTAGAATGTGGCCCCGGAGGAGCTAACGTGGCCGAAGACCCACGCGTCCCCGGGGTATGTGGGACCCACAGTCCCGTTTCGCCGACAGTGGTCCCTGGCCCTGTTGCTCGGCCGGGATCAACTCCGGGCAGGAACAGGGCCACGTCTTGAAGAAACGAGGGGACGCGGGGTCCCGGCGGTAATACGGTGGATATGTGCCCAGGAACCGGAGACCCGGGCTGGAAATATGGAATGAATCGGGACGACTTCCTCGGACTCGCACTCGCCAAGGCGATGCTGTCCGGGTAATCGCGCCCCGTCTGGTTGTGAAAATGTTAAGGAAGCCGTGGTGGTTTGCGAGGAGGCGCGAAAAGCCGTGGCCGAGACCGTTGCAACGGAGGCAGGGTTCCTTGACCGCGGCGAGCACCTTGAGGAGCTGATGTCTGACGAGGAGTACGAGGGAGACGTCAATTCCCTTCTGACACCGTCCACGGCCGCCTTTCGGGCCCGGGGGCCCTCCATGCCCCCGAGCGCGCAGCGAGGCCGCTAGGAAAGACTTTTGACTCACCGGGAGCCCCTCGGGAACCGACCCTGACCGGGCACGGGGTCGCCAGGCAGCGAAGCACCTGGCGCCTCGGGCCCCGGGTCCCGGGGACGTTCCTGGTCCCGGGGCATGTTACCGGGGCGCTGACCCGAGCACCCTACTTAAGCCTGCCGGGGACGAGTCTAACCTGCACACAGTGAATTGTGAAAGTACTTGGCTCGTTCCTTTGTCCATTCCATGCTACGAATTGTGGCGTCGACCACCTCCCGAAGGTGTCCTCGCGGTCGCGACCGTGCAGAGAAAAAGATCACGCATAAGCATTTCACCCCCTACCTCTGGAAAAACCGATCCCTGAGGCTAGCCAGCGGGGGCACCGGAGACGCTGGGGCCCGGGGCACCGCGCAGAGGGGCGCCACCACGGCCTCGTGGGCTCGACAACGCCCCGGCTTAGCACGTGGGGACACGGTAGCCCGTTGGTAGGGAACTGATGATTATGCGCAAAACCCAGCCGCCGTACGGGCGTGGCCCAATTATGCCCCCAGGGGGTGAGACTGCCATGAACGCAACACACGAAAAAAGACGAAAGGCACGACCGGGAAGGATATTAAAAATGCTGCTCAGTAAAGGGTATACGCATGTGGGGGCCCTGGCCAGCGCTGAGATCTGGAGAAATCCGACGCTGGCCTAGGTGCACCGCAACTTACAGGATGTATTTACAGATAAAATTTGCGAAGATCTCCCAGGCTTACCGAGCTCGGTCAAGAGACACCGATCACCAGGAAGGGGCCTTCCCGTAGGGGGAAGGTTTATTTCTTTCTGGCACGTGTGAGGACACGGCGGAGGACAAAGTCCCCGACTTGGAGTGATCGGGCCCGAACCTTACGCTAATGATAGCGCTTGAGGCTCTGCTGGTTAGGAGCGAGGCGCGCGGCCTCGCTAGCAAAGTATACCGGCTTCTGTTGCGTGCGCCCCTACCCCGGCCTGACAGATATGTGCCTGGGAGGGAGCGAGCTCTCGTGGTCGGGGACAGATATGTGCCTGGGACCCGGGGGCCCGGGCTGAGATGTCGAATGCATCGGGATGACTCCCCGGACTTGCGCTCGCTGGGGCGATGTTGTCCGGCTTATCGCACCCTGTTGGAGTTGTTCTGGGTGCCACGTCCAAGACACGCACTCGCCTTGGCGAGGCTGTCCGGGTTCGGGCTTCCTGGTGTTGAGCCAGGGGCGCGGATCCCGGGACATGGACCCTGGACCCTGGGGCCCCGGCTCGAATGTGATACGTGCCCGGGACGGGGGCCAGGGCAAAGATGTGAAATGTATCGGGACGACCTCCCCGGAACCGCTATCGCCAGGACGAAGTGGACCGGGTAATCGCGCCCTGTTGGAGTTGTTCCAGGTGCCACGTCCAAGACACGCACTCGCCTTGGCAAGGCTGTCCGGGTTTGGGCTTCCCGGTGTCGAGCCAGGGGCGCGGATCTCGGGACATGGACCCAGGACCCCGGGGCCCCGGCTCGAATGTGTCGGGCCCGGGTGGCCAATCCCGGGCCGCACGTTTGTCGGGCAAGGGGCGCTCGATGACGAGTGCTGCGCTCACCACATGCGGGGTTGCCGCTATATAGAGCAGCAGGGGCTCATCTTGAGCCGGTGTCACGAGGACAGGGGGAGTTGTCAGGCACCTCTTGAGCTTGTCGAGGGCTTGATCAACCGCATCCGTCTAAGTGAACTGCCCGGTCTCTTTGAGATGCTTGAAGAGGGGGAGGGCACGCTCCTCTGGCTTGGAGATGAAGCGGCCGAGTGCGGGCACACACCCGGCCAACTTTTGAGCCTCCCTGAGCGAGCTGTCCCTCCCCGGGTACCCGGGCCGGATGGTCCTCGGGGCCGAAAGTGATCTAGGCATCCGACCACTTCAGCCTCTGAGCGGCCGCTGGGCCCGGGGTCGAGGCCAGCAACTCGCGCTTCATGGCTTGGAAGCCACAGCGCGAGGAGCGGGCGTGCGCCCCGCCATCGAGGGTGGCGAGGATGTTCTCGGGTTCTTAGAACTCGAGAGGTTGCTCTGGATCGGGAGCGGGCTTCAGACCGTTGATCGACCTGACCGTTGCCCCAAATCGGACCGTCCGCCTAGGGATCGGACCGTCCGTCTTAGGATCAGACCGTCCGAATCGCCCCGATCGGGCCTGGCCTGCTACTGCTCCTGCCGGAACTTCTTGACATGCTCGGCCAAGTTCTGGACGGCACGGCACTCCGTGAGGTCGTGCGAGTCCGTCTCGTGGACGGTGCACCACCTCCGGGCCGTTGCCGGCGGAGGCGGCGCACGTGCGGCCTTTTGTCGCTTGCCGCTGTTGTCGTCCCCGCGGGCGTTGCCAGCCCGGGGGGCGCCCACAACAGCCCAAGCGAAGTTCTCGGCGGCCGCCTTGGCCTTCTGGCGCTTCCTCCTGTCCCGACGTGACGCGGAGCGTGAGGACTCTCCGTCCTCTTCAGGGCCCTGGTCAGGGGCCTCAGGGCGTGGCTTGTTCCACGCCCGGGCCTCCTCCTTGTGGGCGCAGAGGTCGGCGAGGCTGAACAACTCGGCCGTGGTCTGGACTTCGCGGGTGCCCAGCTTCTCGAGCATGCGCTTGTCACGCACGCTCGAGAGAAAAGCGTGGATAACCACGTGGGGAGCGATGTGGGGGATGGTGTTACGGACCTGGCTGAAGCGCTGCAGAAAATGCCTCAGCGACTCGTCCCTGCCCTGACGCAGGGCGTGGAGGTCCGCCTCGGTCCCAGGGCACGGGAAAGTGCCCTGGAAGTTCGCCACGAACTGGTGGCAGAGGTTCTCCCACGAGTAGATCGACCCCTCGGGGAGGTTCATCATCCAGGAGCAAGCCTGGGCCTTGAGAGTGTTGACGCCGAAAACCCGCCGGGGGCCGTCCGGCGTTGGGAGACACGCGAAGGCCTGGGAGATTTGCTTCACTCCAGTGCAGGTCCTAAAATGTTGAGGTTCGTAGGCGTGCCAGTCAATTTGACCCTGCAATTGACAAGGAGAAAAAATGTTAAATTCGTGAGCCAATCGGCTGGAAGCCGGCTTGGACTCATCTCATCGGCCGATGGCCGATTTGTACTGTAGCACTTACACATCGACTGGAAGCCGATGACGTCATGAGCAATAGCGGAATAATAAACAAATATTAAACTAGCCGATCATTGAAGGGATGCTCAAAAATCGGCTGTAAACTGATAACGTAAATATGCAAGATGCATAAGTAAATAGATTAAATAAACTTCAGCCGATTATGATTAAAAATTACTATTATCACTGCAAAGATATTGCCCGCACCCGTGCCCGGGCCCTTGCTCGCGCCCTGGTTCTTACCTGTGCTCGTGCCCGGGTCCTTACCTGAGGTCGTGCCCGTGCCCGGGTCCTCGCTTGTACCCGTACCCGGGTCCTTGCGCACTGATCGTGCCCGGGAACTTGACTGAGCTCGTGCTCGGGGTCAGTAGAGTAAACCAATCGGTTGGCCCTTAGCCGATCGTAACAGTAATGCAGGCAAGAATGTATAACAAAGCGAGCAGTATAATCGGCTATATTTAATAGAAGATAACTTATCGGCTAGGCACTCCGATAAAAACACCGCATGAAACCCATCGGCTCATCAAGAGTAAAGTTATTATCGTCAGTCTAGTAGATCGGACCCAACCGTTGCAGCACAGACTGATGATGATAGCAAGATCTCGATAGGCCGATAGATCTGATGCGATCGTGATATAAAATATGATAACTTATCGGCTATACACCCCGATAAGACACTTGCGCACAAGGTATCAACCTAGCAGGAACGATTTATCACTAGCAGTTTAATAGGTCGGACCTAACCGATGCAGCACAAACTGATGATAAACCGCTCCTAGTAAGCCGATGCGATCTACGCACGCGTGATGTGATATACCTAATCAATCTATGAGATCAAACTGAACTGATACAGCCATAGACAAAATAAATATATCGTGGTAAGCCGACTACCATAAACCGACTAGAATATCGGACCTAACCGAGGAAGTCCTAGCCGATAGGTAGTCGGGGTGACGAGACTTACCCTCTCGCAGGAGGTCGAACTTAACCGATACAGCTCGGCTCGAGAAGCAAGAACCCGTCGAAAGGGTGGCGATGCACCGAATTTGTATTGATCGAGAGATAATTACAAGGTCCCCGGGCGTACGTATTTATACCCCGAGTTACATGAGTCCTTATTGGACACGATACATGATTTCCTAATTATAACAGAAAACGCTAATAAGACCCGACCGGACACGAGGTCAGGTTTCCTAAAGATAATCACTTGCCTAATTAATATATACAGTAAATAACTGCCATGCTGCGGTCTTCACGGCTCCCTCCCAGAATCGGTCTCTTCTGGATCAATTTCCATTAGTTGACTGCAATTTCTTCTTGACCGAATCTTATACAGGGCCTTACCAAATTTTGGCGTTAACAGAGAGCGACGGGGAAGTAGTTCGCCATCACCTTCTCATCGCCGCCGGCCGCCTAGATGGCGGTGGTGTATATCTACAGGAACTCCGTGGGGTCGACGGAGCCGTCATACTTCTCCGGCAAGTTGGGCCGGAACCTGGCCGGCTAGCGCACCTGCCGGAGGCCTGGGGAGAGCGCCAGGCAACCCGGGCCGTACTGAACGGGCTCGGGCGACGAGCGACGGTTTCCCGCCGGTGGGTTGGAGCTGGAGGCCTGGGCCTCGAGACACGTGACAGCATCCGCGCGCCGTTCACGCTGTCGCTCCAAAGTGACCCGGGCGTCCTCATGGGACCGCATCCGGTTCAGCCGGTCACGGAGGTCGCCATGGCCATTCTTGGCCGAAGGCGTGGCGCGAGGCACCGCGCTCCGGGCTTGGTTCCGCTTCGGGGCGGGGGGCCGGCCCGCGCTAGACGTCGCGCGGTCGGCACTCCCGGCCCTTGCACTGCTGTCGGCGACGGCCTGGCGATGGGCCGTGCCCACAAGGTCGGTGACTTCGTTGAGCCAGCGCCGCTCCCGGCCTCCATCCCCGGTAAATGTCGGGGGGTGGCGCAAGAGGGCTTCTGCCGCCAGGAGGGCTCCCTGCGGCGACGCTGGCTGGAAGTCGAGATGGCGGCGCGCCGTGGAGCGGCGCGTCCGCTCGCGCCTCATGGATGAGGCCGCGGCAGACCCGGCGGGGCACTTGCCGGCTCCCTCCGCAAGGGAAGGGGCCGAGGCCGCACAACCAGGCCGCCGAGGGGCGAGCTCGGCCTGCCGGCCACGCGCTGCGCGCCCCTAGGGAGACAGGGAGGTGGAGCGCGGCGGGCTCGCCACCAGGCTAACGTCGCCTGACAAGGTGAAGCCGCCGGACCCGTCGTTGGAGTCCCGCGGATGATGTCCTCCTGCCATGGAGTGTGCCGGCGTTGGGGACGCCGGCATGCCGCCTGGAAGAGAAACTCTCCCTACCTGGCACGCCAACTGTTGGAGGAGGAAACTCCAACCGCGGGGAGTCTGGAGACCCCCCTCTTTTGAGTTCGGCCAGGGGAGTTGTTCACAGGACGGCAGCGGCGTCTGGGAGATGATCGAATGCTTGGGCACCGGGGGCCCGGGCTCAGAGATGGCACGCAAGGGAGACAGGAGAAGTAGATAGGTTCGGGCCGCGCGGAGGCGTAATACCGTACTCCTGTGTGTGTTTGCTATGTGGAGATGAATGTGGTATGCTGTTACAAGGAGTTCCCAAGGGGCGTAGGAGCTAGCGCGAGCTCGGGAAGGAACTGGAGCAGCTCAGCCCGCTCTACCAGCAGCCGGACTCGAAGAAGAAGAAGACCACTTCGGAACTAGAAGCCGAAGCCTATCTCGCTATGCCCCCAGCTTTTTTTCTAGAGGCTGGCATGGATCCTCATTTTATAGGTCAAGGGGAGTCCACAGTGCCAAGTATACATGAGAGAGCTTTTCTGGAGACTTCTCCTGTTGCACACGTCCGCCTGCTACGCCCATGCCGGAGTTGGTCTGCTGCAGGCGGCTAAGTTGTGAGGATGTGACGGCGCACGCCGTCGCCGCCGAAGTCAAAAGTCTCTGACTGCACGGTCGTGTGTCCACGGGGGGCCATAATGAGACGTCCATGCGTGGCAGAGCAGGCGACAGGGGCGACACGCCCCGTCGCCTCGTCATTAATGCAGGTAGTTGGAGAGTTGGTCCGCTCGAGTCAACCTCGTGCCCGGGGCAGAGAGCTCATCGAGCCCTCCGCGCACACAAGGCGCCGAGCTCCTTGGGGACGGAAAATATGAGTCCTGGGCCCGAGGAGCGGCGCCCGGGACTAGGGATGTCTCTGTAACGTGCCCCGGGACCGAGCCTGTGAGTCCCAGGACGGGGGGCGAGACCCGGGGCCCGAGAACGTCCCGGTGCGCCCCGAGGTCGAGTCTGTGAGCCCCGGGCCCGGGGACAAGATCCGGGGCCCGGGAACGGAGCTTCCCGGGACCAGGGACGTACCCGGGGCCTGGGCACGGAGCTTCTCGGGACCGAGGACGAGACCCGAGGCCCGGGCATGGAGCCTGTGGGCCCCGGGACCGCGCAGCGAGACTCGGGGCCCGACCATAGAGCGTCCCGGGACCAGGGTGCGAGACCCGGGCCCGGGAAATCCCAGTGATGTGTCCCGGGGGCGTGCCCCGGGAAGGGAGCTGTGGGCCCCGGGCCCGGGAGCGAGACCTGGGCCCGGGAAGTCCCAGATATGTGTCCCGGGGGCGCGCCCCGGGCACGGGGGCGAGACCCAGGACCGGGGATATCCTCGGGCCCCCGGTACTTGACCAGAAGAAGGCTGTAGCCGGCCGTCGCTGGTGCAGAATGTGGCCCCGGAGGAGCTGACGTGGCCGAAGACCCACGCGTCCCCGGGGTATGTGGGACCCCCAGTCCCGTTTCGCCGACACACGCGTCCACCAGCTGAGCCACGCCGGAGTTGGTGCGGCACGTCTGGTCGTCACGTTGCTCGGCTGCTGCGGGCGGCGAGATTATGGAGATGTGACAGCGCACACCGTCGCTGCCAGGGTGTGGAAAATCAAAGCCCTCTTAGTCAAAAGTTCTCTGACTGCATAGGGAGCGGGCCCACGGGGGGCCATCATGAGAGCCCACACGTGCCGAGCGGGCGACAGGAGCGACGCGCCCCGTCGCCTCGTCATTAATGCGGGTAGTTGGGGAGTTGATCCGCTCAAGTCAGGCTCATGCCCGGGGACACGCCCCAGGACCGAAGCTGTGGGCCCCGGGACTGGGGGCGAGATCCGGAACCGGGAATTCCCAGTAATGTGTCCCGGGGGCACGCCCCGGGACCAAAGCTGTGGGCCCTGGGCCCGGGAGGAGACCCGGGCCCGGGAAGTCCAAGTAATGTGCCTTGGGAGAGCGAGACCCGGGACCGGGGAGTCCTAGTAATGTGCCCCGAGGGCATGCCTCGGGAAGAAAGCTGTGGGCCCCGGGCCCGGGAGCGAGACCCGGGACCAGGAAGTCCCAGTAATGTGCCCGGGGACACGCCCCGGGACCGAACCTGTGGGTCCCGGGACCGGGGACGAGACCTGGTGCCTGGGAATGTCCCGGTAATGCGCCCCGAGACCGAGCCTGTGAGTCACGGGCCCGGGGAGCGTGACCCGGGGCCCGGTAACAGAGGAGTACCCATTCCCGAGAATGCCCCCGGGACCCGGGAACAGAGGAGTTCCCCTTATCGAGAATGCCCCCGGGACCCGGGGCCCGAGGTGGATGTGGGCGTCCGTCGCGAGGCGCCCGAGGAAGGCGCACCTGGGGCCGGGCAGTGCTCGGGCCCCAAGTACCTGGCGGGAAAAAGGCTGTAGCCGGCCGTCACCGGTGCAGAAAGTGGGCCCGGAGGAGCTGACGCGGCCAAAGATCCACACGTCCCCGGGGACTATGGAACCCCTAGTCCCGTTTCGCCGACAAACGTCAACATGGGTGATGAAGCAGGACGCCACATACATGCATCGTGATCATCACGAGAGTGTGCTTGTTCTGGCAAAATAGAGATAATAATCTAGTTTTTATGTTTAATTATCAATGCCCATGTATCCATGATTAATCAATGTATCTATATAATATTTGGTATAATATTTGAAGTAATGTCTAAATTTCTATTGTGCTTTTAGTATTTATTTTTATTAGTATTTCATTGCATTGGAAATAATAATCAACAATAAAATGTCACGACAAAATTATGGTTTTAATATTTATTTTTATTAGTATTTCATTCCAATGGAAATAATAATTAGAATAAAATGTTACGACAAATTATGGTTTTAGTATTTATTTTTATTAGTATTTCATTCCAATGGAAATAATGATTACAAATAAAATGTTAAGACAAATTGTGGTTTTAGTATTTTTATTAGTATTTCATTCCATTGGAAATAATGATTAGAAATAAAATGTCACGAAAAAATTGTGGTTTTAGTATTTATTTTTATTGTATTTCATTGCATATGACATAATAATTAACAATAAAATGTCATGACAAAATTGTGCTTTTAGTATTTATTTTTATTTGTATTTCATTGCATCTAACATAATAATTAACAATAAAATTCCACGACAAAATGTTTATTTAGTATTTATTTTTGTTAGTATTTCATTCCAATGGAAATAATAATTACAAATAAAATGTCACAACAAATTGTGGTTTTTTATTTTTATTAGTATTTCATTTCATTGGAAAAAAATAATTACAAATAAAATCATTATTTCAGTGTTTAAGCCCATCTATACTAAATATTAGTAATACCCATTATAGACCATGGTTATCTGTACCGGCTATCAACAATACCCGGCAAAGATATTCTCTATCGATGCCGGGTACTTGAAATACCCGGCACAGATTCTCCTACTATATATTTCTACTAAGCCCATAGTATTTCTCTAGCTATTCCCACCCCCGCTAGCTAGCTCTCAAGCGCACAGATCTGGAAGCCGCGCCGCCGCCACCTCGACGCCGTGCCGCCGCAGCCTGGACCCCACCGCCGCCGCCTCGACGCCGCCGCCCGTCCCTGGAGCAGCTCACCGGAGCCGCCGTTTCACCGCCGCCGCCACCTGGCCGCAGCCGCCACCTGGAGGTCTTCTCCGTGCCCCTGTGGATGCTCCGCCGCGATTTGGAGCGCCTCCGCCGAGCCACTGAAGTGCTGCCCTCACCGCTGGAGGTCAGCTCTCCTTTCTCCTCATCCCCCTCTACCTCTCATGTATTGTGTGTGAATAAATGTGTATATTTGCTGTAGGTTTGGTAGTAAGGTAAATTATTTGATTCAAATGCACTTGTAGCTTGTGTAAGATTATATATACACAAAATTAGCTCCTCCATCCCTCTGCATTTTCTTCTTTGATGCAGCATATATGCATGCCTTCCATGCTCCTAGCTTGCAATAAAGCAGTATAGCAGCTTAATTTAGCTCAGTCAAACTAGGCTCAAGAAGATAGATGCATATGTGCAGCAAGCTAGCTTAGGGTTTTGGCTACAAGTGGGATTTGGATATGCTATAATATGTGTGCAGTGTGGATTGGATGTGCTATAATATGTGTGTGTTCTCCCGATGGAGGATATATTGGGATCTTGGCTACTATATTGGACCCTTGTTAATTATTTCATTAACAAAATATGCATGGCTATATAATGGTAAAAAGTCATGGAAGATATATCTCTGCTTCTAAAAAGATGATTTCATGAATACCATTTGAAACTAGCTAGTCATGGTGTCAATTTTCTAATAGATGATATATTGTGATCTTTAATTTTCTGCACAGGAATAATTAGGATGCTAGCTACGCTATCTCTGAATAGATACCATATGGTTTCAGATTTTTTCCGTTAATTGGCAATGTCCTACAGTATATGATCCCTTGATGCCATGGTAGTACTACTCTAGCAATCTAATCCTTCCATCTCAAAAGGAGTCAACAGTGCTCTAGAAGTTTGTCAAATTTAACTACTATGCCAATTACTGTTATGCGTACAAGCAGAGCTAAGATTGACATTTTTTATTTTTCTCCTGAAAAGTATTGAGCATGCATGTGTCCTGTTATGAGTTGTAATTTTTATCATTTCATTCTTTGCCAGCTACTCTCTTTGAATCACACGCTTATGTCTAAGTAATCATTGGTATAACTTACAAAGTTTTGCCCTTGAAATCTTTATGCTGTAATATTATTTGTGATAATATGAAATGACATGTTTACATAGCTACTTAAGAAAATAGTTGCATAATCTTTTATGGATAAATTACAAATTCTCCAAAACAGGGTTAGTAGGTACTGCTTACTCCAAAAAGAAATATTTATGCCTTCAGAGATTTTCTTTTGCAGCAAACGGACGCATTGCTTTATGGTTGTGTTGTGGTCGATTCATTCTTAAACAGTTTGGTTGCTGTCATGCTGAGCTCCTAGCCCCAGTTATATGTTAACTCTGTTGCAGCCTTGTTCTAGATATGCCAGGAGCTGTTAATTTGTTTCTGATGATCAGTTAGGTCCATGCATGGCACATAATAGTATTAGCTAGGTGCTTATCCTATTTCATACAGATGCATGGTCACTTCTGACAGCTCGAATACTTGGAAGCAGTTAGCTAGGGTGCTAAGTAATTAAAATGTCAGCATATTAGTTGACTATCCAAGTCATGGCATATTTAAGTCACTGACCAGAGGAATGTATTGATTTTTTTAAGACATGTATTTATCATATATCTCTCACATTTCAAAAGTATTAATTTGCATAGTTGATTCTGTTAATTCATAGGTATATTTTTTGTCAGGCAATTTATAATACATCTTCAAGCGGTTATATTGCCATGAATAATGAAATTAAGGCAGAAGATACCTCTATAAAATTGAAATGCCGGAGTTAAACACAAATGCGTGCGCGCGCACACACAAAATGCTAGCTAGGTACTATAGGCAGCCCATGAGAGCTGAGGAGACCAATCGAATGACAATTGAAAGCTGTCACTAACTGTACCCTGCGGATACGAAGATAGTGATCTGTATTGTTTATCGATATGTTTTTATTAGTTTTGAAAGGCAGAAATGGAGCATGAACAAGACCCGAACGATGGTATAGATGGGGACTCAAGCCCGGGCGGAAGCCCCTCCAATTACTTGAACTTGAACGAGAATCAAGACCCTTAGAACGCGCTGGTAAATAAACACCTAAAGTCTATAGACTAAATCACCTGTCATTATAACTCGGTACATTGATATTCCTACGATGTTTTGAAGGCATCTGGCCATTCGGAGCCCTCCGTAGGAAATGAACAAGGGGCATGTGTTCCAAGAGAATCAAACAGAATGTTGAAGGGCAGGTACACAGTTATAGCCCTGGCAGCGAATGGTAACCCCGTTGAGCTACTTAGTGCTGTGAAGGCTTGGAGAACGGCGTGTGGGTGCATTGTCAGGGACTTCGTTCTCATCAAGTATCGAACTCGCCTAGATCTACTGGTGGTGCCTACTGAAGAAAAGAACATGTGCTAGTCTAAGCTGACGAAGAAGATCACCTTTCCTCCATGTTCAACATCTTCGAAGAAGAACAAAGAACCACTTCGTGAGCCAACTCCAACGGGTTCTAAGGAGATAAGCGGTAGTATCACGTCGCTCCTTCGTCCTATAGAGAAGGACAAGAAAGAACGCGTGGATTCTAAGATCCAGCAATTCTTTATTGCCATAGCGAAGAGACAGGGCATTCTATAGCCGATGCCATCAGATTATGAGAGAGTTATAGGAAAAAATCACCTAAGGTAGAAATCTATTAGAAATTTCAAGGCTGGTCATGGATTAGAATGCCCAAGAAAAGACCCTAATGCCTCCCTGGAATCACTCGCATATCAATATAAAATTGGATATCCATTGGTTGATCCAAGCCAACTCTCCAGCCTATTGACCCAAATGAGAAGATTACATCACTAGTACATGCAGGAGCCGCAAAAGGGCAATAATCTTCTCGGTACGTACTATACTGATGATGAATTCCACCACGGTGAAGGGGTGGTGTGGGTAGGTTTTAGAAATCTATTCCAGTTTTACCAACAAGACGCCCTCAACATCAGTATAATGCAGCTTTGGGTCTTGTAAGTACTATTATAGACATGCAGACAACAAAGTAATATAAATTTGTATTTGGTTTACTTCGATTGCATGTCTAACATTCTTTCCTTTTACAGAAGGTGTATGATGAAAGACAGGAGCAATAAACTCCTAATTGGTTTTATCGATCCTTCATGTGTGAATAAAACGTATGTGGTCAATAAATTTGTAAATGTTGTTGATTACTTAGCAAGGACGTTGACATTGCACAAATCCAAATCTAACATAGTTCTGCTGTCATATTGTGCCAAGTACGTGTCTCTATATCTATTTGGATTTCATACTAAATTCTGACGAGATACCCATCTAATTAAGTACACGTGTGCGTAGTTTTTATTGGCTACTACTTGTCATTAATATGCGTACCGATCACATCACTGTCATGGATTCCCGTCGAAAAGTACAATTAGAATTTCAGGAGGCCATCGATGCCTTAAATATGGTGTTTGGACACTACAACAGGACAAGTAAAAAGAAAGAATTTAGTGTCAGGCTTGGATTTCCTTGTCTCATACAACCATCAGGGAATAACCGTTGTGCATTTTATGTGATGCGCTATATAATGTACTTTTTTAGGATATGTTATTTATAGATGAAGAAGAGGCATATATCTCCTGTAGCCACATATTTATTGAATAACTGTATTAATATTTTCAAAATTTTTCTTGATATACTAACTGTTTCGCATGCAGAGAGATCATTTAGATACAAGTGCCTTAACGGATCTTCAAATCTAGAGCCGCCTTCAGGACGAATTTGCTAGGTTCATCATGAGAAAAGTCATCAACCCAAAAGGCTCACATAATATGTCCAGGGACAGACAGCCAGCGAGTGAACAAGGAGCGTTAACACTGTTTGAAGATATCGATTTATCGAGTAGTTCAGCAATGAAATAATTTCTGTTTGTTCTAGCTATAACGTCAAAAACGATATGTAATGTCTATCCGATGTTTAAATAATAAATGTATACAATATATAATTAATTTGTATAATTAATTTAATAACATGTACAAACTTCAATACGTACAAAATGATCGACTACTATTCTTTCGTTCTAGCAAAAAAAAATTTAAAAATTATTTATATATTTGTTTATTAGAACCAAGTCATCAGTGCCAGATAGGAATAATGCCCGGTACTGTTGAACTTAACTCATTAGTGCTGGGTACTTAGCTACCCGGCACTAATCGGGGGCTGGCCCCTGCCCCTCGGTGGGTGGTTTGCAATGCTGAGATTTCAGTGCCAGATCTATACCCAGTACTGATGGGCTTTAAGGCCCAGCACTGATGAGAGAGCCTGTGTGGTAGTGTGGCCACCCGTGGCTAGCCCAATTATTCCACAAAATGGACATATATTACCCATCTATAAGACGATATAACATGGTGTATCTGAACTTAACTTTTGAGAGGGGAAGCATAGCTAGCTAGCTAGCATACGTCTTCCATGCATGGCTCATGTCCCATCAAATACATCCAATCCCTCCAATCCCTTCGATAAAAAGAAAGAAAATATGGGCATATTTTCATGCAAATCTAACCAAACATTTTTATGCGACATGCCAAATAATGGAGCCCTAACATATATTCCTACAGGAACCTCGAGATCGATCAATCGATATCCCAAGCTAGCTAGCTAGATGGATGGATATATGGACGTTGCGTCAAATCGTCCATTTTTCTCCATCAAAAGTTGAGTCCTGTCGATCCATTGGGTGGATCACTGGTCCATGTTTTTGCAGCTAGCTAAGCATGCACTTTTGTTTGGGGGAGAGAAGACGTTGGCTTCATGGCAAACCCAGGACCAGCCATGGCCTCTTTTCTTGTCATCCATGGACGAGATGACCTTTTTTGAGCCTCACTCTTTCCTCCTGGATGCTCCATCAATTATGGAAAATGCTTATCCGGCGCAATATTTAATGCAGACGTGCTTGAAAGCTCGTCAAGAGGCGAAAAAGCGAGGGGTTTAAACGTTGGGTTAGTTTGATTTGTGTGGCAGTCATTTTCTTTGTCGCTATCGTATGTCACACAGAAAATGGCTTTCGTGTTGATTATGCTACTATAGTAAATAAAGGATGTTGTTTGTATCAAGAATATTAGTTTAAAAAAGTTGCAAGAAAGGGTCTGATTTTCTAAATTGATACTATAAAAGATATGATTTTAATTTATAGTATACACTTATAAGTAAATTTTCTGTGTGCTTGATGCTTTCATATATCGTGCCTCATCTATAATTTTTTTAAAGAGAAAAATATACGGGATAGTACTGAGAAGGAGGGGAAAAAAATATATAATTCAGTCTATAATTTAAATTTAGGAGAAGATAGTGAGCACATCGGTTTGAACCCAGGCTATTGGCTAGCTCTTGGCAACTCCATGCGAAATGAGCACAACTTATAGCCTTTGAGATGTCGCAAACTATAAATATAGTGTGTGAATATTAGACCTTTAAGTGATAGTCCATGAGTGAGACTACTAAGGTTTGACTTTAGTAATTAGATCATGCATCCTTGCTAGGTTTCTCAGACAGATACCACTTATTTAAAACAAAAAAAAAAGATCAACTCTTTGTTTACAACAGGCAGGAAAGCTTGTCCTTTGTATCCATCCACCATAAAATCAAGCATGACTGGAACCATTACTTTAATTGTACATCTAAAATTAATCAGGGCTAGCTCCATCCTCCATCTCAACCTCCCTCCGACCAGACGCCAACAGCAAGCTCGCCGCCGTCCCTACCAACTCCGGCCACCGTGGCCTCCGGCGAGGTAGCACGGCGACGACGGCGACGACGAGCCGTGTGCCGCATCTGACAGGAAACCAAAAAGGCAAAGAAAGGTACAGCAGAAATTATCCACAATTGGCACAGTACTTTCGATGGGATCTCTCGTGACGTAAATCGGAAAACGTAACCCCCTACCTCGACTCTTTATGACAGGTGGGTCCCATCGTGTGTATGGCCCACTGGTTAGTCTGTGGAGTAGAGATGTGTGAGTATGTTGGGTTCGTGCAGGTTTTCCTTGCCTATCTACTGGAGTAGTACACGTCCTCGTAAATTGAGCGGCAGTATCCTTTTACCCTAAGCTGAGAGAAGCTCTTTTTTGCAAAAAAAAAAAGGCCTGCAAAAATGTTTTTATTTTTTATTTTTGAAGTTCAAAGAATACATTTATGAGCTTTTGCCGTAGCCTAGGCAATTTTATTTTTTTGGTTATTAAAGGGCAAACACATGCACACAACATACTCACACATTCACAAGAGTGTCACCTAACACATATTCAAAGTGACGATAACCAATGGTAAATAATATGCATCGCTAAATTTTTTTTGAAATTTATTTGTATGTGTAATTTTTATAGACATTAGGATTTAAATTCTTATAGACAGAGTCATTACTTATATGACTCCACCACCACATTATTGGTGTTTCATTTGGCAATTTTATTTGGATTTGACTTAATAATTAGGTTCTACTGCTACTTCAAAATAAAAAGTTTATATCTGGATTTTTTTTCATTTTATAACCATACATGATAAAGTATTCAATAGAGGACATTTGAGGATTTGCGACTCCGTTAGTAGTTACAGTATAAATTTGTCACTCATATACATGTCATAGATATATGGGACGGTAAATCGAAGAGCGCCGTATTTAAATGGTGGGAAATCTTTAAATTTATTACCTGTGTCAAATAACAAAGGTACTCTCTCCGTCTCCATCATATAAGAGGTTTTGCCCTTTTATCTTGTCCAAAAATATAAAGGATTTTGTAATTCTGAGGCAACACTTTATTCCTCAGCTACCAACTTTTATACTATTTTATTCTTCATCTATCAACTTTTGTACTAACTTATTCTTCACCTACCGTATTTTGTACTAGTTTATTGTCCAAACTACCACCTTTTTGTAGCATGATTTATTCTTTTGCTACTTTCTTAATTTTTACAAAAAAGAGCATAATCACTTATATTATGAGATAGAGTGAGTATTTCATATAGAGTCTAAGCCCCCTCCCTCCAAAAAAAACTTAAAAATGCTATTGTTTTCATGTTTTCGACATCAAGTCAATCTTCAAAGACGATTTTAGTTTTAACTTTTACCACAACATGTTTTGTACATGTGAAAAATTATTGTACCTATATTAAAGTATTTTCTGAGACGCTGCACCTATGTACTTTTTATGTAATCCAATCAAAATATATAAAAATGCATGGAAAATCAAAGTTTGATGAAAAAAATAACTTACAACATGTATAACAATATCACCAGAGGCTTCTAAATAGGATTGAAGATAGCTAAGGGCATCTTTGGAACAAATGAAAAATAGAGGATTTTTGGAGGATTGGAATCCCATGGAAATTTTTCATAGGTGCTCCTTTAGAACAAAGGAATGGACACGTGAAATCCCTATAAAATTCCTATGGATTGGCTTAATTTATCGCAATTTTGGAGGATTTCTAACATGGGGTTAGACCTCATGGAAAACTTTTCTTGTCTCTCTCCCTAAATTCTATACTTTTCCTATGAAGCATTCAAATAACAAGTTTGAACAATCCATGCATTTCGGTTGGGCTTAATTCATGCTATCTCGATTCCTACGTTTTTTCATTATGGGTTTTTGGACTCCTGAGTTCCAAAGTAGCCCTAAATTCCTTTGGATTCCATAAAAATTTAGCGTATGAGCTCTAACCTCATTTCAATTTTCCTTTGGATTTCATAGGAAGTCAAAAGCATCTTCTCTCTCTATAATCCATCTAAATTCCTGTGTTATTTTTTTGTGAGCCATCTAGACGTATTATCTTTTAAATTCATATATTTTGCATTTCTGTAAGATTTGCTTGTACATAACATCTCAATTATGTGTTTTGTGTGTTCCAAAAAAGACCTAAGAAAAGAATTATTCACAAACAACGATGACCTCGTTTGAACCAATACCTATAAAAACCAATAAAACTCATGTATTCAAAAGAGTAAGAATTTAAAATATCCGCAATCCTTTCCAGTGAGGCAGTGACCAGTCCACCGCCCATGAACTTTCTTGTGGCCTTTTGGGCATGGATGCAAATAAACAAAACAAGGATGGCCTAATTTTGATGAACCACACTTTAAATAAGGCCCTTGGATTCTGGCGTCCCTCGGGGAGCGGCATAATCTCCCTCTGCTAGCTCTCACTGCTCCTCTCTCCATAGCCTCATCTCATCACTCCCCCACCAGAGCAGCAGCAGCAGCAGCAGCAGAGCTCAGAGACAGAGAGAGGAGAGAGAGCAGACAGCAATATCCACAGCCTTGTTCTTGCTGTTTTCACTAATCAATAATCTCTCTCTTTTCTTGAGTTTTGATTTCTTTTTTCCTCGGAAGGAAGAACGGTTTTTTCTCTTCTTTTTTGCAACCATAAGATATGTTGCATGCTGTGCCTTCTCTTGACCTGGACTTGATTCTGTCCAAGTTCTTTGTTTGATGGCAAAGACTTGATCTTTGTAGAGCTTATTCTTCTTGGCGGTTCAGTTTGCCTTTTTTCTGAACATTTATTTGATTTGATCCTTTTTTCCTGATCGTTTCTGAATCTTTCGCTCATTGGCACCATCTAAAACCCCACAGCTTTTAATCGCTCAGAACAAGCAGATTAATTTGCAGTAGATTAGATTAAGATCACAGTAAGGTTAGGCTAAAATTTGCTGGATTATCTTCAGCTGCAATGCTGAAGAAGAGGTGTGATCCGCTAGCTCCCTTACCTCTGAGCAGCGAGCTCACCAGGCACAGCAATGGCGGGAGGCTATCCTCCCCTCTGCTTCTCTCACCGAGGTCGTCACTGCCAGGCTTCTCTCCGAGGAGCCTCTTCTCCGGGGAAGCCCCCTTGAGCCCCACTACCGCCATGGTTGAGCACGCCAAGAACCTTCCCTGCGCGAGCCCAAGAAACCCACCAAACGGCTCGCGCCGTTCTTGCGGCGGCGGTCCGGTCACCGGGCTCGCCGGCGTTCTTGTTGACGGCGAGGCCGAGCAGGGGAGCTGCAGGAACGGCAGGGTGCTGCTCGGGATGCGGCTCCGGGTGCAGCTGCCTCCCGAGAAGGGACTCGGAGGCGGCGGCGATCTGCCGCTGAGCTCGCCGATCGAGTTCGGCGTGAAGAATCGGGACGCGCAGCTCGCGCTGCTCTCGCCGGTGCAGCGGTCGCCGCTGTCGTCGGCGGCGAGGGCGGCGCAAAGCGAGGTGGAGCTCGCCGAGGACTACACCTGCGTCATCGCCCGGGGGCCCAACCCCAAGATGACCCACATATTCGACGACCGTGTCGTCGAGAGCTCTGGCGCCGGCGATGCTGGCCGCCTCTTGAGCTCTTGCTACGGGTGCAAGAAGAGCAAGGACGCCCTCTTCCTGCAGCATAGGTAAAAAAAAAAACGTCTGAATTTTGATGCTTTGCTCATCGAAATTTCATTATTGTCAGTAACATAATATGGTTAATTTACTTGATAATCTTAACATTTGATATGTGCCAAGATTTGTAGGAGTGATTCATAGCTCAGATGATTAGTTTACTGAATTCTACCCATTTAAGTCAGCACTAAGTGCATTGTTAGTTGCAGTTTCTGACTAGTGGTTTGGGTGCCTTCTTAAATTAGTTCCATGTAACTACTGTTGAGAGATAATGGAAATGCTTTTAAGTACTGGATAAGATCATGGTCATACTTTATTGTCAACCTACTTAGTGTAAAGCGACGTCTTTGGCTGCAATTGTGGTGTGCTCTTGGTCTATTGTCAGCCACTCCAATAAGATTTCATTTTTTTTCATCTGGCTGAAAGCTACATGGTTTATGTAAATAGTTTAGACACAGCTTGTAAACGATTTGATGCTGCATTGCTGTCATTGTGAACCAATGAGTGACATCAATTGATCTCAGGTTGCAGAAATTTGATTAAATACTGGCTCTTTTTTGTGGTCCCTAACTCAACATTGATAGGCAGACTGTAGATCTGGGGTCCCCAATCTTTGTCAGTCATTAGTTGCCAGCCCTGAATTTTTTTCTATGAACTGTGACGTTTCCTTCTCCTTGAGTTCAGGATGCATGATGAGAATGTGATGGATCGTAGATATTGGCTTCCGCAGTTTGTGCTAATTATTGAGTTCTTGGATGCATTGGGCCAATCAGTTGTTTTCTTCTGAACTTTCTTTCATTGAGTCTTTTATGATAGAGATTTTCGACAACTGATCAACATATAGTACATATCTGATTGAATCATAATATTGTCATGTGCCCATTAGGACAAAGGCATACTGGTACTATCATATTGCACACAGTTTTACACTGTTGTTTATCGCACCGCAATAATCATGTACCAATTCACCCTTATTTGTGTTTCAGAGGTGAGAGAGCCTTCTGCAGTAGCCAATGCCGCTACCATGAAGTACTTTTCGATAAAAGGATCGATGAAGCATCGGATGTGTCGTTTAAATTGAAGCATTGAATTTTTTCCGGTCTAAATTTTGGCAACTACCTGCGTATGAATGAGATTATTATTCATCTACCTAAATTCTTTTGTTCTGAATGGATACATGTGTTGTATGGTAAAAAAAAACCAGCAGGGTTTGGTGAGCCCTATTTTTGCTGTAATCAGAAGTTCAGAACTGCCGATCATGAGCAATGTTTAAGCAGTTTTCCTGCTGTTTCAATTTATTCGCTGATCCTGTGTTGAGAAATGCTCTCATCTTTTATCTTGTATTGAGCAATCCTCTTGTTTCTTCAGTTAATTTATCTTGTATTGAGCAATCCTCTTATTTCTTCAGTTAAAGCACAAAAGATTTCTTTTATGGAGAATTATGTGCAGTGCAATATTCAGAACCATCACAGTAGTTGGGGCATGGTAACAAATGGAATTTCAGAGAGGCCATCATGAAAAGATGAGCACGATGAGTTTTGCCTTAGCCTTTCTGCATATATTTCCCTTCTAGAAATTCCTCCTTGTTGGGTGAAATTTGACCTGCAGTAAAATCCCTGGTATTTGGTGTTTTTTGGTTGTGTTTGCATCTCAGGATGTGTAACTGTGCAGTTAGGATTTGGTGGTCAGAAACAGACGTATTTACTTCAGATTTGCAATCTATACCTGGTCATGTTGTGTTATCTGTATATTCGGTGGTCAGAAACAGACGTATTTACTTCAGAAATGATCAGCACTTCAATGATACAAGTACCCAGTGGATCTACTTGGTACTACTAGATAACACTGATGTTGTTTATGACCTTTGATTGGGAAAAATGGAAAAGATTTAGGGCTGAAGGTTAAAGAACCAGTAGATCTTCATGTCAAGCTGTGACTATTGTTCACCTCATCACATGTACACAGGTTGTCTTCATGCATCTCACAAAAATTCAGAGTACTGAAATGCTCAGCTACATCCTTGTATCCATTTCCTGACCTTGCCAACTAAAATGGTGATCACAAATGCAAGCTTCACTTCCAAATATGCGTTGTATGTTCTACTCCCCATCCCTGCTAATGTCTTGTCCACTTTAGCTGCACATTTAAAACTAGTTGGAACATGTGAACAGCACCACAGGGATCCACAAACTAAATTTCTGTACCACCAATTTTGACCTCTTAACATCAGAGAGTTCATCAGAACAAGTTTTCATTGCCAATTCAAAGCATCCACTGAAGCATGCAGGCAGCAATAAATCTCATCAGACCAAACAGAAGATGGTATCAGCACAGCAAGTTATTCCCTTAATCCAACATACATTTCACACAAATCAAGAACAAACATGATCCTGCAGGAGGGCAAAATACGCGAGACAACTGAAGAATCAAGAACCAACCATATGTTCATATGCTCGTTGTTTTATTTCGCTCATCTGATCATGCACAGCCACTGAACAACCATTTATTATTCAGATCGGAAACAGTAGAAGCAAAAGCTAAATAAAGCTACAGATACATGGAAAAAAAAAGGAGTTGCTTTGGCTGATTGGGCACCACGCGAAGAAGGCGAGAGCTCTAGGAGGACCTGTGAGGAGAACGCGACGGCGGCGCCGGCGGCGGCGGGTTGATGGAGCAGGAGGAGCGGAAGGCGTCGATGTGCTCCTGGCACTTGGCGCGGTCGCCCTTGTTCTCCTCGAGGCACTTGCGCAGCGCTGCCACGTCGCACGCCGCCTTCTTCGTCGCCCCGTCCCTTCCGCCGCCGTCGCCGCCGCCTGTTCCGGCCTCCGCCGCCGCTTCCATGGGCCTAGTTGTGTGGAACAGACGGATCAGGAGGCGAGGTCGCCCGGGCCCGGGAGGAGTCGGCGAGTCGCTGCTGCTGGCTCATTTTCCTTTTTCTCTTTATATTTCTTTTTCACTGTGAGATTTTTTTTTTAACACGGCACTCGCTCTGTCTCAAAATAATAAAACCTGGTATTAAATATGATACATACTAGTACTATAAATTTGAATAATCATTTATGAGCTTAAAAAATAATTATTTTGAGACGGAAGAAGTATCAACTTAGACACTTATATGCATACACGCTCATCCTTATATAGGCACACATGCATATCCTATCTTTTAAGCATCTCTGAAAAAATGTGTTGATATATTTTAAGATTGATGGAACCATGACATATACCTCGCTATTGATAAGTATATCATAAAATAATAATTAACCCTAAATATAAACATAGGTCTAATACTCAAATATAGATGAACAACTTTCATCAACAAAAATCTAACTAGCTAAACTACACTCATACTTAACTATAGAGATAGTACTAAAATAGAAACATGAATGGAATCCATTCGATGATACAACCTACAGTTATGTACCATAATTAGTAGGCAATATCATACATAAAAATAAAAACGGCAGGCGAAATTATGGTAATACTTAGTCCTTAATTTGAACGGAGGAGTTTTATGAAAAATTTAAAGGACATAAACTATTTCTCGTAGAAATCAATCAAAATTCATGTATTCCTCTTGAGGCCTTGTCATTTCATTTACATTTAGTTATAATATTTTATTGTAAAAGCATGTAAATTCGATGGTTCTTTCGTAATTCCTATTAGAATTAGTGCTAATGTGTTGAAACAGTCTTTAGTAATAGAGAATATCCGTTCACCATTTGTAAACACTAAAAGTTTCTATTTGATGGACACCATTACATCTTAAAAGGACATTAGTAATACCGTTGAATGCTCTCTGTTCTTATGTTATTTCTTATGTATCATTTTCAATTGGAACTAAGTATGGGCCCTGAAGAAAGTATGATATCTTTTAGTCGCAAAAATTGGACATAGATAAATTACACGATCAACTTTATATGTAAAAGGAGTTAATTAAATGTATAGAATCACTCTTAATTTTATCATTCTACTGCAATAGTTAAATATGGTACTTCATACATCTTATTTAATTTTAAATTTATTGTCGAGGCTCACGAAGTCGCATATAAGTTGGGCTTATAGCTTTTTGGACCGGCCCTTTTTTAAATATATATTATATTAAAGATAGATCAAGAACGCTAATTTTACAATAGTTGGTTGATCGATGGTAGCCATGTGTTGGGATGGGTTGAAAAATTAGGGTTTATGATATGATCCTCTTATATATACACACTATGGACAGACGCCGCATAGTGGGCAAAGATGGCAAAAGGTGAGAAATTATGGTTTATGATAGATCTTGCCATATGCTATCGAGAGCAGTGCTAGTGGTGTAAGATCCCAATCTAGCACGCAAAAACTAAGAACAAGTAATATCCCTTTCTTTTTATTGAGATGAAAGTACGATTTCATTTGTTCTGTTAAAATGTACTAGAAAATTTTAGATTTAGGATTCCTATCCAGTGAATGCGAAAAACTAAGAACATGTAAGACCTTTTCTTATTTTGATAAAATTCCTTTTTTTTTTGAAATGTACTAAAAAATTTAGATTTAGAATTCTGATTTAGTGAACACGAAAGACTATGAACATGTAAGATCTTTTTTTTTATTTAGATGGAAGTAAGATTTCATTTGTTTTGTTGACATGTACTGGAATATTTAGATCTATAATTTTGATTTAGCGAACGCGAAAGACTAATAACATGTAAGATCCTTTTTCATTGAGATGAAAATAAGATTTCATTTGTTTTGCTGAAATTAAAAAAATTTAGATTTAGATTTAGGATTCCGATCCAGTGAATGCAAAAAAACTAAAAAAAAGAGTAAGATTTCCTTTTTTATTAGGAAAAATTACAAAAACCATCTCGAATATTGCTTTAAGTTTAAGATTTTTCTGCAAGATAATGCGTTGTAAATGCCTTTTTCATAATTCATCTTGGTTTGAGATTCCCTCATTGTCGCTGCTCACGTATTCTCATGGCTCCTTTTACAAATGCTATATGATCTGAGATATCTCTTGATTGTTTGTATTTTAAATCTTGCCATATCAGTTGAATTTGGCTTGATATGAGCATAAGACATAGTTAAGTCGTGCCTATCTGCACATGTGACCTCAAATACACATTTTTTTCTCTGTAATCTAGTGTCACAGTAAGCTTGTCTTTGTGACCTTAAATTTGTCGCAAAAACCAGATGTCCCTAAATCCTATGAGGTAGACACACCAACTTATCTTCCAGTGATCCAAAGTGCCCAAGAGCGAAGACCTGTGATTATCATCATCCAATGCGCGTGCTCGACATCATGAGTGAAGATGTCGTGTGAGGGTCTGCGGCCAGGAGAATGCGTGAGTGGTGGAAATTGGAAAAGGAGATCTCAAACCAAGTTGAATTAGAAAGGAATATTTGTAACAAATCATCCTAAAAATCTTAAACTTAAGTTTTGTTTTTTAATTTTCCCTTTTCATTGAGACGAATGAGATGAAAGTAAGATTCTATTTTTTTCAGAAACGTAGTACTAGAAAATTTGGATTTATACTGCAAGTAATCCTCCATATATAGGAATAGGATGAAGAAGAAAAACCAGAAAGATAGGCAAGAGGGGGAGAAGAGGAAGAGGGGAGGGAGAGAGAGAGAGGCGGAGAGCAAGCGGAGGATGGCGCCGGTGAAGAAGTCCAAGAAAGGCAAGCGCAAGTCCAAGGACTCCGCCAAGCTAAAGATCGTCAAGTACGGCGGCCCGCCGCCTCTTCCCCCCGAGCTCCGCGGCCTCGACACCGAGTGGTGGTACACCTTCCTCCACAAGCACGCCGAGTTAGGTATACTCCATTCCCCCTCGAATTCGGTTCGGTCCACGACCTTTTCTGCCAAGATTTGGGGGTGGACAGCCTTGTTCTTGACGAATCTTTAGGTTGATTTCGTGTAGATTTGCGATCTTACAATGTGGGGATGAGTTCCGATTCATTTTGATGGGCAGGTCACAGTGCACCTTCAGATGAGGGGGAGGCATTCAGGTACTTCTTCAGGACGTCTCGGCGAACGTTCGACTACATCTGCTCCATTGTGAGGGAAGATTTGATCTCGAGGCCACCGTCTGGGCTGATCAATATCGAGGGGAGGCTGCTTAGTGTGGAGAAGCAAGTGGCGATTGCCATGAGGAGGCTGGCGTCCGGCGATTCGCAGGTGTCGGTGGGAGCTGCTTTCGGTGTCGGGCAGTCTACCGTCTCGCAGGTGACGTGGAGGTTTATCGAGTCGATGGAAGAGAGAGCTCGGCATCATCTGGTGTGGCCAGGCCCAGAGAGAATGGAGCAGATCAAGGCTAAGTTTGAGTCTGAGTCTGGTCTGCCAAATTGTTGCGGCGCCATTGATGCAACCCACATAATCATGACGCTTCCTGCTGTCGAGTCGTCTGAAGATTGGTGTGACCCAGCCAAGAACTACAGTATGTTTCTACAGGGGATTGTTGACGATGAGATGAGGTTTATTGATATTGTAACTGGTTGGCCTGGTAGCATGACATTTTCACGATTGCTCAAGTGCTCTGGGTTTTTCAAGTCCTGCGAAGCTGGGACACGCTTGGATGGCCCTGTCATGGTTTCAGCAGAGAATGGAGAAATCAAGGAATTCATTGTTGGTAACAATTGTTATCCTTTACTCCCATGGCTTATGACTCCATATGTAGGGGAAAGTCTGTCTGCTCCAATGGCCAACTTTAATGCGAGGCAGAAGGCTGCAAGAATGCTTGGAACAAGAGCACTGTCACGGCTGAAGGGCTCCTGGAGGATCTTAAACAAAGTCATGTGGAGGCCTGATAAGAATAAGTTGCCAAGTATAATTCTTGTCTGCTGTCTGCTTCACAATATAATTATAGACAGCGAGGATGAACTGCTTCCAGATCTTCAACTTCCAGATCACCATGATATTGGTTATAGTGAAGAGAACTGTGAGCAAGTTGATCCTAATGGCAAGATAATGAGAGACATCATTACAGGATATCTTCAAAGCTACGAAGCTTCCCATTGAACTCAGCTAAGCTGACTGGCAGTATTCTGGAGTTGCAAGAAGGCATGTTTGTTCTTATGTGTTTCTCCTCAGTTGTCCTTGTTGTAATCAGACCTGCTGGTCTCTATTTAGTAAAGATTAGCAATGGAATAATTATCGGAATTAGCTACATCAGGAGCAAACTACCATCTTCCTCGAGTTAAGGAAAAATTGTTAATGTATTCATGATGATGACAATCCCATCATTTTGAGGTCCAAGATATTTCAATGGTCAATTGCTCTGAATGAAGGAAATTGCCTTTAGGGAGAGTACCTTTGCAACTTTGTTTTATAAAGGTTTAAATTTGCATAATATATGACATGTTGTTGAGCGAACTAGTTTTGGATGCGATGCTACCTCATTTTCAGTTTATTGCAAGGCCATGTTTTCTAAAATCATACATCTAAGTTTGACATGCCTAGTAGTGTTTTACTGAATTGCTGATGATATCTGAGATTGCATGATGTTCATTCTGTTTTGGTGTTTTACTATTTTTCCGATGTTAAGATGATCTGGGATCTTGTTATTTTGCAAGCGCTTTATGTGTAATAAACCTTCTTGAACAGACGCTTGCTATAGTTTTCCGGTGAAGTTTTTGTTTGGTTCTTAAATAAGCTTGATGAGTAAGCAAACAATAGAACTAACTTGATTAAATTTGTGCAAGTCATAGTCAAACTTTGTGTAAAGATTTGGAATCTATCAATTACTACAGTTGTAGTAACAGGATATCCCTGTTCATAGGTCTTCATGGCCACCATTTGAGTACTTCTATTACTTAAGTTAAATCGCATTGAATAACTTAACTATACAAAATAACTTGCCATTTATATTTAGTATTTGCTGCCTACAACTATCCTGGGTTTGTGAGCCCATTCTATGGATTTTTTTCTTGGTAAATTGCATGCAACATTAGGAATGTAGCTGTTCTATCTGCTTTTACTTTCTAAATTCCTTTACCAGGGTAAAGCATTGCATGAGAAATATAGCACAAATAGATCATACTAGCATGCCATTGTTGTTTTTATGTTTCTTTATTGCTCTATACTTGAAAGTTTGCAAACCAAAAGTCAAGTATGCACAACTACTATTACCACATTGCATCACCTTGCATATGCCCGAAACTGACTGGTATCTACTACTCCCTCCGTCCCCAAATATAGCTATAGTTTGGGATGGAGGGAGTAGTTAATTCTACAGAAACCTGTGAATACATTGTAATATCAAACACAAGCTTATTGACTATATGCAGACATAGGCCACAACTTTGTGCTGATAAAGAAAAGAGTGCGGATCAGCTAACGAGAGTAACATGTAGTAGTATGAAAGGAAAACAGAAATGATTTGTTCAGCTCCGCAGCTCCTATGTTGTTATTCTGCATCAAGATGCCATCAACTCCTAGAATACTTGTATTAATCAGGCAACTTAAAAAGTTTTCTCCCCGGTACTTAATCTGGCCCAAAAATGGATACAATTATATATGCATCTATCCGTTAACTCAATTAATTTTTTTTTACCTCAAGGGGATTGATGATGGTGTCGATTCAGTTGGCTCCCTGTGCACTGCTACTGACCTTAAACCACTTTTTACTGCTGTGTTGGATGCTGTTTTTTTTTTTGTAGGTATCAGCACTCAGCAGCAATTGGATTTATTATTTTGGTTGTTGACTGTTGATTCCCAACAAAGGAGAGAAGTCTAGTTCCATATTCATAAGTTTGCCTGGAATTACACTGAATCTGAGAGGTGAGTTTTCTATGGATAGGGACTCCAAGTAATCTATTATGTCCAATACTTCTCCATGTAGGAGTTGAAAGAAACATGATAGCTGCTATGGGCAAACAAGTTGGAGTTGCTCATAGCAGTCAAGCCTCAAAGAGGTGGATATAGGATGCATCAGTTAAGCAATCATGGTGGGCAGAAAGATTAACCATTGCTTCCATGAAGGTGAGTCCATTTTATATCCTGATGTTGTTGCACAACTGATGGCAATCAGGAGGAGGGATGCCATTTTTGTTATGCCAAATAAAGCAACTGGTGTTTGAGAATGCAACCACTATTATTATGAAATACAGTACAATGTTCTATTGAATTAATTTGTATAAGTCTCTTTGTTAAATCTACAATCTGACTCCATACATGATGCCCTATGAATGCGAAATTTAGTTTAGTATAATAAATCTATTATACTGTGGAAAATGGTTGTACCCAGAATGACTTCTATATGATATTTAGTAGTCAAAAGTTTGATTGGAATTATAGCATGATGTATTGTTAATATCTTATCCTTTTTTGTACACATGGCTACATTACGGGTTGTTATAATGGTTATAACTAAACCTTGTGCATGTAAAACTGTTTCCCCTCAGAAAACTTATGTATTATGTTCTTTAAAATAGTGAATGAATAGGCTTCTGTTATGTCTTCTGGTCTTCTATTTGTGTATATTTTCTGCAGACTAATATTCTGAGATTTTGGGTTGGCTTACCTACAGATTCCCCTTTTATGTCTTAACTGTGGCAAGGTAAAAACTGGGTAATAAAATCTGGTTAACCAATGTTTGATGATACTCATCAGAAGGCTTACCATTTAAAATGTGTTGAAATGAAGAAATAAGAACCATACTGATCTAATACAAGGTCACATAAGATCTAGCTGCCGCATGGTAAGCAGGTGACAATAGCCATGTACATAAACTTGTGCAATACTTAGAAGACATAGAGCAAGGCACAAGTAGGGATGAGCAAACTGGCCATTAAACTCGCTGCTTTCTTTGAGCTTGTGGCGCTTGAGGTTGTGTTAGATCCTGCGCCTCCTGCATCAAATTGGATAGTCCAGTCAGGTCAGTGTCTATGAACTTCCACCATCATTTAGCAATTAGCAATAGTACTTATAACTGAATTTGGGGTTATTCATGGCATTACCTGTAGGTGGACTTGCTTCATCCTCGTTTGTCTCTACTGGCTCATCAGCTAATGTCGGTTTATCTGGTGTTGGTGCAGGTGGACTTGGGACGCCTGAAACTCAATCAACCGTGCGTTTGGTTAATTTGTTGAGGTAAGATTGACATGAGCTGATCATCATTTGCACTTGCTAATTAATTTGATTGTGACATAGCATTACCTGTGCATTGGCTGATTGGTGGTGCCTGGACCTTGCAGACACCAGGGAGCTCCAGCGCCCTGGTGTGGTTAATGGAGATGCCGAAGGACGCGGCGGTGCCGTCCAGGACCATGCAGAGGCACCGGGGGTCAGTCTGGACGACGCCAGCGAGCGTGCTGCAGCAGGTGAACTCAGGGAGCAGGGATTTGCCAGAGATGTAGTCGAGGCACGGGGAGAGGGTCATCATCACGCTAGAGCAGCCATTGTTCTGCGATGCGGCGCGGGAAGCAAGCATCATCACCACCACCACCATCAGCGCCATCACTGGAGCCAGCGGGACTCTGGTCTCTGCCTTTCTTGCAACCATTGTCAGCTGCCAATGGTCGCTTCCTCCCCCTCGATGAATAGCTCTGGTCAATCAAGAATCGACGTATGTCTCAGAAAAATGAAAAGATGAAGGCTTTGATGGCATATCAGGTGAGAATGGTTTGTGAGGACGTTGAAGGAGGAGGTGATCGTTGTATGCTGCGGCCATGCGTGCCGGGATTACTGGAATGCTGTGTTCTTCCTGGCCACACAGTTGTCTGGTCATGGTGCTCATGAAACTGGATGTCTGAAGCACTCTATTTATGGAAAAGGTTTCATGCATATGCAGAGATAGATAGAGAGAGAGAGAGAGGGAGGGGGGCGCTCCAATTTGAGCATGTACAAGCAGTTACCTTTCATCTCTTGTGTGCAGTCTCAGAGCCAGGTTGTCACGATATTTCTCTACTGGAAGAGGGGAATCGTCCTCCTGTATGAGTCTATTGCAATGCACTGGTATGTTAGTAGTGAAAAGAAAACAAGCCACCAGTTTGTCTTGTTTATCAATTTTAGTGACTGGTTTTCTTCATATGTACTTATCAAACAACTACCATGTTTCAATCTTTATTTTTCTGAGTGAAACAAATAATTGTCTATAGAACAGAGTTTCTAGTTTGGTGAATCATACAAATATAAAATTAAGAAATTTCTAATCTAGATAAGAATAAAAATATATCTAGGTGAATCAATACAAATTAAGGAATAATAATCCATATTAAATGTTACAGTAAGAGGTCCATAGTTCATCTTAAAAAAATACACCATTGGAGTACGTTTAGGCTATGTTGATTAAAAAAAAAATCCAGGTGACTGGTGAATGGCAAAACTTCTCACTTTCAACTTCAAAAGTTGAACGTCTAACATGGACTTTTATTCCTAGGATATGCCTGCTAGCTCTCCCTCTCGGAGAAAGTATGCACATCGATCGCTATTCTTATTGGAGTATTGATTAGTGAATTCCTATGTTGTTTTTGTTGTTAGGAATGCGAATTAATCGATATTTGGAGCACCAAATATTCCAACAGTTTACATATACGAAGAGGAAGCATCTTGCCAACCGAAGCGCATGCATGCATTTCACTCAAAATGTCGAAAATAAATGCCCATTTTTTTTGAAACACAGTATGGACGCATGTGCTTATATACATACGCGCACACTCACTCTTGTAAATACGCGTACACATCCTACCCTATAAATATCTCCCAAGACTAGACCAGCATATCTTTAGATTAACAAAGTCACTACGGACGATTCGCTGTCAGCATATACGTCTTTAACCACTGAAAGGATAATTAGGCGTAAATACGAACATCTGTACTAAATCTAGGACTTAAACCCAAGTAGACAAGTTTTATCACAAAAAACCTAATCAGTTAAGCTATGCTCTATTCACTAAATAAATGTCCAATTGCCAACAGTTAATTGACAAACCTATACCAATCCACCTTGTCGGCGAAACAAGACCGGGGGCCCCACATTCCTCCGGGACGCGTGGATCTTCGGCCACGTCAGCTCCTCCGGGGCCCACATTCTGCACAAGTGACGGCCGGCTACGGCCATTTTCCCGCTAAGTGCCTGGGGCCCGAGCACGGTCCGGACCCGGACGCACCTTCCCCGGGCGCGTCGCGACGACCGCTCGCATCCACCTCGGGCCCCGTGGCCCGGGGACATTCCTAGGCCCGGGTTTCGCCCCCCGATCTCGGGACCCACAGGCTCGGTCCCGGGGAGCGTTCACGGGGCACATTACTGGGGCATTCCCGAGCCCGGGGCGCGCTTCCTGAGCCTAGGACTCACAGCCTCGGTCCCCGAGGAACTCGGCGCCTTGTGTATGCGGAGGGCTCGATGAGCTCTCTACCCCGGGCACGAGCCTGATTCGAGCGGATCAACTCTCCAACTACCTGCATTAATGACGAGGTGACGGGGCGTGTCGCGCCTGTCGCCCGCTCGGACACGCGTGGACTCTCATGATGGCCCCCCCGTGGGCCCGCTCCCTGTGTAGTCAGAGAATATTTGACTAAGAGGGCTTCAGTTTTCCACGCTCTGGCAGCGATGGCGTGCGCTGTCACATCTTCATAACCTAGCCGCCTGCAGCAGCCGAGCAATGTGACAACCAGACGTGCCGAACCAACTCCGGCGTGGCTCAGCAGGCAGCCGCGTGCGTGCGACAAGACATATCGTACCTAGAAAAGCTTTCTCTTGGCATATGTACTAGGCACTGTGGACTCCCCTTGGACTATGAAAGGAGGATCCATGCCAGCAGGAAAAGGAGGGAGAGGATTGAGTTCAGCTTCTAGAGAGACTGAGTTCCCAAGTTAGGGCTAGCTCCTAAGCACCCCTCAAGAACATCTTGTAAGAACAAACCGCATTTATCTCCCACATAGCAGATACACACAGGAGTAGGGTATTATGCCTCCGCACGGCCCGAACCTATCTACTTCTTCTATCTCCCTTGCGTGCCATCGACCAGACGCCGCAGCCATCCTGTGAACCACTCCCCTGGCCGAACCTCAAAGGGGGGTCCCAGACTCCCCGCGGTTGGAGTTTTCTCCTCCGACAGCTGGCGCGCCAGGTAGGAGGAGTTTCACTTCCAGGCGGCACGCCGCGTCCCCAACGCTGGCATGCTCCATGGCAGGAGGTCATTGTCTGCGGGACTCCGACGAGGGGTCCGGCGGCTTCACCTCGCCGGGTGATGTTAGCCCTGTGGCGAGCCCGCCACGTTCCCCCTCCTCGTCTTCCTAGGGGCATGCGACGCGTGCCCGGCGGGCCAAGTTCCCCCCGCGGCGGCCTGGTTGTGCGGCCTCGGCCCCTTTCCTTGAGGAGGGAGCCGGCAAGTGCCCCGCTGGGTCCGCCGCGGCCTCATCCATAAGGCGCGAACGGATGCGCTGCTCCAAGACGCGCCGCCATCTCAACTTCCAGTCAGCATCGCCGCAGGGAGCCCTCCTAGCGGCGGAAGCCCTCCTATGCCACCCCCCGGCATTTACCGGAGGCGGAGGCCGGGAGCGGCGGTGGCTCAACGAAGTCGCCGACCTGGTAGGCGCGGCCCATCGCCGAGTAGCCGCCGATAGCCCTGCAGGGGCCGGGAGCGTCGACCGCGCGGCATCTAGCGCGAGCTGGCCCCCCGCCTCGAAGCAGAACCAAGCCCAGAGCGCGGCGCCTCACGCCACGCCCCCGACCAAGAATGGCCCTGGCGACCTCCGTGACCGGCTAAACCGGATGCGGACTCATGAGGACGCCCGGGTCACGTTGGAGCGACAGCGTGAACGGCGCACGAACGCCGTCGGGCGTCCCGAGGCCTAGGTCTCCAGCTCTAACCCCCCGTCGGGAAACCATCGTGCGTCGCCCGAGCCCGCTCAGTACGGCTCAGGTTGCCTGGCGCTCTCCCCAGACCTCCGACGGGTGTGCTGGCCGGCCAAGTTCCGGCCCAGCTTGCCAGAGAAATATGACGGCTCCATCGACCCCACGGAGTACCTGCAGATCTACACCATTGCGATCCAGGCGGCCGGCGGTGATGAGAAGGTGATGGCGAACTACTTCCCCGTCGCCCTCAAGGCCCAGACTCGCTCATGGATGATGAACCTCCCCGAGAGTTCGGTCTACTCGTGGGAGGACCTCTGCCACTAGTTCGTGGCGAACTTCCAGGGCACTTTCCCACGCTCTGGGACCGAGGCGGATCTCCACGCCCTACGTCAGGGCAGGGACGAGTCGCTGAGGCATTTTCTGCAGCGCTTTAGCCAGGTCTACAACACCATCCCCCTCATCGCTCACCACGCTGTTATTCACGCGTTTCGCTCGGGCGTGCGTGACAAGCGCATGCTTGAGAAGCTGGGCACCCGCGACATCCAGACCATGGCCCAGCTGTTTAGCCTCACCGACCTCTGCACTCGCAAGGAGGACGCCCGAGCGTGGAACAAGCCACGCCTTGAGGCCCCTGACTAGGGCCCTGGAGAGGACGGCGAGCACTCACGTTCCACATCACGACGGAACAGGAGGAAGCGCCAGAAGGACAAGGAGGCCGCTGAGAACTTCGCCTTGGCTGCTACGGGCAGCCCCCGAGGCGACATTGCCCGCGGGGACGATAACGGCGGCAAGCGGCAAAAGGCCGCACGTGCGCCGCCGCCACCGGCAGTGGGCCGGAAGTGGTGCACCATTCACGAGATAGACCGGCACGACCTTACGGAGTGCCGCGCCGTCCAGAGCTTGGCCGAGCGCGTCAAGAAGTTCCAGCAGGAGCGGCAGCAGGCCAAGCCCGCTCCCGATCTAGAGCGACCTCTCGAGTTCCAAGAACCCAAGAACGTCCTCGCCACCCTCGATGGTAGGGCGCAAGCCCACTCCTTGCGCCGTGGCTTCAAGGCCATGAAGCGCGAGTTGCTGGTTGTGGTCCCGAGCCCAGCGGCGGCCCGGAGGCTGAAGTGGTCGGATACCCCGATAACCTTCGGCCCCAAGGACCATCTAGCCCGGGTACCCGGGGAGGGGCAACTCGCCCTGGCTGTTTCCCCCACCATATGCAATGTCAAGGTGGGCCGTGTCCTTGTCGACGGGGGCGCTGCCCTCAATATCCTCTCCCCCAAGGTTTTCGAGAAGATCAAGGCCCCGGGGACGAATCTCACGCCCTCATTGCCTATTATTGGGATTACGAAGGGCCTCACTTGGCCCCTCGGCCAGGTCTCATTGCCTGTCACCTTCGGTGACTGGGGCAACTTCCGCACTGAGCGCATCGTCTTCGACATCGCCGAGTGCAACCTCCCATAAAACGCAGTTCTCGGGCACCCCGCGTTGGTGAGATTCATGGCGGTTACGCACTATGCGTACCTGACCATGAAGCTCCTGGGCCCCGCGGGCCCGATCACAGTTCTCGGGGATGTGAAGGCCGCCCTCTCGTGCGTCGAGCAGCGCGCGGCCGACATCGCCCCAGCAGTTCCCGATGTGGCGAGCGGCACGGGGCCCTCTCTCCCCCGTGCCCCCAAGCCGCGCATCGTCGCCAGCGACGTAGAGCTCATCAAGGAGGTCGCCCTCGGTGATGACCCGTCCCGAACCGTCAAAATTGGCAGTTCGCTGGACGACAAATAGGAAAGCGCGCTCATCGCCTCCCTTCGGGCAAACTCCGATGTTTTTGCCTGGCAACCGTCGGACATGCCCGGGGTCCCTAGGGGGGTGATTGAGCATCGCTTGGCCGTCTGCGCGGGCTCGCGCCCGGTGCGGCAAAAGGTGCGACGGCAGGCCCCGGAGCGCCAGGCCTTCATCCGGGAGGAGATCGACAAGCTTCTTGCAGCTGGCTTCATCCGCGAGGTCATCCACCCTGAGTGGCTGGCCAACCCAGTCATCGTCCCCAAGTCCAACGAGAAGCTACGCATGTGCATAGACTACACCGACCTCAATAAGGCTTGCCCCAAAGACCCATTCCCTCTGCCCCGCATAGACCAAATAGTCAACTCCACGGTGGGGTGCGACCTTTTGTGTTTTCTTGATGCTTACTCAGATTATCATCAGATCCGAATGGCGGAGGAGGATGAGGAAAAAACTTCTTTAATTACCCCCCAGGGGGCTTATTGCTATGTCTGCATGCCTTTTGGGTTGAAAAATGCTGGTCCTACATTTTAGCGTGCCATCCGTATAACATTTAAATCGCAGCTAGGTCACAACATGGAGGCCTACGTCGATGATTTGGTGCTGAAGTCGTGCGGCCGCGCCACTTTGCTCCACTACTTGGTCGAGACGTTCAGCAATCTTCGATTCACGAGGATGAAGCTGAACCTGGACAAGTGCATCTTCGGGGTCCCGGCAGGCAAGCTCCTCGGGTTCCTCGTGTCCAGCCGCGGCATTGAGGCGAACCCGGAAAAGATAGCGCCCATCGACCGCATACGCCCCCCGACGCGGCTCTGGGAGGCCCAAAAGCTGATCGGGTGCGTGGCCGCACTAGGCCGCTTCATCTCCAAGCTAGGGGAGTGTGCCCTCTCCCTCTTCAAGCTTCTCAAGAAAACCAGGCAGTTCACTTGGATGGATGAGGCAGATCAAGTCCTTGACGAGCTCAAGAGGGACCTGACAACGCCCCCTGTCCTTGTGGCACCGGCTCAAGATGAGCCCTTGTTGCTCTACATAGCGACAACCCCGCAAGTGGTGAGCTCGGCGCTCGTCGTTGAGCGCCCCTTGCCCGACAAATGCGCGGCCTGGGATCCGCTGCTTGGGCCAGACACTGGGGAGCCCGAGCCTGTGCAGCCTCGCCATGGCGAGTGCGAGTATGGGGACGCGGCACCAGGAACAACCTCAACATTTTCACAACCAGACGGGGCGCGATTACCCGGACAGTATCGCCTTGGCGAGAGCGGGTCCGGGGAAGTCGTCCCGATTCATTCCATATCCCAGCCCGGGCCCCCGGGTCCCGGCACATATCCACCGCATTCCACCTAGGGCCCCCGAGTCCCGGGCCCATATCTGTTCCCGGCCATGAGAGCTCGCTCCCTCCCGAGGGAGCTGAGCCCAAGCTCCCGGCCCCCGTCAGGCCAGGATCGGAGAGCACGCAACAGAAGCTGGTGTACTTCGTCAGCGAGGTACTCCGCGATGCCAAATCGCGCTATCCCCAAGCGCAAAAGATGCTCTATGCGGTCCTCATCGCGTCTAGGAAGCTTTGCCACTACTTCTAGGCGCACAAGGTATCCGTGGTCACGTCCTTCCCCCTCGGGCAGATATTGCATAACCAGGAGGGAACGGGCCGTGTCGCCAAGTGGGCGGTCGAGCTCGCTGAGTTCGACCTCCATTTTCAAGCACGCCACACCATCAAAAGCCAAATCCGGGTGGATTTTCTTGCAGAATGGACGCCGGTGCCCGAGCCGGACCCTGTGATGGACGCCGGATCCCCGACCCCCGAGCTAGCTCCCGATCTGTGCCTCTACTGGACGATGAACTTTGACGGCTCCTGTGCCAGACGGGCTTCCCGCCCCAGCGCCGGGGCCGGGGCCATCCTCGTGTCACCTGCCGGAGACGAGATCCGTTTCATCGTCCACCTCGACTTCGGAGCCACCAACAACATGGCCGAATACGAGGGCCTTCTCGCTGGCCTCCAGGCCACGATCGTCCTCGGGGTGCGACGGTTGTGGGCGCAAGGCGACTCCAAGCTCATCATCAACCAGGTGTCCAAGGAGTACCAAACCCTGGACCCCCAATTGGCCACGTATGTGGACGAAGTGCGGAGGCTTGAGCGCTGTTTCGACGACCTCAAGCTTCGCCACGTCCCTCGCAGTGGCAACCTCGCCGCTGACGAGCTCTCAAGGCTGGCGTCCTCGCGGGCGCCGGTTCCCTCGGGGGTTTTCCAGGAAGCCCTCGAGGCCCCCTCGACGACCTCACCCGGGATCTTGGGGACCACCCCCGAGCCCGGGTCCAAGCCAGACACGCATTCCCGGCCCCAAGATATGGTCCTTGCGGCCGGACCTAGTGCGCCTTCCTGGATGGATGAAATCCAGGCATATCTTCTTCGAGCGTATCTCCCTGAAGATGACACGGAAGCGGAAAGGGTGGCTCGCTTGTCTAAGCGCTACGTCATGGTAGATAGGGACCTCTACCGACGTGGCGCCAACGGCGTCCTGCTCAAGTGCATTCCGTGCGACTTCGACGTCGAGATCCTCGCCGATATCCATGAAGGGGAATGTGGCAGTCACGCCGCATTTCGATCCCTAGTCGGTAAGGCTTTCTGGCAAGGATTTTATTGGCCCACGGCTTTGCAGGACGCGTTCGGCCTCGTCCAGCGCTGCCGCGCGTGCTAGTTTCATGCCAAGCAGAGCCACCAGCCGGCGCAGGCACTCCAGGTGATCCCCCTGTCCTGGCCCTTCGCGGTTTGGGGACTCGACATCCTCGGTCCCTTTCCCCGGGCAGTCGGGGGTTATCGACATCTATATGTCGCCATCGACAAATTCACTAAGTGGCCAGAGGCATTCCCCGTGATCGACATCGACAAGCATTCGGCGCTCAAGTTCATCTGGGGAGTCACTAGTCGCTTCGGAATCCCCAATCGCATCATCACTGACAACGGCGCGTAGTTTCCGAGCGAGCTCTTCGACGAATACTGCTCCGACGTCGGCATCAGGCTCTGCTTCGCCTCTCCTGCCCACCCTGCTAGCAACGGGCAGGCTGAGCGGGCGAATGCCGAGATCCTGCGGGGCCTCAAGACAAGGTCCTATAACGACCTCCAAAAACATGGCATCAAGTGGATCGACGAGCTTCCGGCGGTCCTCTGGGCGAATCGTACCACACCAACCTAGGCGACCAGGGAGACCCCGTTCTTCCTGGTGTACGGGGCCGAAGCCATTCTGCCATCAGAGCTCACCTTCGGCTCTCCCCGGGTACAACGCTATGGCGACGACCTCGACCACGACAACATGCAGCACGACAACCTCGACTTCCTCGAAGAACACAGGCGGCGCGCCTCGCTCAGCGTCGCTCGTTACCAGCAGATCCTCAAGCGCTATCATCAGCGTAAGGTCCGAGCTCGATCACTCCAGGTCGGGGACCTAGTCCTCCGCCGTGTCCTCACACGTGCTGGAAAGAATAAACTTTCCCCCATGTGGGAAGGCCCCTTCCTGGTGATCGATGTCTCCCGATCGGGCTCGGTAAGACTGGGCCAAGAGGATGGGACCCCGCTTCCCAATCCCTGAAACATCGAGCATCTTCGCAAATTTTATCCGTGAACACATCCTGTAAGTTGTGGGGTGCTCGGGCCAGCGCCGGATTTCTCCCAATCTCAGCGCTGGCCGGGGGCCCCCATGTGCATTCGCTTCCCTAAGCAGCATTTTCAATGTCCTTTCCGATCTCGTGCCCTTTGTCCTTTTCTGTGTGTTGCGTTCGTGGTGGTCTCCCCCTAGGGGCTTAATTGGGCCGCGCCCGTGCGGCGGCTGGGTTTTGCGCATAATCATCAGTTCCCTACCAACGAGCTACCGTATACCCTCCTGCTAAACCTGGGGCATTGTCCGTGCCACGGGGCCATGGGTGAGCCCCTCTACGTGGCGCCCCAGGCCCCGGCGGTCGCGGTGTCCCGCCTGGCTGGCTTCGGGCTCGGTTCTTTCCGGAGCTAGGGGGCGAAATGCTTATGCGCAATCTTTTCCTCCGCATGGTCGCGACCACGAGGAGGCCCTTGGGAGGTTGTAGACGTCACGGTTCGTAGCATGGAATGGACAAAGAAACGAGTCAGGTACCCTCACAGTTCATCGTGTGCAGATTAGACCCACCCCCGGTAGGCTTAAGTAGGGTGCTCTGGTTAGTGCCGTTTTTCTTCCTAAACCTGGACGTTGGCCGGGGGCCCCATCTCAGATTTATTTCTGGCACAAATTCCTGGGCCGGGGGCTGGCAGCGCTTCTGCCCCTGGGGTTGTGCTCGCGGAGCCACACCACCCTTTTCAACATCCAGATACGTAATCTCATCCGACTTTAAATATTGCTCAATTTCTATTCTTTCCCTGTTTGTATGGCCACGTGTTTCGTTCTCCTCGGCCCCGGGGGCAAAGCGGAATTTGCCGGAGCTTGGCGCGAGGGCCGCCGGGTTAGCGCTGCCTCGGTTGCCGAGGCCAGATGGCCGGGTCGTGGACCGCGCCCCGGGCACCGTCGATGCCCCGGGGTCTCGGGCAGAGCCCCCCGTCGGGCCAGCCTAGATTCTTGTGGCGGGCTGCGGTGCCCGGCCTGGGCAGCTCCACCCCGACCACCGCTGAAGCGCCGGGTGCTCCGCTGTCTGGCGACCCCCACACATGGTCAAGGTCAGTTCCCGAGGGGCTCTCGGCGAGTCAAAAGGCACGAGCTTAGCACTTCGGCCATACCTAACCCACGAGGGGCATTTTTCGTATTTTCTCTCTCTTCTAGCAATCTTTTCCCGCGGCCTCGCTGCGCTCCCAGGGCCAGTAGCGCTCGGGGGCATGGAGGGCCCCCGGGCCCGGAAGACGGACTTAACCGTCCCGCAAGACTCGCGCTCAGTTGCTCGCGGTCATCAGGGACCGAGTTCCCGAGGCGGGCAACTATCACGCTCGCTGCCCTCGAGGACCGAGCTCCTGGGGCAGGCAGCTACCCTAGGCCCCGGAAAGGGGACTTAGGCACTACGGCCATTCACGGCTGCTGGCGCTACGGCCATTCACGGCTGCTGGCGCTCGGAGTCGGATGGCGCCTGGTACTCAGTGTTCCCGGGCCCCGGAAATCAAAAAAAAATAAAAAGAAGAAACACCGCAGCCGCCGAGGCCCGGGGCACAAACATAAGCAACTTCCGGAACAACACAATAAGCAAAGGTACGGAAATGTAAACATGATTATATACATATGCAAATGTTTCTCTTTGTACAAGATAGGTAAAATCAGAGCGCAAGCACGCGGGGAGGCCTGGAGATGTCGTCGTATGGGGGGAGGTCACTTGTCTTCCTCAGACTGGACCCCGGGCGATGTCAGAAGGGGACTGGCGTCTTCCTCGGACTCGTCACTCATCGGCCCCACGAGGTGCTTGCCCCGGTCGAAGAACCCTGCCACCGTTGCAGCGGTGTCGACCACGGCTTTCTGTGCCTCCTCTTCCCCTTCGGCGGGGAATCCCTCGAGCACCGGGGCTAGGCAGAAGTTGGCATCCCGCGCCCGGTAGCACCCGAGAACATACTCCGCCACCCGCGTGGCGAGTTCTTTTCCTTCCTTCACTAGGACTTCGTGAACTTGCTGGGGGAGCAAGTCCAGTGTACGCAGCAAATCGCCGAGCTCCACCACCTCATGGCAAACCCCGGTGGGCCCCCCCGGCTTCCGCAGAGGTGCCCGGATGCTGATGCGGTCGAGACACCTCCGGACCCTGAAGCCGTACTGCCCCACGCAGCCTGCGACCTCGCAGTCGAAATTCTTCCGGTGGGCGAGGTGGTTTTGCGCCGTTGTCAGCCTTTTTTCCGCCTTGGCTAGCTTCTCGGCTAAGCTTGCCGCACTCACCGGAGTCGGGGAGCCGCTTGATGCAGCCAGCGCCGTGGCCCCGCATGCCACGGCCTCAAAGTCGGTCGCGCGCTTCCGGGAGGCCTCGACCTCCCGCTCCATCTCCACCAACCGGGACTCGGCGGCCTTCACCGCCGCCTCGCGCGGGGCGAGGGAGTTCTCCTTGTCCTCCACGGCCGCCTCTCGCGTTGCGAGGGCCTCGGCCTTGGCGTCGATGTCGGCGGCCAGTAGCCTCGTCTGCTCTGCCTCGCGCCTGTGGTCAGCTTCCCGCTCTTGGAACGTGGCCTCCTGCTCCTCGAGATCCATTTCCCAGGACACCAGCCTCTCCTCCTCGCTCAAGAGGCGGCTCATGCTGTCCTGGACGATGGCGCAGGAAAAGCTGGCGGCCCTCTCGCGGACCACCGTGGCTTCCTCGCGCGCGGTGATCTCGTGCTCCCGGGCCGCGAGCCCAGCCTCTTGGGCCCGGACGCGATTCTCCCAGGAGGATATTTCCTTCTCCCGCGCCTCCATCTCGGACCGGGCACGGGAGGCCTCGTCGGCGGCAGATTTGGCGGCGGCCTCCAATTGGACGACGCGCCTCTCCGCTGCCTCGATCTCCAGCCGGCGGGTCGCCACGAAGATCTTGGTGGTGACTGTACGGGCGGTGAGCTGCTGCATCGCCATTGTGATCGCTGCCTGCCCGCTCTCGAGATCCGCCCGGACCCGGGCGGACTCATGCCGCTCCCGACGGGCTGCCGCCTGCACTTGGCCGGCGGCGATCGCCATCTGCTCCAGCGCGGACTGTAGCGTCGCGTGTCCGCGCGTCGCTCCTGTTCGTCAGGCAGCAAAAAGTACCAGGGCCCGCTCCCCCCTCGCGGGAGACGGCTGGGCCCTGGCATCCCCCTCTTCTTCGGCAGCAGGGACGTCAGTTGCTTCCGCGACGGCCTGCTCCGGCGTGGCCGCCGCGGCCTCCATGCTCACTACCGCACTCGGCGAGGGCGGGGGCGTAGCGGGACGCGGCGGCGCCATCGGCGCGCCCCCAGTGCCACCTGCGGCTGGGGCTGGTGGCGCCATCGTTGGCCCCTGATCCTTCCTATAAAAGCCAAAACCAGACAGGCAAGAGCTAGGTCAAGAAACGCAAGAGAAAATGTAGTGGCGAGAAGAGCCAAATGGGATGGAAGCACTTACTTCGCCTGGGCCCCCTTGAAGCTCCATGGCTTGGGCCTCAAAAGAGGCCGGGTGCCGCCGCGGGATCCCGTCTTCCCTGGCGACTCGCCCGGGGCGGCAATGCTGGCCGGGGCTTCTAGTGCTCCCGACGCCGGCTCAACGCCGCCCCCCGTGCTGGCGAGGGTCTCGCTTCCTCCCATGTCTGGGACCGTCACTGGCCTGGTCCTGGGGGCCCGGGTAGCCAGCCTTGGTTCCGGGAACAGGGCCCGAGTGGTGCTCGCCGGCGCCGCACATGCTGTAACCGTGACAGCGGCCCCGGTCCACTCGGGGTCCGCGCAACTCTGGGAAGTAGCGGCCGGGACAACGGCCGCCAGGGCAACAATCTTCGCCTTTTTGGCCACCGGCAATCCCAGGTCGGGCCCGGCCGGCCGCTTCCCCTCTTTTTTCGATAATACCGGCTCCTCGGCCGGCACATCCTGGTCCTCCAAGACGTCGTGCACCTCGACGATCTTGGGGGTGATCTGCACGTCGACAATCCCCACGGCGTCAAATTGCGGGAGACCTTCCTGGATCTTCGTCCGCCCGCGGTCAGCGCAGAGCGGTGTGATGCCGTCCGGGAGCACGCGGTCCGCCGCGCCCCCTCCTTCCAACGCCGCCGCCATTAACAAACCCATCGCCTCCTCGCTCAGGTCATCGGGGTGGGTCCTGGTGATGTCCCTGGGTTCGGTATACAGCCAGCAGGCCCGGGACCTCCTGTTGAGCGGCGCCAGTCGTCGGCTGAGGGAGTCGCCGACGACCATGTACCCATTCAGCCCAGCCGCCATCAGGCCGGCGATGCGTGCCATCACTGGCGTTAAGCGCGCGTCTTCCAGCGACGACTCTGTCCAGCTCTTCACCTTCCGGGCCGCCTCGGTCGGGAACAGGAGCCGGTCGTTGGCGTCGACGCCAATGTATACCCAGTTATGGCGCCACAAGTCCCACTTGTTCTTCAATGCCATCGGGATGAACTCGATGCCGGGGCGGCCGTGGAAGTACACGCAGTCTACCCGCTCCGGCAGAACGGTGGCCTTGTTCTTCGGCGCGCTCCTCATGGTAAAGTAGCGCCGGAACAGGTCCACCGAGGGCATGACGCCCACGAACATCTTGCACAAATGTGCGAAAATCCCCAACACCGTTACCGCGTTGGGGGTCAAGTGCAACATCTGCACCTGGTACATCTCCAGCACCTGGAGGAAGAAATCAGAAAACGGTGGAACTAACTCGCCGACGGCGTAGTCGATGAAGTACACCACTTCGTTGGGCTCCCCTGACGCTCGCTTCGGCTCGCCGGGGCGCACGTTGATCGCCGCCCTCCGCTGTGTGGCGACCGGCATCATCGTCCTCACCCGCTCCGCCCCGGCGTTGTCGCACACGCGCGATGGTGGGATCGCACCGCCGTCCAGCGGCTTTACTCCACGGCCGGTGCGAGGCATCGCGGATGCAGTGGCAAGGGTGGTTGAAGGAAGAAGAAAGCAAGGAAAAGTGCGTGCGAACAGGGGCTCTGGGTGCAAAGAGCAACTGGGGCGGCGACAGTTCGAATTTGGCAACGGGAGAAGCCAGCCGCCGCTCGCTGCTGTTTATAGTCTCAGAGCCCCTGTGGAGCGCCGCTTCGAATCCCCCACTGCGGCCCTCGATTTGCGGGCCATAAGTGGGAAGTCTCCTCTCATCCCATCTCGTCTTCTGTCAAACCAGGTGGGCCCCACGTCTCCTCGTTTCCCCAAGACATGGCCCTGTTCCTGCCTGGAGTAGGTCCTGGCCGAGCAATAGGGCCAGGGGCCACTGTCGGCGAAACGGGACTGGGGGCCCCACATTCCCCCGGGACACGTGGATCTTCGGCCATGTCAGTTCCTCCGGGGCCCACATTCTGCACAAGTGACGGCCGACTACGGCCGTTTTCCCGCTAAGTGCCTGGGGCCCAAGCATGGTCCGGGCCCGGACGCACCTTCCCCGGGCGTGTCGCGACGACCGCTCGCATCCACCTCGGGCCCCGTGGCCCGGGGACATTCCCGGGCCCGGGTCTCGCCCCTCGGCCTCGGGACCCACAGGCTTGGTCCCGGGGCGTGTTCACGGGGCACATTACTGGGGCATTCCCAGGCCCAGGGCGCGCTTCCCAAGCCCGGGACTCACAGCCTCGGTCCCTGAGGAACTCGGCGCCTTGTGCGCGTGGAGGGCTCGATGAGCTCTCTGCTCCAGGCACGAGCCTAACTCGAGCGGATCAACTCTCCAACTACCTGCATTAATGACGAGGCAACGGGGTGTGTCGCGCCTGTCGCTCGCTCGGACACGCGTGGACTCTCATGATGGCCCCCCATGGGCCTGCTTCCTGTGTAGTCAGAGAATATTTGACTAAGAGAGCTTCAGTTTTCCACGCTTTGGTAGCGATGGCGTGCGCTGTCACATCTTCATAACCTAGCTGCCCGCAGCAGCCAAGCAAGGTGACGACCAGACGTGCCGAACCAACTCCGGCGTGGCTCAGCAAGCGGCCGCGTGCGTGCGACAAGGCATATCGTACCTAGAAAAGCTTTCTCTTGGCATGTGTACTAGACACTGTGGACTCCCCTTGAACTATAAAAGGAGGATCCATGCCAGCAGAAAAAGGGGGGAGAGGATTGAGTTCAGCTTCTAGAGAGACTGAGTTCCCAAGTTAGGGCTAGCTCCTGAGCACCTCTCAAGAACATCTTGTAAGAACAAACCGCATTCATCTCCCACATAGCAGATACACACAGGAGTAGGGTATTATGTCTCCGCGCGGCTCGAATCTATCTACTTCTTCTGTCTCCCTTGTGTGCCATCGACCAAACGCCGTAGCCGTCCTGTGAACCACTCCCCTGGCCGAACCTCAAAGGGGGGTCTCCAGACTCCCCGCGGTTGGAGTTCCCTCCTCCGACACACCCATTATTCAACAATACAAGTATACAACAAAAGTGGTATGTAGTCTATGTACATCTCACCAAGCAAGCATTGATCATGTCGAGATGTCATTAGCTATCAGCTGTCCAATCAGAGCTGTCATTAGGAAGAGTTGGTTACCAACGACATGCCTAAGATTCCATCAGCATACTATATAAACACACACTTAAACCACAACTCACACACACCATCAAGAACTCAGCTTAATCAGTTCATTAGCTAGCTAAGTATCGTAGCTAGCTAGAACACACTCTACAAGACCAGATTAAGCTTGCAACTTTGCAGCAATGGCGGTTATCACAAGAGCTAGTAGTAGCCGTAATGGCCTTGCGGTAGTGTTCGCCGCCGTCGCGGCCGTGCTCCTTGCGGCGGCGGCGCGGCCCGGCGCGGCGCAGAGCGGCGGCTGCACGACGGAGATAGTGAGCCTGGCGCCGTGCCTGGACTACATGCAGGGAAACGCGTCGAGGCCGACGGCGTCGTGCTGCACGGCGCTGTCGAGCGTCGTCAAGTCGAGGCCGGAGTGCCTCTGCGTGGTGCTCGGCGGCGGCGCCTCCTCGCTCGGCGTCACCATCAACAACACGCGCGCGCTTGAGCTCCCCGCCGCCCCGCGAGTGCAGCAGTGAGTAGCACACATTACACCATACTAGCTCTCTCTCATCTTCTTCCATTTCTCCGGCCAACCTCCGCCGCCGTGCAGCGACTGACCGTCGACGACGTTGTGATGTGTTGTCTTGCAGAAGTCGGCGCTCCAGTGTCGTCTCCGGCGCCGAATGCACCTCCTGCAGAGACCGGGTCGAAGGCGACGCCGACCACCGGCCCGAGTTCTTCCGGCGAGAGCGTCGGCAAAGCTGCACCCATTGCGATCGTGATCGTCTCGGCTGCGTTTGCAGTGATGCACGCTTGATTTCTGCATTGATTGAGCAGCTTGATGAGTTTAATTTTATTGTCATTGATACTGTGTGACATGTCATCTATTTCTTCTTGTATTTTTTTTATTGCGTCCTAAATTTCGATTATATTCTAGTTCATCTCTTGTATGATATCATTTGTTGAATAATATATTATAGTGTTTTGCATTTGTGCGATTCTGGGGAATTCCTAAGAGGCTAACGTTCCAGCATTCAAATGGCCTGAGACCCCAAAGTTGATAGTTCCAAGATTTGATTTTATTTGCTGATTTGTCTAAGCCATCTAATTAAGCTTGATAATAATTATAAAAATTTCAAGTTTCTTGGTGGATCTCCCTGTTGTGTCTGGGATCCATTTCCGTTGGTCTCATAATATTGTTTTTTCCTCGTTCATGCACAATAACTAATTTGGCCTTTTCAGCTTTCCCAAGAGCTTTTAATTTTAACCGGGATAAAGTGGCTTCTAAAATTTATTATGATTAACTCTGGGTTTCAACAAATTATTTCTTACAAACTTTTGTTTGCGTGATTCAGTCATGGGCTTTATTTTTCATTAAATGTTTATAATCGAGAAAGTCTATTTGATAACCTTGAACTTTTTTGTTAAAAAAAATCCAAAAAGAATGATGAATTTCAAAACCGGACTCTCTATATATATCAAAAATGCTCTTATAATTATGAAATAAATTTCCAATTGAAACCAATGATTTGATTGACCTAGTTATACCTGTAGCAATATATCACTTTAGCCTGCTAGATATCTTGCGCTGTTCACATCCAGTCCAATTGGCAATGTTTACCCAAACTTCTTTTGTATAGCTACAATTGAAGATTAGGTGACGTGCTATTTCTGATTCTTGATGCTTCCTGCTCGTTTTTTCTCTTATTTTTCTAAGAGAGTTGTGTTCTCTTGGTTATTGGCACTGGTGCAAGCGATAAGGTGCACCTGGCATCCCAGCGATCCAATGAGTCTGACTGTTATGCCTAAGCCTGTTTTTCATTTCAGTTTAATCAAGGAGAACCGTGCATCAACCTCTACAGGTAATTTACTCTAAACGAGCGAGTGAATTGTATATTAGGCTACATGTCTTTACTAGATTGCTATTGATCAAATGTTTGATTTTTTGATTCTATCAAATAACAATGTTGATCTCTTATTCTAAGTTGTACTTTCAACTTGCTGTAGTTGTAATTTTAATTTGTTATAGTTGTAATTATCAATCATGCGTCACTTTAGTTATAAATTTATATAACTCAGTCATAAATATGTGCAACTGTATCTAACTTATCAATCACACGTAATTTTAGTAATAGATTTGTGTAACTTAATTATAAATATGTGCAATTACAATCAATTGATGTATTTATTTTTTTAAAATGTTTGATCAATAGGTGGTCCTTATCTTTATCGCACTTATAGTTTGGACCAGGTATATAACAAAGTTTCTATTTTGGACCGGCTATACTATATTGCATATTGGACTAGATGTGTCTCTTATCATCACCATCGCCGACGGCCACCGTCGCTTGTACGCTTGTCGCTCGCCGTAAACATGGTCCTCCACGAGCCTACTACTCTTGCTTCCTTTCTTGTTGCTCCTGCTCCTTCACGAGCCTGCTAGTGTCATGTTCATCCTCCACAATTAATGGATCTATCTTGCTCCAGCTTTGCTCCACGAACATGCTGAGATGCGGTTTGAGCAGAGTTAGGGGCAAGCACAGCCTGGGGCGGAACCAAAATTTTATCAGGCCTTGGGCCAGTCCATGGTGCTTATCATTTCATATGTTTAATACATGATGAAATTTTATAAGCTTTAATAGACTTTAGCATCAAGGCCCTGGGTCATGGTCTAGGTGGCCCTAGGCCTAGATCCATCCCTGAGTACAGGATAGATGTAGCTTGTGCAATTGTAGTGATCCAAAAGGGAGTTGTTTCGCTGGAGTTAGAGGAGTTGGGATAAGGTGGATGCAGCACTTGCTAAGTCTATCCGGCTTAAAGTGACAACATTGTAAAAGGCCTAGTTCAAGATAAAAATGCGTTAAGAATAGTTAGCTCAATATGTAATTTACTCTAAACCTAAAATGAAGCAAAAAAGATAAATGTGGCAAAGATTAGAGGGGGAAAGGGAGAAACAGAGAGTACATTGAATCACTCGCTGTCCACTTCTGATGGTAACAGGTTAATTTGCTGTTGTGAGATTGATTCACACGGATTAGATCTTATCGATGGAGATGTTTTTGTGGCAGCAGGTTGCTGACCATCTTGTTTTCTTTGTAAGAATGTAATAAGGAAAATTAATGGCATTCATAGAGGACTTGTGCTAATCTTTGAACAGTTAAGATAGATGGTTACCTTACAGTTTCTACAATTCTATATGTAGTTCGTTCTTGGTTCACTGAAATTTATATTTAGTTCAGAGAAGGTACAACTTTCAGTTAGCAATTGTGACTAAAATATGACCTTTGATATCCCAGAATCTTAATAACGGAAGTCTCTATTAGGTTGGTTACCTTACTCATAGTAATGTTGCATATTGTTTAGTCGAAGCAGAACATATTATGCCATTTTTTGTGCTTATATGCTGGTTAATTAGGTAGGTCAGTAGTATCTTGCATATAGTTTAGATTGGTCTGGCTGGACAACTCCAGCCAAAATGATACCTGCCAATTCATAGATTTTTACCAGTTGGCATATTAGGTTCAGGCACTATTTTCTACTACTATATATGCCGCAGGAGAAACGTCACCAGTGCAATGACATGATTAACTACTTCTAATGTTTAATGTTATATTCAGAGAAATATCATCAGTGCAACGACATTTTGAATTTTTTTTGATAAAAACTGCAGTCTCCGTCAATAATGTAAAAGTAAGTAAATTGTAACGGATGACTAGTTGTTAATAAATTTTACAATTCACAAGCAAAAGGTACCGTTTGTGTCCAGATAACTCCAGATGGCTCCGTATGAAGTCTTATACGGTCAAAAGTGTTGCACCCAGCTCCTGTGGGATCAAATGGGAGAACGTCAAGTTTTTAGAACCGATATTTTGAGAGAAGCTAAGGAGTAGGTAAAAATTATATAAGAAAGGCTATGAGTAACACAGTCCCAATCATCGAAGGGATTTGAGTTTTGACAAAGAAGATTATATGTACTTTCGTGTCACGCCATTACGGGGCGTTCATCCGTTTCAGACCAAGGGAATGTTAGCACCATGTTTTATGGGACATACAAGATTCTGAGTCGTAAGGGCGAGGTAGCATACCAGTTAGAGTTACCCTAGGCCATGGCAGGGATTCATAATGTGTTTCATATCTCGCGGTTAAAGAAATGTCTTCGAGTGCCTACAGAAGAAGCTGATCTAGCCCAGATCGAGGTCTAGGAAGATCTTACCTATGTGGAAAAACCAGTTCATATCTTGGAGACCAGTGAAAGGAGAACCAGGAATCGAGTAACCTGTTTTTACAAGGTTCAGTGGAGCAATCATTCCCAGGATGAAGCTACTTGGGAGCGAGAGGACGAGTTAAAGTCTGCTCATCCCCACCTCTTCGCCGGTTCTTCCGAATCTCGGGGACGAGATTCTGTTTAAGTGGTTAGGTTTGTCACACCCTAAAAATAATTTAATAAATAATACCTGTGAAAATATAATTTTTAGAAATTATTTAAAAGCTTAAAGAAGTGGTTAATAAAAATCCCTAATAAATTTCAATGTAAAATTGGGCCAAAGAAAATTTTATTAAATACTTCTTTAATTCTTGTAGTCCCTGGGTTTTTCTGGAAATTATTTGAGTTATGAAAGTATTTTTAATAAATAGAAAACTAAATCAGTGAATAAATAAATTGAAAAAGGTTTTTAAATCCCTCGTTGGGATTGTGAGCCTAATCCGGCCCATCTCTCCCCTCCTCTCCCTCCTCCCCGCACCGCAGCCCAGTCCGGCCCATCCCCCTCTCTCTCTTTTCCCCGCCGATAGGTGGACCCCACCTATCGGGGTCGTCTTCAACCCCGGGCCAAGTTCAAGCCTGAGCAGCCGCCGCCTTTCGCGCGAAATCTGGCCGCCTTATGCGCGATCTCCTCAAATTGGTAGAGGAGAAATCCTCCCTTCTATCTCCACCGCCTTTCCCCTCAAAACCTAGTGAGAAACGGTTTGGGATAGAGCCCAAACTCGTGATCGACATGGAGTCCGCCACCGCCCGAGTTTGCCGCCGCCGTAGCCGCCCCGTCCTCCTCGGACTCCCCCTCCTGGCAACCCTATAAGTACCACCGCCCTCCTCCCCACGCGCCGTCGCCCTTGCCCTAGCCTAAGACCCCTCAGAGCACCCTAGCCACGAGAGAGCCCCTTCGCCACTACCGCCGCCGCCGAGTTCGGCCAAGCCGCGCCACCGCTTTGGATCGCCGACGCTGCCATCGTGTTACTTGGGAGGAGCCACGCCCCGTCCACCCACCCATAGCAGTCCACCGCCACCAGAACGCCACCGACGTCGGGAACTCGAAGCGAGCCGCCGCCTTTCCTCGTCACCGGTGACTATCTGCCGCCGTTCAGCGCCGAGTGACTGTGAGGTAGGATCGCCTTATCGAGCTCGTTCTTTTGGTGCAAGCCGCAGCCGCCGCCGTGCCCTGGATCGCCGGCGAGCCTCACTACCCGAGCCGTCACAGTCGTCCCGTCCTCCGTGGCCGCTGGATTGACGCCATGTGTCACGCATCTGTGCGTCGGCCTTGGGATGAATTTGAGCCATAGGATCCAGATCCAATCCATCCCAGCCGTCGGAACCTATGAACCGATCCCGTGGACTCGGTCTACGGTGGACCGACCTCTGATGATGCAATAAATCCCCTTTTCCTTTTCAAAATTAATTCATTATTGCGTCATTAATACTTTAAGAATTTATGTAAATGGTTTTAATCGGTTTAAACTTCTAAAAATAATAACTAATTCATACGAACTCGGATTGAAGTCGTTCAAGTCTCTAAATTCTTTAAAAATCAAGATCTATCCATTAAAAATGTCCACACATGTTGTTGTTATGTGCTTATGTACTGTTTTTGCTTATTTTGTTATTTGCCTATAGTTTCCGATATTCCGGAAGAGCCAGTTTACGCTAAGGAGGGTTCAGAAGACTTTGCGGAGCAGCAAGGCAAGTCACACAAATCCACAACCCTTTGAGTATGTTGATCCTATAATTTAAATCTCCGTTTTTATTCAAAGGTGCATTTATTTTATAATGACATCGGGAAGGGAAACCCTGATCCTTGTTTATAGCCCGTTGTCTTGATTACCTGTCTTGGTATCTATAGGATTAATATGACTAGCTAGTTTAAGTACTAGTTAGCTAGAATAATTCTAGGTTGCTTAGCCCTTCTTAGAAACCGTAGAATCACATAAAGGTTGTCAATCACATATGAGTTCACATGAAATAATGATGGTTCTGTTCAAGACGGTAGTTGTGTAAGGTCAATTTTTTTAATGGGCAATTAAAACATGATTAAATGGTGGCTTGTGAGCACCAGGTTGGTTTATGTTGCTAGCGGTGCTCATGACAGTTAAGGACCGGTTCACGAGCTACTGTTGTGAAGCATTTACCGTACTAACCACAAGCCAGCATAGGCAACGGCTGAACTTGTACTGTAGCATGTCCCAGCAGAAGACACCATAGTGTGTCAATTGATAGGTGGTAGTATCAATAAATCCACTATAACAGTGACAATAAGTCCATGTTTGGGAGCCAAAAGTTTCTCTAGCCTGAAGGTTGGGCCACCTCTACTGGAAACTTGGCCGGTGGTCATTCTGTTGGGCATGTTATATGAAGAGTCCTGTCACAACTCCTTTCCAAGGTATCGTGGTGGTACCAAGGCGCATGGTAACGTATTGTGGGGTTGTGTCTTGTGGGTAACGAGGTACACTTCTGGCTAGAGTAAAATTGTTCGAAGAGCCTTGCCCGCAGTCATGGGCGAGCAGAATGATGTTTTTCGTGATTAGTCTCATTTATTATTTAATGGATAAATGTGATATGAGACATCTAGATTGGGATGGTTTGGGCCTGTGCAGCCAGGTGGGTTGTACGGTGTTGATTTAATACTGCTTAATTGCTCTACTGTTTTAATTCTCTCTTAAATGTTTATTTAAATGCTATCTATGCAATTTAGTCCTATATGCCATCCTTTGCTATCCTGTGCACTTGCATATTTGTTGTGTGACTTGTTAAGTATTTCATATACTTATCTTGCAATATTAAATCATCAGAAAAATAGTTCTACAGTGAAGGAGACGATATGGAGAATTAGGCTGGGTTCAAGTCAAGTTTGCCTGTGGAGTTGGAGTCATCGCCTTCGCTAGTTATTTTCGTTGCTTAGACTTTTTATTTGGTTAAGAGGTTCCATCTGCCTCTGTAATAATTACATATTCGTCACTTTATTAATTAAAGATTTGTACTTTGTTTTCAACTTTGTTATTGTGTACCTCGGTTGATTCCTGGACGAGGGTTAAATACACATGTAAGCGTTTGGAATTTTAGATGAAAATTTTGGGCATGACAATTGTGAACGTCGGCGAGGTACTAATTAAAACATATCATTATTTTGGATATTGTCGTGGTCTTCAAAATAAACATTGCCCACTGTTTTCTTTGCAAGTTATTTGAAAAACCTGACAAAATTGTAAAATTATTTTTTGACAAAACTACATACTCCTACATGATTTTTCATATACTAGTTCAATCCTCCAAACAAAAGCATATATGATGGTGTATAGAGCCAAGTTGCTATAACAAAGTGACGTCATCCAATTCTCTAGGTTAAGGGATGTAATTGGTAAGAGTAAGATATACCGAAATACTCCCTCCGAAAATGAGACATTTGATTTTTTTTAATGATATTTGAGGAGGTGCGGCTTTAACCACAACATTTTGTTAGAATATGTTTGTAAAATCTAATAAGTTTATGAGGTTATAAAAGTACTTCTCAGCGCAAATTTGCACTACCATCTTTATGTTTTCAAACTAAGTGTTCAAAATTTGTTGATAATCAAAGTTTTAAAAGTTTAATCAAGAAAACTCAAACATCACGTATTTTTGAATGAAATATATGTCTGGTCTATGTTGGATACCTCTTGAAATATATTTTCATGAGGACTTCTGTAAAACTTGACTATAAGTATGATTATTACATGTACCAACCTATCCACATTTTCAGAATAACACATACTCCCTCAGTTCAAAAATATAAGCATTTTTAACTTATTTAGTAGAGATTAAGATTAAAGGAAAAAGACTTTTGTGCCCCCTCAATAAATATGGAATGAATAGAGGTGGGAGAGTAAACGGGGTAAGACGAAAAAATTTTGAATGAGAAGTTATTGATGGAGTAAGTAGTACTATTAACAGTGCTAGAAATTCTTATATTGTAGAACAAAATTTGAATTGTACAAAATCCTTATATTATGAAACAGATGAGTAATTTTTGCTTTGAATTCCCTTTCAGAGGCACTTTGTCCTTGTGACAGGATGTCTTTTCAACTCATAAATAAATAAATTGATGTCAATGGACTATATATCATGTTTTCTATACCTTTTAAGTTCTACATAGACCATTGTTGTGTCTAAGTTTTTTTTTTTCAAAAGCCAATTTGTCCTTTTGACCGTGTGCTCTATGTCAGTTGATATACACAATATATTAAAAACTCATCCCTAGCAAACCTCTTCTAAAGAAAATGTAAAGCCATTTGCTTTGAAAAGAACACCTGCCCTAGCAAACCCAATGCAACTGCAAAAGTCGACAACATCAAAAACTGTCAGATCATCAAAAGAGCAGAAATATGTGATGAAGTTACATACTTGTTGGCATGTTGCATCCTCAAATCAAGAGCACCACGCAAACTTCACACTCTCATTATTTTTCTCACTAACGTGCACTCTCAACATTCATCATGCATACACCAAAATGAAAAGGGGACGTGACTCTCAAAAAGATAGAAAGGGAGCGTGCACCAACACCATCTCTTACCTGAGAGAAAGTGTCGGTAGAACTGAGCAATTCCCTCGTGTTCATACTTCGTGTAATATAACTTTGCAGAGGATGCATTCAGATCGTGTGAGCTAGCTAGACTCTGATGTTTCATCTGGTTCATCATTGAGTAATTACATTGCTGAGCAAATGCCATAAAGCAGTTCAGATAACATAACACATAGATGATACCCGTACTAAAGTTGAAAAGATGGTTGGCCTTGCTCTAGAGTTTCTTGGCAGATTCTGCACATCTTGAACTATCCCCAAAACCATGTATTTGCACAGTAACAGTGCATTGTTCTGAGATGTGCTGATTCTACTAGGGAACTCTGGACCAGATGCATGTACTCACTTGATTAGAAAGGTTTGTTCTTCTTGGAGCCATGCTTGGCCTTGACCATCTGGTTCAGGGCCTTCACGCACCGGCGGATCACTCCCATCGACTTCTTTCCCCCGTCAGGTCGCTTTATCACCATGGCCAACGTCGCGCCACCAGCAGCCGGAGGTGCAGGGAGCTTATGATCAGCAATGGCTTTCTCCCCATTTCCGAGCTTGCTGGTGGCTTTGGCTTCTCCGAGGAGGAGCTGCTTCTCTTGTATCAGATCCTGAAGGGAGAACCGGGGCATGTCGTCGGCACAAGGCGGCGTGATCAGCTTCTTTGCCGTTTTGCATTGCCCCGGGGCCTTCTGCTCCGTGTCTTGGCATTGGTGCTGTGCCTTGAGTGACTTGTGCTCTTCATCTTGATACTTCTCTGATGTCTTCTCCACTTCTTCTTCTTTGCATTGTTTAGCTGTTTTCTGCTCCTCATCTTGGTATTGCCCTGGAGTATTCTCCTCATCTTCATATTGATTTGGCACCTTCTCCTCCTCATCTTGGCATTGCTGCAATGTCTTCTGATCCTCATCAAGAAGATATTGCTTTGGTGTTTTCCTCTCTCCGTCTTGATCCTGGAATGGTTTCTTCTCCTGCTCTTCATCTAGATCTAGATAATGATGAAGTTTCTTCTCCTGTTCTTCATCTAGATAATGATGAACTTTCTTCTCCTGCTCTTCATCTAGATAATGGTGAACTTTTTTCTCCTCCTCTTCATCTAGATAATGGTGAAGTTTCTCCTCCTCCTCATCATGGTATCGATTCGGTGTCTCCTGTTCATCTTCTTCGCTTTGCAGTGGCGCCTCTAGAATCCTCAACTCCTGATCTTCATATGGATATGGTGGCTGAAGCTCTGTATCTTGGCACTGGAACAATGTCTTCAGCTTGGCATCTTGACGTAGCTGCTGCGCCAGGGACGGCACATGTTGATCTTGGTAACAAGTCATGAGACTTGTTGATCTTCGTGTTCGCCTCGACATGCCAAGATCGAAGTGGCGGGATTTGTTCACATCACACTCGGTGGCCATTGTCAGTGGTTTGAGGAGAAAGATCACCAGAAAGAGCAACTTGCTTCTTCTCACTTCTCAGGGGTGGAGTTGTTATAGGTTGCCTGATGTGATTAGTAGATGCATTGTCCGTACTGGGAATAGGTGAGCTGGTAAAATGTCCATTTCAGAGGTGAAGTCTGGTTTGGTCATTTGGAAGATCAGTGCCTGCCTGTCCTAGCAGCCTTTAATCCCTACATGAAGTGAAATTGAAGTTAGTATTAGCAGACAAGTGATCAAAATTCTGCCACAAGCCCACAGACATTTAGAATATTTGTTCTGCAATAAGGTTCTAGTACATCAAAATTGTATTTTGCAAGATGACAATATATATGAATCACACTGCATAAGGAATGCTAGGAAGTAGGGACAAAGTTCTGAAATAAAGAAAATTGCTGTGTATTTGAAGCTATTCCCAACTACGTAAAGAGCTGAGAACCAGCAATATTAGGTTTCAAGCAAAAGATTTGACTGACACGTGTTCACATACTTTGACTGAAATTGTTAACCTGAAATATTCGTTTGAACAAATTACACTGACACCTCCCGATACAAGGTAATGCCCAGGTCCAATAAATAGCATTTCAGAAACTTACTCATAAGTTGGAAGAACTGGTTCTGAAGAAATACTGAGGGCAGCTTTGATAAGTACAATACAATTGAAGCCAATTCTGCAGCTAAAAGATAACATCACAATAATTGTCTAATATAAAACGCACAGGGTACATCTTATGTTACAGCTCAGCCTAAAAAAGGTATTGGTCCTTTCCCAACATTGTACATCTTAGGGCACACCAAAGATATTCATTTACAGAGTCAGTGATCATGTTTAGCTGCAGATAGAACTCCCTATCTTGCAAACCTCATCGTCCACTCTGCAGCTATTTCATCATGCTTAGCTCTATCAGTCAAGTATAAACGTCCAATGCTCGGCACAAGTGGGCAGTCTGCACAAAAAAAATAATCATAATGTAAAGTTTTCAAGTTGAAATGAAGCAACAATTATGTGTAAATTACAATTAGTTTGAACAGGAGTACATGTTAAGTAATAGAATATAGTGCAGAAACAGAACGATTCTGATAATACTGTAACTTGGAACATACATGGATCCGGGTTTGTGATGATGGCTTTAATGGCAAGTAGCACCTTCGAAATAGTTAAAGCAGGACTCCAGCCTTCCCGTAAAATGTCCATACTCAAGTTACCAGTGGAGTCAACATTGCAGTGGTAAATCCTTGTCTTGAAAGTTACCTAGAGTAGTGACAGAACAGTTATAACCACAGGTTGAGGTCCTCTAATGCTAAAATATCAGATAAAATTACAGCAGGGGATCTCAATTGTTCCAGGGGTCCTCTAATGCTAAAATATCAGATAAAATTACAGCAGGGGATCTCAATACATACTGTGTTGAAATTTTAACTCCCTTCAATATTGAAAAGTTAACACGTTCAACTAGAAGAGTAAAGTATTTTTAAGATATTTTTAATTATTGAACGTCAAATATCAAGCCACATGTACCAGCTTATAGTGTACTTCCTGTATTATAATTGTGCAATCAAACTCTCTACAAAAACATGATAAAATTCACTTACTATTGCCAAATTATTTGGAGTTTAGCATTAGCAGCGTTAAATGTTTGCCATGTTCTCATGTTGGCCTGCATTGGTGTTTGCATGGTTCCATGTGCTGGTCAAGGTAAAAGGTAGGCCACTGCTGGGCTGTGTGTTCGGTCAAAGAAGTGCTAGCATTGCTCCAAGCTTCCAGCTCTGATATCTAGAGAATGGGGGAGAATTTCAGATGCTCCATGAAATACTGAAGAGCGGAGATTGAGGTTGGCTGTTTGGATCCCTCTTGTCCTACCTACCATCAAGTCATTATAAGTTGATGGTAAAAGCTGGACAAAGACAGTAACAATCTCAGCAACCACAAAAACATGCTGCAGGTGGTCGCATAGGGCTGTAGGCTATGGCCAGTAGGTGGATACTGATTAGTCAATGACACCACTAAATGTACTGAAAAACTGCATTTAGGAAGCTTTTCTTATTTATCAGACTCTCTTATATTCTAAGCCAAGATCCACAAAACGAAAATAATATGTCACATAGGATGAATGCGATGCCCAAGCACATATTAGTAAGGCTTCCAATGGACAAAACCTTTCTTTGTAAAAAAGCACCTTTTCACATCAGTATCAACAAAAAAAAAAGGAGAACAACTAGGAAAACAACATTTTAGCAACTCTGCACAGTTAATTTCTTGAACACTAAGCGTAAAACAAGCTTCCGATAAGTTTTCTTCATAAAGAATCCAGACCATATTGGAAAGAGGTAAAATGGTGCTTACCTTAAAATGAACGCAAGTCGCTTTAAAAGAAGCAAAAGTAACGTTAATTAAACTAACTTTAACATAGTTCTTTTGCAATCTAGGTCCATCTAACCATCACTATTTGTTGCGGTTGCCCTTGAACACAGGCATTTCCTGTTTCCCAAAAATGGTCATTGAATATTCCATTTTAGGATGAATCTTGATTCTTGAGAGACAACTGGACGCATTTTGTATTTCCTAAAAAGTTTAGCAAATTAGGTTATACAATTCTTATTGAAGAAACTAAACTAGGTTTGGTGACAGTAGACTTTTGAAACAAAATGCCATATGCATGTACATACCAATGCTCATCGCTTTGTAATATTCTGTTTACATACTGAAGCAGAAGTAGCTAAACAAAAACATTATCCCAACAAATTATTCACCTATTTGATTTTCTATTCCAGTTCTTCAAGATTTTAGCTGTGCTGAAGTCTCTTAAAAAAATTTCTTTCGATGTGAGTCTTTCCTACCTTGCCTTAACGTCGTTACCACATGGTGAATCCGTAGTAATATATTAGTAATACTGTAATGGAATGTCACATCGTCTGAGATAATTTTTTTTCCAACAGGGATATGATCACTCGTGAATCTGTATTAGGTTGGACGTATACATACAAGGAGAGAAAATGTCAAGTTACAACTTAAGCTTTTAGGATATTGGAAAACTTTCTACACAATCATTATTCATTAGACGCAGATAGCCAGAAACCTCATAGCCTATTTAAGCAAACATAAGACCAAAAAGAAGTGAAAATTCTTAGTTCTTACCGTGGGAGGTTTAAACGGATACTCAATTGGAAATACAATATCAAGGAAAAATATCCCTCCTTCATACGGAGATCCTGAAAGACAAGTAGTGCGTTAGAACTTAGAACAAAAAGAAGGTGCTCATATCATAAGACTAGTTTACTCTACATCCACGCCCTGAATCCAGTCAATCCACACGAAGAAAATTTAACCGCAATCCGAACAGGTGAAATCCGCACAGAGCCGCAGTAAAATTCACGCTAGCTTTATCGGCGGCTGCTAGCAGAGGAGGAAGTAAGCGGAGATCGAGGGGAAGGGGATGATACCCTGGGGTCCGATGATGGTGGATAGCCAGTGGTAGAGGTTGTCGCCCTTAGGCCCCGCGGAGCAGTCGGAGGCGTTGAGGTCCATCAATTCCTTCTGAATCCGCTTCCCCGACGACGACACCGACGTCCCCCCGCTGGAGCCCCAGAGGCGCCCGCCACTCCATCCTCCACCTCCACCGCCGCCGCCAGAGCTTCCCACTCCTCCGGCTCCGGCTCCGCTGGTGCCGGCGCCGGCGGCGGCGGGGAAAGGGGAGCGAGAGTTGGGAAAGGAGGAGGAAGAGGAGGACATGACGACGACGACGGTGGGCCGGCATTTTGTGTTGGTGAGGCTTTAAACCCAATTTTTACTGGGCCCAGTCTTGTCAGAGATAATGGGCCAGAAAGTGATGACATTTCAGTACAACACACCTGAGAGCTAAGAATCAAAACCCCAAAAAAATCCATAAATAAATATGTGTATAATGACAAAAGTACTCCTTCCGTCCCAAAATAGAGCTATCATTAGTGTTTTTGAGAGATTAAGGATTTAGATGAAAGGTCTAAAATATCCTTATTAAAGTCACTAAAGTATCCGCTTTGATTGGTGTGTTGTGGACTGATAGGGGTAGGATGAAAAGATTAATGCTAAAATTCATCTTTTATATATACTAAGTAAACAAATTTGAATTCTAGAGATTGCTATATTTTGGAAGGAAAGTAATATATGAGTAGTTTGTGATCTAACCTTATTAATAAACTTATGTGAGTTTGGATGCGTACATTTTCATTTTAATGCAACTATTCTATTCTAAGGGTGTGGTTGGATGAGCCTACAAGAATGGATGGAGATCGGCGGATGCGGCGAGAGGAGATGGGAGTCGAAGCCGAGGGGAGATCTATTGGGGTGCAAGACCACATAAGGGCCAAAGTACACCGTGATTTTTTTATCTTTATTCTGTACTTCTTCCATTCTAAAATATATAAAGTTTTAGCTTTGACATGATTATTAAGGAGAGGGGTAAAAAAGATTTGTTTGTCTTCTTGGAATGAGTGCGATGCGGACCCAAACTGGTTAGGTGATAATAAAGATAAGGAGTAGCATATGTAGTTTAGTAGTAAATGTTACATTTTACTAGTACTATGTTATTATATTTAGAATAAATTTAAACTACGTAGTTATTGATTAACTAACTGCAATAGAAGTGCAGAGATGGTGTCTCTAGCTGAGTAGCTGACTCATAGTAATGGCACACATTATTGCTTAGTCAAAGCAGAATAGGTTATCCAATTTTTTGTGGTTAATTATATGCTGGTTATTTAGGTAGGTGAGTAGTATCTTGCATATAGTTAGATTGTTCTGGCTGGCCAACTCCAGCCAAACGCTACCTGCCAATTCATAGATTTTTACCAGTTGGCATATTAGGCTCATGCAGTATTTTCTATTACTATATATGCAGCAGGAGACACGTCACCAATCAACGACATGATTAATTACTTCTAGTGTTTAATTTTATATTCACACTAATGTCCTCGGTGCAACGGATTTTTAATAGAAAACGCGTCTCTGATATAATGTGAAAGTGAGAAAATGGTAACAGATTACTAATTTTTGACAGATTTACAATTTACAAGGCAAAGGTATCGACCGTTTGTACCGGTGTACCGACCTTTCGCCCCTTAATTTTTTTAAAAAAATAGTGTAAGTTCAGAATTAAAAATTAATGGGGTGCTAAAACACTTGAAGAGTAATTTATCAATGTATGTTCATGTTGATATGACACCCGGAATGAAGCTGTGTGCATTACTGCACATAGTTAATTAGCTATTTGTGAATGCGGGGAAACGACACTCTTGGAGAACTAAACAATGCCATTATTTGAATACTGTCATGGTGTTTAAAATAAACTTTGTCCACTGATTTCTATTGCAAGAAATTCAAAAAACTTGACAAATTTTAAAATTATAATATTATATTCGAGACAAAACTACATATCTACATGATTTTCATATACTCGGTTGCCTAAGTATTTTTTTTCAAAACATTGATGTTCAAAATTTGTAAAGTTCAACTTAAAACACATAAAAAAATTTTATTGATCGATGGGACTACCATCTTGTGTTCATGGGGAAACATTACTGATGTGGTAATGAAGTTGTGAGCGTATGACTCCACCTATTAAGATTTAAATTTTAGTCTCCATAAATATTATGCACATGTAGTTATGCTATCGATATAGGATTTTAGTGAGACCATGGATTTAGTGTTGATCTCCACCTGTTTGAGCTTGTGTTATGAGAACGTATTCATGGGTATATGAGTATAGCATGCGTGCGTGATTGTGTGTGCGCATATCGATATAGGATTTTAGTGACATGATTTAGTGTTGATCTCCACCTGTTTGAGCTTATGTTATAAGAACGCATTCGTGGGTATATGAGTATAGCGTGGGTCCGTGATTGTGTGTGCGCATATACGTCCTTCCATATAATCGAAGAAGAATCTTGTGTTCACGAAGTTATACAACACATTTGCTAGAAGCCATTATGTCATACTAGAATGTAATTGACGCAGAATATAGACAATTACCCATAATTGACGCACATTCAATTCTCCTCAATGATCTCATAAATAATGTGGCATAATGAAAATAAAACAGCCAAGACTCAGAAAAATACATCAAGAAATTGACGACACACTCCACACAGTACAACAAAAATATAACATATTCGCAACACAACAATAATAAAGCAGATTAAGGACATGCAGATGCAGGTAGCTAGAAACAAATTAAATCAGACCTCAATCCATGCAGAAATCAGACATGGATCAGCGCAAATGCAACTGAAACGATGACGACCGCCATGGACGCCGCCTTGCCGACGCTCCCGCCGGAAGTACTCTGGCCGGTGGTGGTCACCGTCGTCGGAGTCGCCTTCGACCCTCCGGTTCCTGCAGGAGTCTCATTTGGCACCGCCGGAGCAGCTGGTGGAACCCTCGTGGTCGGCGTCGGGGGCGCTGTTGGAGACGGCACCGGGACGCCGACAGCTACAAGACGACGTCGCCGGTGGTTAGTGATGATCCGGGCGGAGATTGGCCGGAAGAATTGAAGAAGAGAGTGATGCGATGCGACTTACTGCTGCACTGGCTGGCCGGTGGGGTCTTGACGTTGCAGGCGGCGGGGAGCTCGAGCGCGCGGGTGTTGTTGATGGTGACGCCGAGCGAGGTGGCGCCGCCGCCGAGCACCATGCAGAGGCACTCCGGCTTGGACGCCACCACGCTGGACAGCGCCGTGCAGCACGACGGCTTCGGCGCCGACGAGTTCCCCGACATGTAGCCCAGGCACGGCGCCAGGCTGATTATCTCCGTCATGCAGCTGGCGCCGCCGCCGCTGCTCTGCGCCGCGCCGGGGCTCACCGCGAGAACCACGGCCGCGACGGCGAGCACGACGGCCAGTGCAACGCCATTGGCGCCACAGTTAGCTCCTCTTGCAACTGCCATTGCAGTGTGGCAAGCTTTGGTCTTATTAGCTCTAGCTAGTGTGTGTGATGAGCTGATTGAGCTGAGCTTGATGGTGTGGACTTATGTTCTGGTGTGTGTGTGTTTATATAGTGTGGTGATGGAATCTTAGTTATGTAAGTCTTTGAGATTGGTGACCAACTCTTTCCTACTAACAGCTCTGATTAGACATTTATTAGACTGATAATTAACTTAAGTACTCCCTCCATTCCAATATATAGTAACCTAATACTAAATTAGACACTATCTAGTACAACAAATGTGAACAGGTCTCCAAAATATAACAATCTAGTACTAGATTAGATACCTCCTAATACAACGACCTGTCTTGTACTAGGTGGTGTCTAATCTAGTACTAGGTTTCTATATTTTAGGACGAAGGGAGTAGCTAACTAATACTGACATGGCAACTTGATCAAAGCTTGCATGAATGGTTAAGATGTACAGAGGTGATCATTTCTCCTGATCAAGCTGTTCAGTTATGGGAGGATTGGTAGGTTTGTTGATTGTTTGGCAGGTATCCATGACATGTACCTCGGATGGCAGATTGACATATGCTTTCTCCCCGGCCATATGTGTACCTCAGGTTAGTACTTCAGCAATGATATTGATGTGCATATTAATTTCCTCTGCAATTGAGAAGATAAACTAGTGACCTAACGAGCAGCATCCTTTCCTACAATTCATAGAAGTTCAAATTCTGGGCACGAAAGTTAGGAGTCTCCATATGTCATATGAAAATTAAGTTGAAGATTTCAAGCTAAGAGTTCAATTTTCCAGCTTAAATTAAAGTTTGCTTCAGTTAGGACTAAGGAAGTGTTCACTAGTTAGAAGTTTGAAAGAGCTGGAGATCGTTTTCAGGTGTTTAATAATGGGGTGGATGGGTCGGTTTTGTTGATTGTTGGTATCCACCATGACATGTACTAATTTTGGCTCGCAGTCGCGACAATTACTAATGTGCCGTTGCGTTTTTGCTTAATCCATTTTTATGAACTTCAATTTTGTCCTATCCTCTGTATGTCCTTGAGTTTTTATTTTGATCCTCTATATATCCATTCCTTTAGTTAACCTCTTCATACCCCTGAGTTTTCATTCTTATCCCTCTATATATCTATTCCGTGAGTTGATTGTTGGATGTTTCAAAAATGACTATATTGCCCCTTTTTTATACTTATGTGCTACTTCCTTTGAAAACATAAATTTCAATGTAAAAAATAATTTATAATAAAATCGAGTAAGACTGAATTATTTGACGCCAAATTTGAAAAACAAAATTTAAATTTGTAACATACCAAAATTTTGAATTTCAAAATTTTAACCAAAATGAGTTAATAACAAGCCCTCGAAAGTAAAATCCTATGCTTTCTATACAAAGGAGTAAAATGAGAGGTAGATTTACTAAAGTAAATCTTAAAAAAAAAGAGTGAAACGCTAAAACTTTTATAGTTAAATTTTCAATTTATTTAAAGACTTACCCTAGGTTACAATATAAAATAATAAAAGAATATAAAGTACAGCTCTGGATCCATAAAATAAATTTTCTAAAACCTTTTGTATGTCAAATGGAAATGAAAGTGATTCATCCAAATGGGTATAAGAGATTTGGACCAAATAAAAATACCTTAGGGTTGGGTGCATAAAAACTTTAAGAGTTAAATTATGGAAATAGAAAGTATAATATGCCCAAAGTGTATAAATAAAGATTTGGCATAAAAAGGTGGAGATAAATAAATTCATCATCATTTCTTGAGCATTACCTTCTTCTTACTGTTTTTGGAATCTTAAAGTGCATTTTCATAATAGGGTGTATATGCGTTTGTATGGTCTAAGGAATTTCTAAAAATAATTGGTTTAACATAAAATCATGGAAAAATTTATATAATCACTTCACAACACATTAAGTCTTCTGTGAATTTTTCATAATTTTATCACTTCAATAAATACCTTAATTAAATCTCCCAAATCAGCAAAACTAGAAAGCTAGTTAAAATAAATTGCTTAGTTCTTATTTTCACCAAATAAAAATCATAACTATTCTAGCAGTGCCTATCAACCAAAATGTGTGCCAAGATGTATCCTACAACCAGAAAATTTTTCTTAATTTAATTCTTAAATAAATTACATGAAATGATAAGAGCAAGGCACTAGGGAATAAATAAGACTGCAGAAAACTGTGCCACCAAGCCTATTTCATCTTTTTTTCACATTAAAAATATAAGGCCTCTAGCCTTGGAAATTGGCAGGTTGGTAGAAAATATATTCATCTACACCCATGAATTTTTCCAACCCCAGAAACGCTCTGTAACTTAGTGAATTTATCAGTGCAAGACAGCTATCTGGCACAACCTCCCACACTTAGCATCTAGAGAGCTCCTCTCTTATTTTTCACTGCCATGTGGGACCCACTGGACTCCTGGGCCCACCTGACAGTCAGAGACACCGCCCCAGCTTGCCCTCACGCCAGGAATAGCCACATCTCACACGTCAGCACTACCCAAAGACACCATGGCCGACCCCCTCTACGTCAAGTTCCACCATTTGGCTTGATAATTCGCAATTAGCAATTTCTCCTCGGCCAAATCGTGTTCCCCAGTGAAACCACAAACTTCCACCTCTGGATAACCAGCCGCAGCTTCATCTTTCCTGGTGTCGACAAGTGTTCGATCGTCGTTGTTGGATCTCTGGTGAGCTTCGCCGCAGCCCATGCCTCGGAACACGATCCTCTCCATCTACTTGATCCATTTTTGTGTCTTGTACCCCAGGTCTTACTGGCCGAGCTCGTGCCACCGTCTTCATCCTCGTCTTTGTAGCCAAGACATGGGCTTGTGCCGCTGTTCCCGTCAACTCCGACCACTCCAAGCCAAACTGCCATGCCGTGAGGATCGCCTCGGTCCACCCTACAAGAACCCCCAAGTAATCGAGGCCTAGCTGCTGTAAAACAAGATATTGAGCTTGCCCCTTTTTTCTCCGGTCAAGCTGCCACCGCCGTCGATTTGTCCTCTCCAGTGAGTTTCTTTTTGATTCCTCGCTCTCTCACCATCCCTAGGAGGTCTCTAGACGTCTTACCTTGGTCACAGATCAACCGGAGCAAGTTGTCGCCGTGAACCCGTGGAATTCCGCCGTCGTCGGACTGTCTTCACCTTCGCCGCCGCCATCCAGTGTTCCCCCGCCTCGGGTAATTGCATGGTGAGCTTCCTGGGAACCCATAGGAGCTTCTGCATACCTCACTTTCCCGAAATAATAGCCGCAAGGCTATATGCACCATACACCCGAGAACTAACCGCCGCTCGAGCTCGTCTCTGGCGAGCCTCCGTCCACCTCTAGCCTCCGCACCTGCACCCACGGGTCTGCCTCATCTTCCTCTACCCTTTTCCTTTTGGACACAACCTAGGCCGAGCCGCCATTCGCCACCAGCAGCGGTGAAAAGCTCGCCAGCCATGCGTGTCTCTCATCTGCCTCGCCGTGCCCGGATTTTGTCACACTGCCATGTAGGCCCATGCGGTCAGAGGCGTCAGGACGCGGTTGGGAGTAGTTTGAAACTTTCAGGGTCTAAAATAAAAGAACGCTTAGACTTATATGTGGACCCAAGAACTTAATTGGAAATAAGTAAAACATTAGGCAGTATTAGCAAAGTTTCCTTTCCCACGTGCCTAGGGACTGCGGGTTGTATTTCTAGGAAACCCAGGGACTTTTCTGCATTTTGACACTCACTGACCGGTGGACCCAACCAATTTAAAATCTGAGAAATTAGGAAAAAAGAGTTAATATGTTATTTGTTCAACTGGAAAATATATAAACTTGAAAAATCCATAGGAAATTCATTTTAACTCCAAATTGGATGAAACAAAATTTGTTGGAATCGTAAAATTATGAACTTTATTTCTGTAGACTAAAATCTAGAAGAACTAATACCTAAAATGCCTCAAAAATAATAAAGGATATAAAAATACATAAACACTATACAAATTCTATCTATTTCACTTTTACTTTAAATTAAGATTTGATAAGTTCATAAAATGTTGAACTTTTCTGTGGTAAACTAAAACTTGGTCAAATTTATACAAAAGACACTTTTATAAATTTGGTAATAGGTAAATGACTTAATTAGTGTATAAAATATGTAATAAATTCTAAAATGCATAAGAAATTCATATTAGCTCTAAATAATATGAACCCAATTTTGTTAGCTTCATAATATCTTTCCCTTTATTTCTGGAAAGAGATTATTGACTAATAGTAATACACAAAACAATCTTTAAGATTTGTATAATAGATGAATATTTTGTATACGATATAAAATGTACAACAATTTCTAAAAATCATAGAAAACCCTATTTTAACTCTAAAATAAATTACACCAAAATGGCAATAAGTTCACAGTGCATCCTTCTCTAAATATGAAAGGATAGATTACATAAAACTTAGTCCTAAGTAAAGGATAGATTACATAAAACTTAGTCCTAAGTAGGGGTGAAAACGGGTTGGATACGGTCGGATCTCACCCTTCCCATATCCTAATCCGTATTTTCTATTCGGAACCGGGTCGGATACGGATATTGTCGAATACGGATAAAAACCGGATAATGTCGGATATAAATATGGAACAAATACGTACCGGGATGGATACGAACAATATCGGATACAAATATTTATTCGGATATCAAGTCAATGAAACAACCATTCAATACCACGCACCCCTGGCCGATCGGACCGGCTTGATCCAGAACCTCCTAGGGAGTTCTGATGGGGGTGCCGGTCGAACCGGGCACCCCTGGCCGGTCGGACCGGCTCGATCCAGAACCTACAGGAAGTTCTACTGTGGTGGCGGTCGGACCGCCTTCCCCACCCAGTCAGACCGGCCGGTACTTTAATGTGAGAGGTAACCTTACCAACTAAATGTGAGCGTGAGGAGGGCGGGGTCACGGGGGTCGGCCGGCGGAGCAGGCAGTGGCGGCGGCTGCGTGAGGCGTGAGCCGTGGCAGAAGAGGCGCCGACCGTCGGAGACGAGCGCGAGGAGGGCGGGGTCGCGGGGGTCCGCTGGCCGAGCAGACGGGCGGTGCAGCGGCAGCGGCTACGACGCTGCGTGAGCCATGGCGGAGGAGGCGCTGACCATCGGAGACGAGCGCAAGGAGGGCGGGGGTCATGGGGGTCGGCTGGCCGAGCAGACAAGCGGTGCAGCGGTGGCGGCTGCGATGCTGCGTGAGCCGTGGCGGAGGAGGCGCTGACCGCCGGAGATGAGCGCGAGGAGGGCGGGGTCGCGGGGGTTGGCCGGCCGAGCAGACGGGCAGTGCAGCAGCAGCGGCGGCTGCGATGGGCGAGCATGAGCCGTGGCGGTCTGGCGGAGGAGGCACCAACCCACTGCGAGTCTGCGTGAGATCTGATCTGAGGAATGTATTAGGTTTTCTTATCGGATAATATCCGAATTTCTTACCGGGTAATATCCGTTTTTATACCCGGATAATCCGTATTTGTCGGATACCGTTTTCCCAAACCCGAACCCATATCCGTATAAAAATACCCATATTCGGATCCGATATCCGAATAATCACCCGGGTACCCGAATATATGACCTGAATTTGTCCCGTTTAAATATGGGCGGGTGTGCGGGCGGGAAATACCCGGCCCGTTTTCACCCCTAGTCCTAAGACATATATATACTAAAATACACTTATAGGTACCGTATACAAGTCTAAAACTTACAAAATTAATATCTCCAAAATAGAAGTTGATAAAATAGAAACTTCTTCACCAAAATTCATCTAGGACCAGTACCAATCCACTGCATAGGTCTCACACACATTAGAGTAAATTGGATATTTGACGTTATTTTGTAATTAGACGTATTCACGTTAGGGGTGAAAACGGGCCGGGTATTTCCCGCCCGCCCACCCGCCCATATTTAAACGGGACAAATTCGGGTCATATATTCGGGTATTCAGGTGATTATTCGGATATCGGATCCGAATATGGGTATTTTTATACGGATATGGGTTCAGGTTTGGGAAGACGGTATCCAACAAATACGGATTATCTGGATATAAAAATGGATATTACCCGGTAAGAAATTTGGATATTATCCTATAAGAAAACCTAATACATTCCTCAGATCAGATCTCACGCAGACTCGCAGTGGGTCGGTGCCTCCTCCGCCAGACCGCCACGGCTCACGTTCGCCTGTCGCAGCCACCGCTACCGCTGCACCGCCCGTCTGCTCGGCCGGCCTACCCCTGCGACCCCGCCCTCCTCGCGCTCGTCTCCGGCAGTCAGCGCCTCCTCCGCCACAGCTCATGCAGCGTCGCAACCGCCGCCGTTGCACTGCCCGTCTGCTCAGCCAGCCGACCCCCGCAACCCCGCCCTCCTCCCGCTCGTCTCCGACGGTCAGTGCCTCCTCCGCCATGGCTCACGACCCCGTCCTCCTCGAGCTCGTCTCCGGCGGTCGGCGCCTCCTCGGCCACGACTCACGCCTCACGCAGTCGCCGCCACTGTCTGCTCCGCCGGCCGACCCCCGTGACCCCGCCCTCCTCACGCTCACATTTAGTTGGTAAGGTTACCTCTCACATTAAAGTACCAGCCGGTCCGACCGGGTGGGGAAGGCGGTCCGACCGCCACCACAGTAGAACTTCCTGTAGGTTCTGGATCGAGCCGGTCCGACCGGCCAAGGGTGCCCGGTCCGACCAGCACCCCCATCAGAACTCCCTAGGAGGTTCTGGATCAAGCCGGTCCGATCGGCCAGGGGTGCGTGGTATTGAATGGTTGTTGCATTGGCTTGATATCCGAATAAATATTTGTATACGATATTGTTCGTATCCGTCCGGTACGTATTTGTTCGATATTTATATCCGACATTATCCAGTTTTTATCCGTATTCGACAATATCCGTATCCGACCCGGTTCCGAATAGAAAATATGGGTTAGGATATGGGAAGGGTGAGATCCGACCGTATCCGACCCGTTTTCACCCCTAATTCACGTATAAGACTTCCAAATAGTATATCCCCCAAAGGCCAAATACTAAACTAGAACTTCTTTCACCATATTTGATCCAAAATCATACCCTATAATATTGTAAATAATAATTTGACAAGGCTACCTCATGAAATACATATTAACATTTACATAGGATATACACATCGTATTTCACGTATATGACTTCTTGAATTTATATCTCCGAAACACAAAGTAGTAAAATAGAACTTCCTTTACTAAAATTCAACCAGAACTAATACCTATCCACTATATAAGGGTCACAATTGACAAAAACACCTCATAGAGTATCTCTAAAATTTATATAGAGTACAAATGCCGTATCACGTATATAGAACCTGTAAAATTCATAACTCCCAAACAAAAAGTGATAAAATAGAAATTATTTCACCTAAATTCACTTTAGATCAGTAGCAACCTACTATATAAACCTCATGTATATTAGAGCATTTTGTATTTTTCGCATTATTTGCTATTTATTCGATCGTACATTAAATTCTTTCTAGAGAACGAATTCGAAATCAGTGAAGGAGTGAAATAGTTAGTGCCCAGGGTATTTAAGAGTAAGGCAAGTATTCTCCCCTCTTCCTTTGAACAATTTGAATCCTATGTTTGGGGAATGAAATGTGTTGTCTACAAAATTGCATGTGTATTTATAACTATTGGTATTTAAAATGTGGGAAATGGTAGCTATATCCAACTTGTTGCATGATCTACGTTGATAATTTTGAATTCCCTACTGGTTGTAATCCTAGGAGTGGTCAGAGTACTTCACTTGTACTCATATGAGTTTATTATTGCTTATTTAAATGCAAATTGCTTAGCCATGCTTAGAATTATGCTGAAATAGATTGTGATCACTTTATAAATGAGATTTTGGGAATTTCATAACTTCTGAACAGAGGTAAAGCCTCTGGTTACTTGTGAACTAAAATGATGGAAAATGAAATTTTAGACTTGGGCAGCAAGTGGTGTGCATATAGAGTAGTTGCATACCGATAGGGGGAGTGTTCACCTGAATCGATTAAGGACCGAACTCTATATCACCCTCTATTATTTGCAGTGCAACCACATGTGCTGGTATGGGACAGCCTTAGCCTATTAAGTTGTTTATGCGTCTAACCTTGCATTCGGGAGGCGGTTGTAGTATAAACTACTCTTGGCGATGGTTTATAGGAGCTACCCATGTGCGTGTGTTAAAATTTTTTTACGGGACCGGAATCGTCTCAGTGTGCGTGTGTTATGTAAGTAGATTGTTTCTCTACTTACAGCATGGAGCTGTCCAATACAACGGTGAGTGCCATGTGCGTTATTTCTCCACGGTATCTCGATGTTTGGCTAACCACCGTGACGACATTAAGGACCTGGCTTAGTGTGGATTCCTGCTCATCGTGCTCATGCAAGGTTAGATAAGTAAACAATGTAACGGCTTCGTTGTGACCTCTAGACCGCATTCAACGTGTAGAGTGTGGTGGTACCGACGGGTACCGGATAAACTAGAGAATTCAGATCATGTGGGTAAAGTTGTACAAACTCTACAGAATCAAAACTAATCGGTTAGCTGTGCTCACGGTCATGAGCGACATAGTGATGTGTCATGAGTATAGTTTTACGATTTATAACTATATTTATGAAATTGGAATATGGATTGGTGATTTTGATGATTGTGATGACTTGTTGCCGGAGAGCGTAACAAGTATAAAACTTATATTATGTTAATCACCTTTTTTATATATTATACATGTTTTATTGCTTTACCAAATACCGTTGCAAATGCTTGTGAATAAAAATTGGCTTTATGCAAACATAAGACTACAAATAGCCTTTCCTTGATTTAGATCTTGCATGTATTGTAGGATTGACATTGCCAGTATATTATTTCGGTAATGTAGTGACTCTTGCTTGTATTACTGTTGATTACCTTGCTGTAGGTTGAGTACTAGGGATTTGTTGCTTCTTCAGGATTGATTCTTTAAGGGGTCTACCCTTAGTCAGTTGCCTGTGATATGGGTAGACAAACTTCCGCTAGATCATATTATTTGACCGATTGGCCTATGTAACTCTGAAGTTGTAGATTTAGTTATTTACTTGTACACCCACATATTGTATACCATTGCTTGAGATGAATGTGTGAGACTAATACTTTTCCTGGGAGCTAGTCAAACACAAGTATGAGATTGAAATAATTGAGATATTTGCTTAATAGCTGGTGTGGATTGAGTCCTCTGTGATATGTACTCTCTTGGTCGCCACCATCGTATTGTTTGACGGTCATATCTTGGAGAGGACTGGTAAAAGCTATTATGTTGAGTATCTCATTTATTTTGGATTCGGCACCATGAGTTTGTAACGTATTTGTGGTTCACGACGTCAAGTTTGCTTTGAGGTGTGGTGGTCACAGTAATTATTTGGTTTTATTTGAAACCCTACCACTCCAATAGTTAGCGTTGACGTGGCGAGTTGCAAATAACGGTACAAGTCTCGGGGTAGCCCTCACAAAATTTTCAATAATAATATTTTTTTATGAATCCATATAGGAGTTTCACCGAAAATTGAAAACCAAAATTATTTTTTATTTGGGTTTAAATTTCGGTGAAAATTTTGTCCGAATTTCCTCAGATTTGATTTGAATTTTATTTTAAAATTGCAAATTTTAGTTTTCAAATGTGTGGTCAAATCATTCTATTCTCTTTATTTTTTCTTACAAATGGATTTTTTATATTGAAAAATTTATTTTTCTCGATAAGCTAGCACATAAGTATGAGAGAGAGCCATATAGTCATTTGGAAAACAAAATTAAAGGACAGCTCACTATCAACTAGTGAAATGGGTACGTATGAGATCAAAATGATAACCTAGGGACACTCAGAAGATGAGGTAAAATTAAAGATAAAGAGATGATGGCACGAAAACACAAGGACAGGTAAGAAATTTTCTCCTAACAGTAGATGCTTCCTCTCCCTAATATGAGTACAGCTACACATATCAATCCAATCAGTAATGTTCATATTCACTAGAGGACCTAAGGGCCCACTACCCTGGGTAGCAACCTAGGCTTACCGGCCCATCACACTATAGTAGATTAGCCATATAATTAGTAAGTTTTTAATGTTTGACATTGTTAACTTCCAGACATATTTTCGAATATTTGTCTTATTTAAATATTTTATAAATATAAAAAAATATATGTTATGTTTAAAGTACATTTGATATGAAACTAATCACAACAAAATAAATAATAATTATATAATTTTTTTCAGGGCCGAAGTTAGAACAAAATAGTCCGGGTGCACCACTCCAACGTACTATAGTGAAACATAAAATTTCTAAGCCATATTATATCAAATAATAATGTTTTTAAACTATATTGTACATCAATAATTGAATATATCAATGATGGCACGGAGTACGATGGATATGCGAAGTTCTTGCCAAAATAAAAAGTGAAGCGAAAAACATAAAATAATTACAAATTAGTCAATATTGCAAAATACGGTAAACTACGGTCGTGTTAGTAACTTTATTAATTTCTTCTATTTCCATATAGCGAATAAGACTATACCTGAGTACCCATCACCAATGGGATATTGGAATATAATAAAATCAAAAGTCGATGACTTCGTCTAAGAAAGTTAGAAAACTTACTACCATACAGCTGCAAATAGCCTACCAAATTGAAAATATTACTTTGAGTATCTGGATGAAATTTTACTTAAATTTTCTAAATCCCAATCTGGAAGTTTAATTATTGAAACCCTGACCTATAATCTAGAAGAAGAGAAACCAGACCACAGATTTCAATGGTGAAGGTATAAGATGATGAAGGTTGATGCCCTTGCGTTTATTGTCAATCAAACTAATTGATCGACATGAGAAAATTTTGTCCGAATTTCAGCATACCTTGCGTCGGCCGCCGCCGCCGCCGCCTGCTGCTCCGCTCTCTACCACCGCCGCCTTCTCTGCTCCCCGCGGCTGCCCACCACAACCGCGGCCTCGATTTGCGTCTCCACCGCCGGGCCAGCCTCAATTCCACGTCGCCGCATCCGTCCCTCGCCATACGGCCGCTGTCGCCGGCTACCGCAATCTGCGTTGCGGGCGTCATCCCAGCCGGTCGGACACCTCCCAGACCACATCAAGGTTTATTCCCCATCCTGGTGGCCCTCCTCCATCATCCATTCTCCAATCTACCTCAGTGACAAGGTCAGATTTGGTGTCTTGGTAGTGGAGAGAAGACAAGGGTGCTGGCCTTGATGATTTAGTCTGAATTTTTAATTGATTTGTATAGTTTTGCAGCTGCTGGGATGCAATTCTGTGTTCTTGTCTGAAGTCTGAACTTCCGATGGTGGACTGTCCTGAATATGTAGAGGTTTTTTCACTGATTTGGTATGAATTTTTTAATCCTTTTTGTAGCTCCAACTTGATGTTTTCATCTATAATTTGGATGTATATTGTGCACCTAGCCGCCATTGTGATGCATTGGTGCTAATCGTTGTTGATCAAATCATGGATGTAGTACTATCTTCTCCCAAACGGATTGGTATATACCAGTGCAAAAATTTCCGACCATCCCAAGTATTTTGAAACACAACAGTTTCGTGCATCTCTACAAGAATTATACTGCTAAAGCAAAACTCCAACATAAATTCCCATGTTCCAAACTAGTCTGAGCATCACTCAACTGCATAGTACACCAATGCCGATGCTAACAACTTTAATGGAATCACAATCTCGATGAAGTAAAAAAAAACCAGCATTACTTTCACATCTCTAATGCCACTTTGCTAGGTAACATCCTAAACCTGAAGTTTGATATCTTGAGTTCTTCACACAATTTGGTCAGGGGGCTGAGGAGTAACCTGAACCTGACGACGGTGGCTACGCAAGAAACAGGGGCAAAGCAGTGAGTACAACCTGCACACAATGTCAGGCTCGCTCCACCACCAGATATATCCCAGTATGATGAGCGTAGCCAGCATAAGTATCGGCGCGAACACAAGGGCAGACAATCCCGCAGCCATCTGAATAAATGGGATCTCTAGCAGCATGATACCGAGAATAAGGCAAACTCTGGCTGCAACTTTCGTCAGGAAATGCAATGTAGGACGGTGTGACGCTGAGATGCTAGTTGCTGCAATCGCGCCTGCTGCTAGTAGGACCATCACGCAGACAGCGAAAGGCACGAAGAGTGTCCTGGCGACCGGCGGCCAGCCCTCGGTGATGACTTTGGTGTGTGCCGCGAGCGCGAAGAAGATGCCGAAGGATGCGGTGAAGAGAAGCACCTCCCGCGTAAAAGATCCCTGAATCGATCATCTCCAATTGGTCAGTGCAAAACAGCAGTAAAAACCAGTGTACAATGACAATAGGAGAAGCGGCCGACGAACCTCTGCATCAATATTTGGCGGCGGAGGAGACGCTGTAGCAGACGAAGCAAACGGCGGAGGAGGAGGAGCTATAGTCGATGGCACGACGACTAGAGGGGAGGGCGGCGACGGGACGGCACCGCCAATGGACGGCGAAGTGTTGGGGGTCAGCCGGCGTGCACGTCCAGAGGGGGGATCCGGCGGAGGGGCTCCAATTGGGCCAACTGCGGAGGAGGGGATCTGCATCATGTTGGCGACCGGCGATGTTGTCGGACAGGTGGAGGCGGTGGCCGGTGGGCTCGAAGCCGCCGCGCCTTCCGCTTTATAGGTCGGAGTCCGGGCAGTCAGTCACTATCTCAGTAGTATGTATGTCCTATTGAGGAGGGCGGGGGCAGTATTTGGGAATGACTATTGGGGCAGTCAGTCACTATCGGGCAGTGTTGGGGGAATTCAGTCATCCAGTCATTGGGGGGATGACTATTGGGGGCAATCAGTCACTATCTCAGTAGTATCAGTAGTATGTATGCCCTATTGGGGGCGGGCGGGCGCGGGCGGGCGCAGTATTAGAGGATGACTATTGGGGACGGGGGCAGTCAGTAAATTGATTTCCGTTCTCTTCTCAAGATTGAGGTGCAACATTCAAATTCTACATGACGTGAATTGCTTTCTTGATTTCTAAGAGATTTTTCTCTATTTTCTCTATCTGCTCACTTCTGTATTACAATCTCAAAGATTCGAGATTTTTTTAACTGGCTCTATGGAACAGCATTAATTGGAAGCATGGGATGTTTGATGTGCGGTAACTTTGTGCGATTTATGTATTCTAATCAAATATCACTATGCTATCACTGACAGCATAAATCATTTCTAGCAAGAAATGGATTACGGATACATAACTTCCAACACGAACACATCCAATAAAAATTAGGCTTGAGAGTTTGCAGTACTAAACAACTAAGTCACCATATATAAGTTTAGAATTCTGCATCGCACGATCCATCTTAAACAAAAGTATCATCCAACAAAACTGTCTATCAAGACTGACATCATTAAAAACGCTCATAAGATAAGCAACATGCATTTGCTGATGGGCATCGGATTTATCTCTTCTTGAAGACACCGACAGTCTTGCCCCTCCTGCCAATAGTCTTGGTGTGCTGACCACGGACGCGGAGACCCCAAGTAATGACGGAGATCATGGTGGTTCCTGCGTTACAAAAAAAGGTGTTATTTCATGAAAATGAAAGTAGTTCAAACGAAATCGAAATACATTGTGTGTCCAAAGTCTCAAAACACTAATGGATATGATTTAAACTCACTTCACTAGCTAGTTTGATGATGTCATGAAAGGTTAATAAAAAGACTATATTTAGGTAGAAAATCCATCATAAATACACAAATGAGTATATGATTTGACCAGACATGGTTCATTCCCAATTTCCAGTAATGTACACAATAATGAGCTCGTCCCGCTAGCTGGTTTTGGATGACAGGAAAAGTTAATCAGAACAGGAAAAGTTTTTAATGTTTGACATTGTTAACTTTCAGACATATCTTCAAACATTTGTCTTATTTAAATATTTCATTAATATAAAAAATATATGTTATGTTTAAAGTACATTGATATAAAACTAATCACAACAAAATAAATAATAATTATATAATTTTTTCTAGGGGCGGAGTTAGAACAAAATAATCGGGGTGCACTACTCTAATGTACTATACTTAAAACATAAAATTTCTAAGCCATATTATATCAAATAATAATGTTTTTAAACTATATTTTACATCAATAATTGAATATATCAATGATGGCACGGTGTACGATGGATATGCGAAGTTCTTGTCAAAATAAAAAGTGAAGCGAAAAAACATAAAATAATTAAAAATTAGTCAATATTACAAAATACGGTAAACTACGGTCGTGTTAGTAACTTTATTAATTTCTTCTATTTTCATATAGCGAATAAGACTATACCTGACTACCAATCACCAATGGGATATTGGAATATAATAAAATCAAAAGTCGATGAATTCATCTAAGAAAGTTAGAAAACTTACTACCATACAGCTGCAAATAGCCTATCAAATTGAAAATATTACTTTGAATATCTGGATGAAATTTTACTTAAATTTTCTAAATCCCAATCTGGAAGTTTAATTATTGAAATCCTAACCTATAATCTAGAAGAAGTATCTATAATTGTAGAAAGAGAAACCAGACCACAGACTTCAATGGTAGGGTTTGCTAAGAAGATATCAAACTAATTTGAAGATATAAGATGAGGAAGGTTGATGCCCTTGCGTTTATTGTCAATCAAACTAATTGATCGACATGAGAAAATTTTGTCCGAATTTCATCATACCTTGCGTCGGCCGCCGCCGCCGCCGCCTGCTCCGCTCTCTACCACCGCCGCCTCTCTGCTCCCCGCGGCTGCCCACCACAACCACGGCCTCGATTTGCGTCTCCACCGCCGCGGGGCCAGCCTCAATTCCACGTCGCCGCATCCGTCCCTCGCCATGCGGCCGCTGTCGCTGGCTGCCTGATCCCGCTACCGCAATCTGCGTTGTCGGACACCTCCCAGACCACATCAAGGTCTATTCCCCATCCTGGTGGCCCTCCTCCATCATCCGTTCTCCAATCTACCTCAGTGACAAGGTCAGATTTGGTGTCTTGGTAGTGGAGAGAAGACAAGGGTGCTGGCCTTGATGATTTAGTCTGAATTTTTAATTGATCTGTATAGTTTTGCAGCTGCTGGGATGCAATGCAGTGTTCTTGTCTGAAGTCTGAACTTCTGATGGTGGACTGTCCTGAATATGTAGAGGTTTTTTCACTGATTTGGTATGAATTTTTTTATCCTTTTTGTAGCTCCAACTTGATGTTTTCATCTATAATTTGGATGCATATTGTGCACCTAGCCGCCATTGTGATGCATTGGTGCTAATCGTTGTTGATCGAATCATGGATGTAGTACTATCTTCTCCCAAACGGATTGGTATATACCAGTGCAAAAATTTCCGACCATCCCAAGTATTTTGAAACACAACAGTTTCGTGCATCTCTACAAGAATTATACTGCTAAAGCAAAACTCCAACATAAATTCCCATGTTCCAAACCAGTCTGAGCATCACTCAACTGCATAGTACACCAATGCCAATGCCAACAACTTTAATGGAATCACAATCTCGATGAAGTAAAAAAAACCAGCATTATTTTCACATCTCTAATGCCACTTTGCTAGGTAACATCCTAAACCTGAAGTTTGATATCTTGAGTTCTTCACACAATTTGGTCAGGGGGCTGAGGAGTAACGTGAACCTAACGATGGTGGCTACGCAAGAAACAGGGGCAAAGCAGCAAGTACAACCTGCACACGATGTCAGGCTCGCTCCACCACCAGATATATCCCAGTATGATGAGCGTAGCCAGCATAAGTATCGGCGCGAACACAAGGGCAGACAATCCCGCAGCCATCTGAATAAATGGGATCTCTAGCAGCATGATACCGAGAATAAGGCAAACTCTGGCTGCAACTTTCGTCAGGAAATGCAATGTAGGACGGTGTGACGCTGAGATGGTAGTTGCTGCAATCGCGCCTGCTGCTAGTAGGACCATCACGCAGACAGCGAAAGTCACGAAGAGTGTCCTGGCGACCGGCGGCCAGCCCTCGGTGATGACTTTGGTGAGTGCCGCGAGCGAGTAGAAGATGCCGAAGGATGCGGTGAAGAGAAGCACCTCCCACGTAAAAGATCCCTGAATCGATCATCTCCAATTGGTCAGTGCAAAACAGCAGTAAAAACCAGTGTACAATGACAGAATAGGAGAAGCGGCCGGCGAACCTCTGCATCAATATTTGGCGGCTGTGGAGCGGACTGTGGAAGAGACACTGTAGCAGATGAAGCAGACGGCGGCGGAGGAGGAGGAGCTATAGTCGATGGCACGACGACTGGAGGGGAGGGCGGTGCAGGGGCTCCAACTGGGCCAACTGCGGAGGAGGGGATCTCCATCCGCCGAAAGAATTGGAGAGCTGGTGGAGGCGGTGGCCGGTGGGCTCGAAGCCGCCGCGGCTGCGGCTTTTATAGGGAGTCAGTCACTCTATTCAGAGTAGTAGTAGTATTTGTTGACTGTTTGGCGTTGATGTTTATTCGACTGACGCGCTAATTAACTATCAGTAGTATTCATCTAGTTAACTATCTCAGTAGTATTAATTAATATGTAGTAGTATATTCGACTGACGCGCTAATTAACTATCTCAGTAGTATTAATTAATATGTAGTAGTATATTCGACTGACGCGCTAATTAACTATCTCAGTAGTATTCATCTATGGCCTAAATGTGCTGAGATGTTAGACGAGCCAGATGTGATGTGCTGAGATATGAGGCGAGCGAGCGTGTGCTATGCATGTCTCAAGCAGATAGAAGAGAGCTTATTCTTATAAGAAGATCTCCCTCCCCTAAAACTAGCAAGGTGTATTAAACTTCTCATGCTACTCTCCGTGAGGTGGGTCTAACCATTACGTGCTAACATATCTCCCCATCGGAACAACCCGCTTGAAACGCTTTTTAAGTAGAAGCTGAGCCATTACCTACTAGCATATCTCCCCACCAGGACTCCGAGTTTTTTTTATCGGAAAGCTATTGGGGACCATCTATGACATACGCCATGAATTGATTTCCGTTCTCTCTTCAACTACATGAATTCCTTAATTTCTTGTTTGAGGTGCAACATTCAAATTCTACATCTTAATTTCTTTATTGAGGTGCAACATTCAAATTCTACATGACGTGAATTGCTTTCTTGATTTCCAAGAGATTTTTCTCTATATTCTCTATCTTCTCACTTCTGTATTACAATCTCAAAGATTCGAGATTTTTTTAACTGGCTCTATGAACAGCATTCATCGGAAGCATTGGATGTTTTATGTGCGGTAACTTTGTGCAATTTGTGTATTCTAATCAAATATCACTATGCTATCACTAACAGCATAAACCATTTCTAGCAAGAAATGGATTACAGATACTAACACGAACACATCCAATAAAAATTAGGCTTGAGAGTTTGCAGTACCAAACAACCAAGTCACCATATATAAGTTTAGAATTCTGCATCGCACAATCTATCTTAGACAAAGTATCATCTAACAAAACTGCCTATCAAGACTGACATCATTAAAACGCTCATAAGATAAGCAACATGCATTTGCTGATGGGCATCGGATTTATCTCTTCTTGGAGACACCGACAGTCTTGCCCCTCCTGCCAGTAGTCTTGGTGTGCTGACCACGGATGCGGAGACCCCAGTAATGACGGAGACCACGGTGGTTCCTGCGTTATAAAAAAAGGTGTTATTTCATGAAAATTAAAGTAGTTCAAACAAAATCGAAATACATTGTGTGTCCAAAGTCTCAAAACACTAATGGATATGATTTAAACTCACTTCACTAGCTGGTTTGATGATGTCATGAAAGGTTAATAAAAACACTATATTTAGGTAGAAACACAAATGAGTATATGATTTGACCAGACATGGTTCATTCCCAATTTCCAGTAATGTACACAATGAATATGATTTTAAACATTGAGCTCGTCCCGCTAGCTGGTTTTGGATGACAGGAAAAGTTAATCAGAACAGAAGATATTTAAACAGAAATTTCATCATGACATACAAGCTGAAGAGCATTTGTGTACAGCACATCAAAATCAGAACACAAATGAATGTATGGTTTAACACTTTAACCAGTTGTGGATGCGATAATCATTTCACTAAAACAGAACAAATTAAGCTAGAATTTTTTAATGCAACATCAGCATGAAAAAAATACATATACAGGTCCTTATGCATTCAAGTTATTGAAACCTTAAAATGTGATTAATGAGTACAAACAAGCACTATAAGGAAAAACAAAATCAAATTAAGTATAACTGACCTGATCTTCTTAAGCCTCTCAAGGTCATCCCTGAGCTTCATGTCAAGGGCGTTAGAGACGACCTGGGAGAATCTACCATCCTTGTAGTCCTTCTTCCTGTTCAGAAACCAGTCAGGGACCTTGAACTGGTGGGGGTTGGCCACCACAGTCATGAGGCGCTCAAGCTCCTCAGCAGAGAGCTCACCAGCCCTACACAAAATTAATTGTCAGGATTTCACTAGTAGCAATGCCATGAATAACATATAATTACTTTGGTTTCGAGCAAAAATCATTACCATCATATGTTGGTTTATAGGGTCATCACAGATTAACTAAGCATAAGCAAACTAGAGTATGTCGTATAAAGTCTAGAAAGGCAACATAGCCTATTCAATCAGAAATTTCATAGCACAGGTACTAGATGGATAATATTTGTATAACAAGTTTCTTAATATGAGATTCATTACAATTCCTCACATAGCATTGGAATTGGTCGATTAATAGCTGCATGGGACAAGGTAGTAATAACAAATAAAATATATTTGTAGTAGCTATAACACATTTTAACTAATTAAACCCTTCAGGTTCGAAATGTGAAAAAGCCTGACCATCTTGCTACCGTTTCGTAGCCAAAATTAACCACCTCCCAGAAAAGATCAACCAATCAAAGGCCCCACTGTTAGACATAATTGTCAACTGCTGAGTGAGATAGGGAACTTCTTGCCCAACTGGACCAGGAAGCCAAACACACCATATATTCGAAAGAACCAACAGCACATTTGACAGCTTCTTTGTCCATGATTAATTACTGAACAGAAACTATTTGCAACATGCTGACACCTCATGACATTGCGACCAGTATAGGCATTTAACTGGAGCCAAAATGACTATATGGGTTTAACATACCTGCATCTAAATGAAGTAAAATACCAGCCCTACCATCACATCATGGCTTATTAACATAAATGTATTAAATTTAGCACGCTTCCTCCACAATCTTCTTAGAGAAGTCACCGGAACTCCGCCAAGCTATCTAGGAGACGGCAACCTCCAAAAGTAACAAGTAGCAATACCGGTTGGGAGATGATCAAGTGCCACACTAGCTAAAACAATAATACAATGCACTTGGCTTGGCTACAACAATCCTCAATCACTCACAAATGAGAGAGAATGCTCAAAGAGTGAGAGGAGACAAGCAAGAGCTCAAATAGAGTCAATGGAGTACCAAGAGAACCTTCTTGCTGCTGGTGGTGAGGTATTTATAGCCCCTGCCTCAAAAGCTAGCCGTTGGGGGCGAATCCCCCAACTCAGGTCATTTTCGGTCCGACCGCAGGCAAGAGATCGGTCCGACCGGGGTCCCCCACTAGCCATTGATGTGCATTAAATGCACTCTTTTGCTCAGAAAGAAACACCACCCGGTCCGACGCAGGTGAGGTGCCGGCTCGATCGCCACCCTATCTCATTTGCTCTGGCGGTACTGGAGCTGCCGGTTCGACCAGGTAGAGGCAGGCGGTCCGACCGCCACCCCCACAAGAACTGCTGGGTGGTTCTGTACAGGGCCGGTCTGACCGGGTGAAGGCAGGCGGTCTGACCACCACCCATACTACAACTGCTGCATGGTTCTGTACCACCCCCATTTTGCAGGCGGCCCCCTAGGGGTCCAAAACCGCCTTTTAAGAGAGCGGTAAGGGAGCTGCCCGCAAAATGGCCGGTCCCCCGCAAGATGGCCAACCAAGGGCCGGCCATTTTGCTGCCGGCCCCCTAGCTGGCAAAAACCGCCCACTGGGTGGGCGGTAAGGGGGCCGCCTGTAAAAGCGTAGACCCCGTGGACGGCGTTTTTGTAGGCGGCCCCCTTGCCGCCCTCTTAGAAGACGGTTTATTTATGGCCAGGGGGCTGCCTGCAAAATGGCAAACAGCCGTTAGCTGACCGGTCTACGGCCGTCTGCCACGTCATCAAATTGCCCTCTGGAAAGGCATTTTAAAAAAAACGCCCTTCCAGAAGGCGTTGGGAATATATTTTTGTAAAATTTTGAAATAAAAATATACTTTTGTAAATAATTTTTTAAAAAAATATATAAAAATAAAAAAATTCCCAATCGAATCAGCAATGTTCATATTCACTAGAGGACCTAAGGGCCCACTACCAGGGTAGCAAACTGGGCTTACGGGCCCATCACACTATAATAGATTAGCCACATAATTAGTAAGTTTTTAATGTTTGACATCATTAATTTTTCGACATACCTTCAAACATTTGTCTTATTTAAATATTTTATAAACATAAAAAAATATATGTTATGTTTAAAGTACATTTGATATAAAACTAATCACAACAAAATAAATAATAATTATATAATTTTTTTCCAGGGGCGAAGTTAGAACAAAAAAGTTGGGGTGCACTACTCCAAGTACTACTCCAACGTACTATAGTGGAACATAAAATTTCTAAGCCATATTATATCAAATAATAATGTTTTTAAACTATATTTTACATCAATAATTGAATATATCAATGATGGCACGGTGTACGATGGATATGCGAAGTTCTTGTCAAAATAAAAAGTGAAACGAAAAAACATAAAATAATTACAAATTAGTCAATATTGCAAAATACGGTAAACTACGGTCGTGTTAGTAACTTTATTAATTTCTTCTATTTCCATACAGCGAATAAGACTATACCTGAGTACCCATCACCAATGGGATATTGGAATATAATAAAATCAAGAGTCGATGACTTCGTCTAAGAAAGTTAGAAAACTTACTACCATACAGCTGCAAATAGCCTATCAAATTGAAAACTTTATTTTGAGTATCTGGATGAAATTTTACTTAAAATTTCTAAATCCCAATCTGGAGGTTTAATTATTGAAACCCTAACCTATAATCTAGAAGAAGTATCTATAATTGTAGAAAGAGAAACCAGACCACAGATTTCAATGGTAGGGTTTGCTAAGAAGATATCAAACTAATTTGAAGATATAAGATGAGGAAGGTTGATGCCCTTGCATTTATTGTCAATCAAACTAATTGATCGACATGAGAAAATTTTGTCCGAATTTCATCATACCTTGCATCGGCCGCCGCCACCTGCTCCGCTCTCTACCACCGCCGCCTTCTCTGCTCCCCGCGGCTGCCCACCACAACCACGGCCTCGATTTGCGTCTCCACCGCCGGGCCAGCCTCAATTCCACGTTGCCGCATCCATCCCTCGCCATGCGGCCACTTCATATTTTAGAGCTTCATCAAAAATAAAAAAATAAGAGATGGGTTGAGATATACTTTTTACTTTATTTAATTGTAAAAATGATAGCAAGAGTTATGCAAAAAAATTATGCAATATTACATTATTTTTTCTAGAGATATCCACAATTTTTTCTTGAATTTTCTACAATTTTTAGAATTTTTACTATGTTTTATAATTTTTTGTAATTTTTCTTTTTAACTTTAACATACCGCGGTTACCGCGACTTACCGTGCGGTTACTGCGACCTTACCGCGATAACCACAACCGCACCATAAGATTTGAAAATTTTGAGTTCAAATTTTTAAAGATAAATTTCACGCGGTTTTGGGCGGTTACCGCGATACCGTAGAGGGACGGTAACCCCACGGAATGGTATGTTAAACACTAGACGAAAGTCACCGATCCATCTACGCATATGGCATGAATTGATTTCTGTTCTCTCGTCAACTACATGAATTCCTTAACTTTTTGATTGAGGTGCAACATTCAAATTTGGTGGATCCTACCAATATGAAACAAAAATAGTCTAATATAGAAAAACAGAGACACATCTAAGGGGGTGTTCGAGTCAGTTTGTGTGTGTGGCTTATAAGTCATACGCAAAATAAGAAACGTTATTAGCGTATGATTAATTAAGTATTAATTATTAGAAACTTCAAAAATAGATTTATTTGATTTTTTTGACACTTTATATAGAAAGTTTTTATAAAAAACATACCGTTTTACGTTTTGGAAAGCATGCTAATGAAAATCGAGTTACAAGCCAAAAGCTACTAGCCGTTTCAAACAGCTAACACATGGAAATAAAAAAACAAACTAAAAGGTGTCATATTCAAGTAAAAATTCCACATAGTATGGGCAATTTTTGGCTATGATCTATCCAACTTTATATTACTGACAAATAAGATAATATAATGCTGCTAGAAAACTAACAACTAGTTTCTATTATAATATACTTTGTAAAAAATGATAAAAATTATAATATAGTGAAATTAATTTTTTAGATAGAACACATATATCTTCTTAAATGAGATATAAAATATCCGTAGATATATATCGTCAACTAAATTGCGATAAACTTTGACTAATTTGACTGCATGTATATATATGGTCGGAGAAATTTTATACAATTCTTAAGAAGGTATCGGAAGCACTACCTCAAAACCGTTAATTACAGACGTGGGTCAACGTCAATCACAGACATGGTCCGCTCGCGTATCTGGTTCGGCGTCTGTGATGTGACGCGGAAAATTTTCATCTGTAATGTGGATATAGCACAGATCTGGAAAAGTTTCGTCTGTGATGTGGGCATAGCACAGACGCGGGTTCCCATCCCGTCCATAATCTGAACAACGATCGTAAACGAATGTTCCGATACGCGTCTGTGACCTTAGCTATATCACATACGTTTCTTCGCATACGCGTGCATGACTTGGGCAAAGATCACATACGTTTGTTCTGAGAAAAGTCTGTGACCTAGGAAATAATCACAGACGAGGGTTGGTAATCCACGTCTGTGCCTTTCATCAGCACATATATTTTGCACCAAAACCTGGCTGCATCATGAAACAGAGCTAGGATTTAGACAGCCATGAAACCCTACATACAGATCACATACCACACAGAGATCCTCACATACCACACACAAGACCAATCTTTTATGTCGACAGACTTATCTGTTGAGGTAAACAACAATAGCAAATAACTCAGGAAGATCAGATAAACAACAATAGTTCAAATTACCTATAAAGATCAACAGCTGATCAAGTCATGAAGAGCTCAATGAGTATCAGGGACGCCATGGATAGATTGAACAGAGTCAGCCATTGAGGTAAACAACAATAGCACACAACTAAGGAAGATCAACAACAATAGTTAAGTCATCTATACAAATCAACAAGAGTTCCATGTCAGAGAGAGGTCAAAATCAATATGTCTGCTTATGAGTCATACGTAAAACGAAAAATGTTATTAGCGCATGATTAATTAAGTATTAACTATTAAAAACTTAAAAAATAGATCTATTTGATTTTTTAAGACACTTTCATATAAAAAGTTTTTATAAAAAACACACTGTTTATGTTTTAAAAAATATGCTAACGAAAATCGAGTTACCAAACAACTAACACATGGAAATAAAAAAAACGAACTAAAAGGTGTTATATTCAAGTAAAAATTCCACATAGTATGGGCAATTTTTGGCTCTGATCTATCCAACTTTATATTACTGACAAATAAGATAATATAATGCTGCTAGAAAACTAACAACTAGTTTCTGTGTTATTACCGCAACTTTATATTACCGCAATCTGCGTTGCCGTCGTCATCCCAGCCGGTCGGACACCTCCCAGACCACATCAAGGTTTATTCCCCATCCTGGTGGCCCTCCTCCATCATCCGTTCTCCAATCTACCTTAGTGACAAGGTCAGATTTGGTGTCTTGGTAGTGGAGAGAAGACAAGGGTGCTGGCCTTGATGATTTAGTCTGAATTTTTAATTGATTTGTATAGTTTTGCAGCTGCTGGGATGCAATGCAGTGTTCTTGTCTGAAGTCTGAACTTCCGATGGTGGACTGTCCTGAATATGTAGAGGTTTTTTCACTGATTTGGTATGATTTTTTTTATCCTTTTTGTAGCTCCAACTTGATGTTTTCATCTATAATTTGGATGCATATTGTGCACCTAGCCGCCATTGTGATGCATTGGTGCTAATCGTTGTTGATCGAATCATGGATGTAGTACTATCTTCTCCCAAACGGATTGGTATATACCAGTGCAAAAATTTCGGACCATCCCAAGTATTTTGAAACACAACAGTTTCGTGCATCTCTACAAGAATTATACTGCTAAAGCAAAACTCCAACATAAATTCCCATGTTCCAAACTAGTCTGAGCATCACTCAACTGCATAGTACACTATTGGGAAAACGCCGGCAATTCTCGCTGCCGATCGACCTAAGAAGAAGCACTCACGAAAACAATGATCTCACACCTGAACGCGAGAGGTTTTGGTACTGTCAACTGGCAGCGTTTTCTGTTGTATTGCCTCCAATTTATAGCAGAAAAAAAACAAAAAAAAGGGCAGCTAATCTGTCTTTCCATGCTAAACAAAGAAAGTTAAATCAAACATCGAAACCTAAACAAGAATTAAACAAGGACATGAAAAGGAAAAGTAAACAAGGAAAGCAAGCTAAATATAGAAACGGTGAAGCGCTGGATTAGATCAACATTTCTCCCCCCTAGTCCTTGCTGCCTTCACCGGCCTTGTTGACGCCAATCAGCCCGCGCAGCTCAAGGAATCGCACACGGCTGAGTGCCTTTGTCAGGATGTCCGCCAGCTGCATCTCTGTCGAGGTGTGCCGAAGGACAATCTTGCTTCTGTCGATGCACTCTCGGATGAAATGGAATTGAGTGTCAATGTGCTTACTCCGATCGTGAAAGACAGGGTTTTTGCTAAGGGCGATGGCGGACTGGTTGTCCACCCTGAGTTCCGGCGCTCCAGGCTCGACGCCAAGTATGTCGCTGACGAGCCAAGCAAGCCAAATGCCTTGGCATGCGGCTGTTGCCGCTGCAATGTACTCCGCCTCACAAGAAGATAGAGCCACCACCTTTTGCTTCAATGATTGCCAAGTGATGGGGTTGCCAGTGAGGAAGATGACGCCACTGGTGCTCTTGTGCATGCCAATGTCGCCTGCCATGTCGGCGTCGCTATAGCCGACCAGTTGCAGTCGTCCCTCCTCTTGCCTGGCATAGTGTAGGCCATGATCACGCGTGCCTGCCACGTAACGTAGCACGCGTTTCACCGCAACAAGGTGATCCTCATGTGGCTCCTCCATGAACCGGCTTAGATAGCCCACGGCATAGGCTATGTTTGGCCGGGGGTGCACCAAGTAGCACAGGCCACCGATGATACGCCGGTATGCAGTGGCATCCACAACCGGCGTAGTGCTTGTCTTGCTCAGCTTCAGACGGGGTTCCATCGATAACACGCTCGGGTTGCAGGAGCTTAGGCCGCTTCGCTCCAGTAGCTTGCCAGCATAGGCCGACTGGCACAACGTGATCCCAGCCGCGCTCTGGTTCACCTCGATGCCAAGGTAGTATGATAGCAGCCCGAGGTCGCTCATTGAGAATGCACGCTTCATCTCCTGCTTGAACACCATGATTTCATCATCACTGGAGTCGGTGGTGATCAAATCGTCGACATAGATACCAACGATTAGCTGTGATGCTCCTTTGTTCCGCATGTAGATGCCGTGCTCCTAGCTGCTCCTCTGGAAACCAAGCGATACCAGCGAGGCGTCGAGCTTGGCATTCTAGGCCCTTGGTGCCTGCGGAAGACCGTACAGCGCCTTGCGGAGACGCAATACCTTCTGTTCGCTGCCGTCGACGACGAAGCCCGGCGGTTGGCTCACGTAGACTTCCTCTTTTAAGTCGCCATTTAGCAACGCGCTTTCGACGTCCATGTGGTAGACTGTCCATCGCTCATATGCCGCCAAAGCCAGGAGCGTGCGCACAGACTCCATTTGTGCCACCGGGGCAAAGACCTCATCGAAGTCAATCCCGGCACACTGTACATAGCCCTTTGCCACCAGGCGCGCCTTGTGTCGGATGACGTTGCCATGCTCATCACGCTTCACCTTGAAGACCCACTTGAGCCCGATTGCTTGGTGCCCAGTGGGGAGTGCGACGAGCTCCCAGGTGTTATTGTCCTCTATGGAGCGCATCTCTTCACGCATTGCTTGCGGCCAACACGCCTCGCGCTCCGCCTCTCCGAAAGAAGCGGGTTCGTCCGCCGTGGTGAACATGAGATCCTCATCGAGCACCCTAGGTGCAAGCCCAGGCGGTAAGGCCGGTCCAATGATGGCGTCAATGGCGCGGAACCGCAGCAGCGCATCATCATTGTGATCCGCGTCCAAATCCTCACCTAGATCTGCGGGAGGCGTGACAAAGTTGATTGGTTCGTCAGGAAGCGATGTCACTGGCGTGGGAGTAGCAGGTGGCGTTGCCGGCATAGGAGATCCTGCTAGTGGAGAAGATGGCGCCACTGGAGCTGGCATCCATGCAGCAGCTTGAGGTGCGCCAGAGAAAGACTCGGTAGTGTACTCGACGGTGAAGGCCTCGTCGTCAGCTTGACCACTGCCGTCCTCGGCGCTCCAGTCCCACTGTGTCGTTTCATCAAAGACGACATCACGCCACACCACCAAGCGCCTGGATGCCAGATCGTAGCAGCGGTAAGCCTTGGCACCAGGCTTGTAGCCAACGAAGATCATAGGGGTGCTGCGATCATGAAGCTTCCTCAGGCCCGGCCGAGTTGCCTTAACGTGTGTGACGCAGCCGAATGTGCGAGGATAGTGGACAGCGGGGCGCTCACTATGCCAAGCCTCGTAGGGTGTCTTGCCATCAAGTGCGCACGTCGGGGCTCGATTGAGGATGTGATAGCTTCTCCCCAGAAGTACCCTCGGACTTGCTTCGCCTTCATCATGGAGCGCGCCATGCCGACGATGCTTTGGTTCCGACGCTCCACCACCCCATTCTGTTGAGGAGAATAGGGAGCAGTGAGCTGCCGCTGGATGCCACGCCTGGCGCAGTACTCTCCAAACTCAACGGAGGTGAACTCCCTCCCACGATCGGTCCGGAGTATCTTCAGCCGCCGCCTGGTTTCGACTTCCACGGCTACCTGGAAATTCTTGATCGCCGCCGCCACTTGATCCTTGCTTGGCAGAAGTTGCAACCACATATATCGACTCAAGTCATCAACAAGTAGTAAGAAGAATTTGTTACCACTCGGAGTCGGCTATGCAATAGGGCCACAAAGATCACCGTGCACCAGGTCGAGGACGTGTTCCGCTCGCCGTTGAGCCTTGTTCGGGAAGGGTGCGCGCTTCTGCTTGCTGACAAGGCAGCTGTCACACACCTGATCAATTTGATCCAGTGGCGGCAGCCCGAGCACCATGTTCTTCTGGGCGAGGGCATGCAGCGACTTGAAGCTGATGTGGCCGTATCGCGTGTGCCAGCGCCATGCTACCTCGGAGCTACGTGCGGATAGGCACACCGGCCACCCAATGACGAGCTCCAGGATGTAGAGTTGCGACACGCCTCGCCGGACGTGCGCGAGGAGCTGGCCACACTCATCATAGATCCGTAGTGCGCTAGAGTACAGCTCGATGCGGCAGCCGGTCTCCTCCATATGTCCGAGGCTAATGATGTTAGCTTTCAGACGCAAGATGAAATACACCCTAGTGAGCACGCGGTGCTCGCCATTCTTGCACATGAAGATGATGGTGCCACGCCCTTTGATCTTCACCACGGAACCATCGCTGAAACGGACAGTACCGCGAACGCTCGTGTTGAGCTCCGCAAAGGCCGACCACACGCCAGTCATGTGGTTCGTTGCGCTGGTGTCGAGGACCCAGCGGTGATCGTCGTGGTTCTCATGAGCTCTGAGCTCGGTGTAGACCTCTGCCTCGTGGATCTCCACCTAGCGCGGCGGAGCGACAGGAGCCGAGACACCAATCGGCAATGTAGCAGGAGTCGGAGTCGGAGGAGAGGAGATGGTTGCCGACACCAGTAGCATCGCTTGGTCCTCCTCGCCTTCCGCGACATGTGCCTGCACATCTTTTCTCGGCTTGCTCCGGCAATCTTTGGCCCAGTGGCCCATCTTGGCACAGTTGTGGTACTGGTCGGACATTCTCGCTTGGGATGGCCCGGAGGAAGACGAGCAGCCCTTTCCTTCGCGCCCACTGCCACCACCATAGCCGCGCTGGGTCTTCCCACGCTTCTTGGTGCTGCTGCTGCCAGAGCTGCCGGAGCCTTCCCCGCTCTCGCGTAGCTTGAGCCGCGCCATCCACTCCTCCTCTGTGAGGAGCAGGCGGCCCTGCTTGTCGACGGTCAAGGATGAAGTTGGCGCCGGCTTCTTCTTCCGTTGCTCGACGGCTTGGAGACGCCCCGTCACCTCCTCCACCGAGAGCTCGTTCACGTCAAGGAGTGTCTTGATGGAGTATGCAATCTGTTCAAGGTGCTCAGGCACAACTTGGAGCATCTTCTTGACGATCTGCACATCAGTGATGTTACCTCCAAGGATGCAAATATTGTTGGCGAGGCTAACGATCCGCAGAGAGAAGTCATCGACAGACTCCCCTTCCTTGAACGTGATCTTGCTGAACTGCTTGATGAGGTGCTGCGCGTTGGCCTCGCACACACACTCCACGCCGACACGCACCGTCTTCACCACCTCCCATGCTGAACGTGCCGTGCACTTGTGCGAAAGCGACCGAAGCATCTTGGTTGGCACTGAACACAGGATGGTGGCCATGGCTAGGCGATCCTCACGGTATTCGATGAGCGCGATCTCGTCCTCCTCCAGATCGACGGCATGCCATAGGCCGGCGGCCTGCAGATTCACCTTCATCAGGAGTGCCCACTCCTGATAGTTGGTGCACGTGAGCATCGGGTATTGCACCGAGCTGCTCGTCTCCTTGACGACGCACTCGACGACGACCTCGCCGCGGCCACGGCGACCTTGACGTGGCGCAGGCGAGTGCGATACTCGACATCGGGGAGGGGGTGACAACGATCTAGCTCCACCGATGACGGGGTCTAAGGCGACAGACATGGTGGCCCTCGGAGCGCAAGGCTCTGATACCAATTGTCGGGAAAACATCGACAACTCTCGCTGCCGACGGACCTAAGAAGATGCACTCACGAAAACAATAATCTCACACCTGAACGCGAGAGGTTTTGGTGCTATCAACTGGCAGCGTTTTCTGTTGTATTGCCTCCAATTTATAGCAGAAGGAAAACAAAAAAAACGGCAGCTAATCTGCCTTTCCATGCTAATTAAAGAAAGTTAAATTAAACGTAGAAACCTAAACAAGAAGTAAACAAGGACACGTAAAGGAAAAGTAAACAAGGAAAGCAAGCTAAATATAGAAACGGTGAAGCGCTTTATTAGATCACAATTTGGTCATCCTAAACCTGAAGTTTGATGTCTTGAGTTCTTCACACAATTTGGTTAGGGGGCTGGGGAGTAACGTGAACCTGACGATGGTGGCTACGCAAGAAACAGGGGCAAAGCAGTGAGTATAACCTGCACACAATGTCAGGCTCGCTCCACCACCAGATATATCCCAGTATGATGAGCGTAGCCAGCATAAGTATCGGCGCGAACACAAGGGCAGACAATCCCGCAGCCATCTGAATAAATGGGATCTCTAGCAGCATGATACCGAGAATAAGGCAAACTCTGGCTGCAACTTTCGCTAGGAAATGCAATGTAGGACGGTGTGACGCTGAGATGCTAGTTGCTGCAATCGCGCCTGCTGCTAGTAGGACCATCACGCAGACAGCGAAAGGCACGAAGAGTGTCTTGGCGACCGGCGGCCAGCCCTCGGTTTTGGTGAGTGCCACGAGCGAGTAGAAGATGCCGAAGGATGCGGTGAAGAGAAGCACCTCCCGCGTAAAAGATCCCTGGATCGATCATCTCCAATTGGTCAGTGCAAAACAGCAGTAAAACCAATGTACAATGACAGAATAGGAGAAATGGCCGGCGAACCTCTGCATCAATATTTGGCGGCTGTGGAGCAGACTGTGGAAGAGACGCTGTAGCAGATGAAGCAGACGGCGGAGGAGGAGGAGCTATAGTCGATGGCGCAACGACTGGAGGGGAGGGCGGCGACGGGACGGCACCGCCAATGGACGGCGAAGTGTTGGGGGTCAGCCAGCGTGCACGTCCAGAGGGGGGAACCATCGGAGGGGCTCCAATTGGGCCTGGCGATGTTGTCGGACAGGTGCCAACTGCGGAGGAGGGGATAAAGAATTGGAGAGCTAGAGCTGTGCAGTGCTCTGTCTCCCGGCTTCCTCTCTTTTTTTATAGATGGCTTGTTGTTCCGTCCACAGAAGAATCTCTTTTTGGCATTGTAAGTTCTCTTTTCGGCTTGTAAGTCCACAGAAGAATCTTCGGCTTGTGATGGCGACCCTTGTGCCGATGTGTCTCGCCGATGGCCTTGTGCCGATGTGTCTCCCTGAGTTTCCCCTTTTCCCGATCCCCGATGGCACCGACGGTTCTGACAGTATGAAAATCACCCGCTGCGAGCCATGGTCCTTGTATGCTCACAACGGTGTCTCCTTGAGTAACGGTGTCTCCTTGAGTTTCCCCTTTCCCCGAGTTTGCTTGTGATCAAGAAGAATTGGATCGGCATTGTAAGTTCTCTTTTCGGCTTGTAAGTCCACAGAAGAATCTTCGGCTTGTGATGGCGACCCTTGTGCCGATGTGTCTCCCTGAGTTTCGTAGTTCTCTTTTCGGCTTGTAAGTCCACAGAAGAATCTTCGGCTTGTGATGGCGACCCTTGTGCCGATGTGCCTCCCTGAGTTTCGTATGCTCACAACGGTGTCTCCTTGAGTAACGGTGTCTCTTTGAGTTTCCCCTTTCCCCTTGAGTAACGGTGTCTCTTTGAGTTTCCCCTTTCCCCGAGAGATGGCTAAGTCTGTCGCCATCAAGAAGAATTGGAAAGATGGCTTGGTGTTCCCTCCGGCTTACTCTTTCGCGCGTGGCGAGGCCTCGCGTGTTTCTCTAGATTACATGTCTCAAGTGGTTAGAAGAGAAACTCATCCTTATAAGAAGGTCTCTCTCCTAAAACTAGTAAGGTGGTACTAAATTTTTCATGCCACTTCTCATAAGGTGTACCTAACCATTACGTGCTAGCATATCTCCCCATCGGAACAACCCGCTTGAAACGTTTTTTAAGTAGAAGCTTTTTAAGTAAGCGCTTTTTAAGTAGAAGCTGAGCCATTACCTGCTAGCATATCTCTCCAGCGCGCTTTTTAAGTAGAAGCTAAGCCATTACCGGCTAGCATATCTTCCCACCAGGACTCCGGGTTTTTTTTATCGGGACCATCTACGACATACGCCATGAATTGATTTCCGTTCTCTCTTCAACTACATGAATTCCTTAATTTTTTGTTTGAGGTGCAACATTCAAATTCTACATCTTAATTTCTTTATTGAGGTGCAACATTCAAATTCTACATGACGTGAATTGCTTTCTTGATTTCCAAGAGATTTCTCTATTTTCTCTATCTTCTCACTTCTGTATTACAATCTCAAAGATTCAAGATTTTTTTAACTGGCTCTATGAACAGCATTAATCGGAAGCATTGGATGTTTGATGTGCGGTAACTTTGTGCGATTTATGTATTCTAATCAAATATCACTATGCTATCACTGACAGCATAAATCATTTCTAGCAAGAATTGGATTACGGATACATAACTACTAACACGAACACATCCAATAAAAATTAGGCTTGAGAGTTTGCAGTACCAAACAACCAAGTCACCATATATAAGTTTAGAATTCTGCATCGCACGATCTATCTTAGACAAAAGTATCATCCAACAAACTGCCTATCAAGACTGACATCATTAAAACGCTCATAAGATAAGCAACATGCATTTGCTTATGGGCATCGGATTTATCTCTTCTTGGAGACACCGACAGTCTTGCCCCTCCTGCCAGTAGTCTTGGTGTGCTGACCACGGACGCGGAGACCCCAGTAATGACGGAGACCACGGTGGTTCCTGCGTTACAAAAAAAGGTGTTATTTCATGAAAATCAAAGTAGTTCAGACGAAATCGAAATACATTGTGTGTCCAAAGTCTCAAAACACTAATGGATATGATTTAAACTCACTTCACTAGCTGGTTTGATGATGTCATGAAAGGTTAATAAAAAGACTATATTTAGGTAGAAACACAAATGAGAATATGATTTGACCAGACATGGTTCATTCCCAATTTCCAGTAATGTACACAATGAATATGATTTAAACAGTGAGCTCGTCCCGCTAGCTGGTTTTGGATGACAGGAAAAGTTAATCAGAACAGAAGATATTTAAACAGAAATTTCATCATGACATACAAGCTAAACAGCATTTGTGTACAGCACATCAAAATCAGAACACAAATGAATGTATGGTTTAACACTTTAACCAGTTGTGGATGCGATAATCATTTCACTAAAACAGAACAAATTGAGCTAGAATTTTTTAATGCAACATCAGCATGAAAAAAATACATATACAGGTCCTTATGCATTCAAGTTATTGAAACCTTAAAATGTGATTAATGAGTACAAACAAGCACTATAAGGAAAAACAAAATCAAATTTATAACTGACCTGATCTTCTTAAGCCTCTCAAGGTCATCCCTGAGCTTCATGTCAAGGGCGTTAGAGACAACCTGGGAGAATCTACCATCCTTGTAGTCCTTCTTCCTGTTCAGAAACCAGTCAGGGACCTTGAACTGGCGGGGGTTGGCCACCACAGTCATGAGGCGCTCAAGCTCCTCAGCAGAGAGCTCACCAGCCCTACACAAAATTAATTGTCAGGTTTTCACTAGTAGCAATGCCATGAATAACATAGAATTACTTTGGTTTCGCGCAAAAATCATTACCATCATATGTTGGTATATAGGGTCATCTCAGATTAACTAAGCATAAGCAAACTAGAGTATGTCGTATAAAGCCTAGAAAGGCAACATAGCCTATTCAATCAGAAATTTCATAGCACAGGTACTAGATGGATAATATTTGTATAACAAGTTTCTTAATATGAGATTCATTACAATTCCTCACATAGCATTGGAATTGGTCGATTAATAGCTGCATGGGACAAGGTAGTAATAACAAATAAAATATATTTGTAGTAGCTATAACACATTTTAACTAATTAAACCCTTCAGGTTCGAAATGTGAAAAAGCCTGACCATCTTGCTACCGTTTCGTAGCCAAAATTAACCACCTCCCAGAAAAGATCAACCAATCAAAGGCCCCACTGTTACATAATTGTCAACTGCTGAGTAGAGATAGGGAACTTCTTGCCCAACTGGACCAGGAAGCCAAACACACCATATATTCGAAAGAACCAACAGCACATTTGACAGCTTCTTTGTCCATGATTAATTACTGAACAGAAACTATTTGCAACATGCTGACACCTCATGACATTGCGACCAGTATAGGCATTTAACTGGAGCCAAAATGACTATATGGGTTTAACATACCTGCATCTAAATGAAGTAAAATACCAGCCCTACCATCACATCATGGCTTATTAACATAGAAGTATCAAATTTAGCACGCTACCCAGTACCCTTCGAGAGCCCTATTTTTAGGATAGGTAAAAAATACAGTATTTAAGAACAATGTTTGAATCCCTCGTCATGTTGGCAAAAATGATTTCCGGCCAACAATCAGATGTGCGGCAGAAGTAATGCACATAAAAATTCTCATATAACATATCACTCAATCCACCACATATCAACTATAGCTAGTCAGTAAACCTTACACCGAATCCTAGTCACTATCGAACAAAATAACTCCAGGACAAGATCCAACCACCTTCAGAGTAGAACTAACGAAAACCACAAAACTTTGCATACAAAATGTATGCCTACGAAGTCATAGACCCAATCTGCTCGCGCACCAAAGAATCTAATACCCAAACTAGCCAGTCCCCCGTACTTGCCAAGGAATAAACCTAGAGCACACTACTGATCATTCGTTATACCTACACCTCTAAGGATCCAACTACACGCACCACTCCAGCAGATCAACAACAGCCCAAACCATCCTTCCAGATCAGGCGGAGATTTGCTCACCGCTTGTTCATGTCGATATCGGCCTTCTTGCAGACGATGTTGGAGAAGCGGCGGCCGATACCCTTGATGGAGGTGAGCGCAAACATGATCTTCTGTTTGCCATCCACGTTGGTGTTCAGCAGACGTAGGATGTGCTGGAAATCCTCCCCCGCGATCAGCGACTGCAAAACCACGACGCGTGATCCCCTTAAGCACCGCGCATGGCCAGAAGCGAAGCGAAACGAAGGGGGAGGGGAGGGAGGAGCGGGGCTTACCATGGTGGCGGCGGCGGCGGCAAGGGGCGCGGGCTCTCGCCGGAGGAGGAGGAGGAGGTGGCGCGATGCGGCTGCGAAGGGTAGGGTTTTCGATTCGAGGAGGCGGCGTTGGCTTATATAGTTGCGGGCGGAATGAATCGGACGGCTGTGAGTGATGTGGATTGAGATGTAGGGTGTGGATTTAATGGTCTTTTACTGCGCTGGTTAATGTATTGTTGGGCCTAATGGGCCATGGCCAACGCAGCAGCTTTGCCGGCTTGCCGCTGTCGCTGCTCAACTACCGCACGTCAATTTCAAGAACTGATGAAAATGCAGTTTTTAGGACAAAAATTTGTTCAAGTAAATGTTTTTCCTTTGATATTTACACGTATTTTGTACATCCAACAATGTACTGATTCATCGGGTCGGAAAAAAAAAAAGGTAGAAGCAATGTACAGCTGGCAACTCTGCCAAAGCTGACAATTATTTCTGAACAAGGGAGATAGCTGGTTCTCCCTTTCAGTTCCTTCAAGCATCATATGCTTCATTCTTTTATGGACGGAGGTGTAAGAAATGAGTAACAAGACAGCAGGATTTAAGGGTACACAGCAGATTCAACCAATGCTGGTGAACAATCTGGATGCTGAAAACCCATACACAACTCTGAAGTGAATGAACATTCAGCATGACAGTCGAACAGATAAGTACTGATTTTTTTTTTATCTGTACAGGCTACCTGCAAGTCTGTTCTTACTTATTTAAGCAAGTTCATCGTCGACCATCTTCAGATAGAACATTTCAGGTGCATCAAAATGCCACCAGCAAATTCCCATGTATGTATTTACACACAAAAAATTGGCCCACTTTTGGGGTTGTATATCCTACAGTGCGAACTAACTATGCCTACTAAACCAAAAGCCCCCATAGGTGACGCCCTGGAAGAAGCAACCAAAATTCTGAAACATCAGCGAGCCATAGCTGTAGCAACTCTAATTACTTCATTGTAGCCATGGAGAACGAGCTGAGGCAGCTACTTGCAGAAAACTAGATCGTCCCCATTACTCCGCTCACTGTCAGCATAAAAAAAAAGGCAACATTCTTAGTTCATAAATTACAGAAAATAAAAAAGAACAATTTAGTACAAACGGGTAGCATAGATTCAAGATAGTTCCTGCGATTAATAAAAGAAGTGTAGTATATACAGCTAAAAAGATAGAACTGCCATGGAGCTAGAATTGCCCCAGATCATCAAAAGGGCTTCCTGTGTTTAAGAGTATATTACACCAGGCGATGTCATTAGGCTAATCTTAACTGCTATAGTTATACTCATGCAATCACTACATAATTAAAAGTTAGTCTTAGATTGTTTAGCAGTTATGCATTCATCCACTAGTGCCTTACCTAGCTATTGTCTAGACACCAACATGTAACATTAATTGCTAAAGCTTTAATAAAATTACTTTCCTCTTCTGCTTTTCGTTCTTGCGCATGTTACGGAGACCAAATCTAGAGAAGGGGTTTTCTAGCAGGATTCTCTTGTTAGACCTTTTCGCCAAGGAATCAATGGGCGACTAAAGAAATCTATAAAGATCAGAATAAATGATAGTAAATAGGCACAGAACATAAAGCATTGCAAATATTCATGGATCAATTCTTTGATGTTATTTCAAGTTCTAAAACCTGTTTTGGATGATTTGTAGAGCTCTTAAAAATATCATGCTCGTAGCTAGAAGTAGGTTTTTGCCAAGAAAATCATACCATTTGGGAAAAATAGATACTGAGAGAACAGCCAAAAAGGGCAAAAGTAGGGAAAATTTTGTTATGTGAATAATATGGTTATTACCCAATAAGCTCAAATTCTAAATTGATGCATTCTCTAGGATACCTTCAGCATTTTGTAGCAGGAAATACAAAGTCATGCATTGACAGGTTCTCTGGAAGCTAGGTCATCTTCCATGCTATTTTTGTATATTCCATCCTCCCCGCAAGTTAGATTAGTCTTAGACATAACTTCACCACGAATTCCACTTGACATGCCGAGCGCTGAAACTGTTGTATCTGCTTCACTGAAGTTCTCATCTGTGATTCCCATCTCAATAGTTGTGTCCTTCATTTCAACATTATCACTTTCAGTAGACTTTGTTCGATTTGATTTCTCCAACATAACTTCGCTTGTAGAAGAATAAATCAAATCTGGAAACGGTGAATCACTTTTGTCTTTGATAACCTCAGACTTTTGCTGAATAGATCCTCCCATTGATACTCCAAGGTCAACTGCAGAATCACTGTGATCTTCAGTGGTAGCAACAAAATTATTAGCTACACTGTCGACCAAAGTTTGAACTTTAGTTGCACAGGCATTTTTGTCCATGATAGCCTCGCCCTTTTGCTGAATAGATCTCTCCATTGATACTTCAAGGTCAGCTGAAGAATCACTGGGATCTTCAGTAGTAGCAACTAAGTTATTAGCTACACCGCCGGTAAAAGTTTGATCTTTAGCTGTATAGACATTTATATTTCCATCGTTTACTATATCAGTATCATCTTCCAAACCTTTGACTTCCACTGAACTCTGAATATCACAAACAGTGACAGCAGTGTTCAGTTCATGGTTATCAGGATTCCCAGCCATAGTGACTAAAGGAACTGTCTTATCAACAGGAATCGCGGAAGAGTTTTCATCTTCTTGATTGGTAAAGTGGCCAGAGATAGAAGGTTCAGGTTCATCTTTTACTAGAACGGCTTCATCAGAAGGTTCACTAGATGTGCAATTTTCACCTTTCCCAGTCTCATTAGATGAACATGAGCATGGATCCACTGTCACCGGAATAGCAGATGAATTATGCCTGGAATTAAATTTATCTTCAGGCTTTTGTTCTGCAACAATATTCTCAGCAGTCAGTGTCGCATCTATTTCTGCATTTTTCTTTTCTTGAGTATTTTCAGCTTCAGGCATGCACTTTGTGCTATCTTCAACTCCTGGAACTGTATGCAGATTAACAATATCCAATAATGGAGATGTCGATTCTGGAGTTTTTTCTTCAGGAACAAGAGGCAGATTAGGTTTCAAGCCTTCAGAGCTCCCAACAAAAGGATGAGAGTCATCATGATGCTTAATGTCACGATCACCACCCACTGGTAATTCACAGGAAGTATGAATAGGTGTCTGGGATCCTGTTGCTTCACCATGCATTTGAGCATCCATCTTATCATTAACTGCATAAACACAGGAGTGTTTTGAGATATAAAATTGCATTGCAACAATAATCTTAACAAGAGAATTCAAGGAATATTCTCATGATGACTTGGTATTATAACCTGTACCTGTAGTGGTCTCTTGGTTCATATTGCCTGTTGCAAGCAATCGCTTCTCTAGAAGACCAGTGCCATGGATAATCAAGATATTCAAAGACTTGTTTTTTTGTCTCTTGGAAGGTTCAACAGGTTTAAAACCAAAAACAGTAGTCCAAGTATTCTGCAATTCAGGTATGGCGGGTATTACCAGTCTTCGAACATTCAGAGAGGAAAGGGCCTACAAAACAATAAATTACCCATGAAAATATTATAAGCTCGTCCGAAAATAAAACAATGAAAACACCAGTATTGTATCTAGTTTATTTAACTCAAACATGAAGCTAAAGCTTCAAGTGGAAAATAAACAACTAGGTACAAAATATCACTTTATCATCCCTTCCGCTGAACAACAAATAAAACTGAAAGTACACTTCATACTTTTCTACAACCCCTCATTTACCTCATGAAACATAAGAGAATACATAGGTCATTTTGCATATTACACAATATATAACAGATTAACATTTACAATAAATATAAAAGGATATTCACCTAGAACTAGGTTTTCAAGAAAGCAAGGCCGCTTCAGGACAAGTTTACTGGGACAAGGCCAGGTAGGAGGCAGTTACCAAGCTCAATCCTTGTTATACATTTCATTCTCTTTTCGTTTTTAATTCGAATTTTCAACAGATTTTAACATCCAAAGCAAGTACAGTACAAATTGAAAACAGCTAAAATGGGAGGTCTCTGAGAAAAAGCAGCTCCTGATGACAAACAGGATTGCCAGTTCCCAGCGGCAACCATACAGTTACCATGGGGACTTGGAATTATTATAATACATGATTTACAGAGCAATTACGTGTTAATCAACTTGTCAGACAATTTAACCGCCATAATAGGGTACAGGCAATAGATCTCACAAAATTATGGAAAGACTTGAAAGCATGTTGATCCCAAATTTAGATGAACAAATCAGTTAATCCAATACACTAGTGTTAATTTTATAAAGTTACATGAAGCTATAAATTAGTAGAAGATCATTAGCCACATGTATAAACTGGAATGGAACACTACAAAGTGGGCAGGAAAATCTTGAGAATTTTAGGAAACCATGAAGCAAGAAATCTGAGAAGTTGTAGAAAAACCAGCTTTCACACAGCTCCACACAGAGAAGAGAAAACAAATGTTACGCGTAAATTACCGATTCAATTGCATCAAGTAGCCGATGGCACATCCCTTGGCGCCTATAAATACCCCTTGTGCCTATGAATGGCATTTCTGCTAAGTCAGTTCCATGAATCCTGATCCATACACAGAAAAAATAAGCATTTTATCATCGAAATTCGCAAAACAACAAGTGAAGTCTAAGTGTGCCTGCTGCACAATACACATGCATCATGTCATCATAGAGTGTTGGTCTTATCAAGAATGAGGGGCAAATATATCTCTTCTTAAAAATCGAAGTTCTGTTGGAAGCCAAACTTCAATGAATATGACTAACTGCTTATCCTAAACAAATTTGAGTGTATACATATGCTGTAGCCAAATGCTAGGTTTGAACAATCATGAGAGGATCACAGAGCATGAGGTAGGGATGCCTGAGGCCAATGCGCTAATACAACAGCTTATTAACCTAATAAAGCATTGGAGCATCTAGTATATGAATATAAAGTTTACCTGACAGTTGCTGCAGATATAACTTCATCACCCCGCTCCAGAATAAATGTATAGAACTTACTAAAATTTAAACGATTGAAATCAGACCTGCAATAGCATATTACCAGAATTTCAATGAGAACATATAAAAATTCAAGATAAAGTGGCACATCTTAGTTTAAGCCGATGGTAATAAATAATTAAAGTAGGCCCTACAACGACAACTTTAATATTGTCATAGTATGCTCTCAAAAATAAAACTTTATACAAGACAAGAACACAATCTGCTCAACTTTTATATTGACTTGCCTTTGAAAAGTTGGACTAACAGTGAAGATTAAGAAAGTAACGTTCCCAACTTCCAAGCATACTGTATTTCCAATTGAAGTGCAGCTAATTATGGGAAACCATATAGAAAGCCAAGTAGGCTGCATTTCATTTATAATGATTCTTACATGAACCAAGAAGGCAAAGACATACTTACCCGCAGTTATATACAACATTGTGGATTATATTAATCCCACTTCTCTCATCGATACGTGGCAGAAAACACTCATCCATAACTGAGAAAGCAACAGCTGTCTTGGAGTTGCAATGTATCAAATGAGCTTTCTTTTTGGGAGGTGTAGCTAGGTTATCAGGAAAACAGCGAACCAGGCTCCAGGAAAATCCAGCCTCGATAGCATTCTTTACCCCAAGTAGCTTTCTCAGATGTTTATAAATCTGTGTTGTTTCAATGAACAGAGTAGTATTAGCGTCCATGAATTTCAACAGTCAAAGCAAACATGATCAACTAAAGAATAACAAATGCAAGATTTTATCTGTACAACATTTTCTATCACTAGTCAAGGTCATCTGAGCAGTAAACGCAAACTTCATGGTTCGTTATGATGTTAGGAGGTTGCATGTGGAACAACTACACATTCTAGAGACCCCAGTTCTGGGTTGCAAACTGTACAACATTCACCATAGCTAATGAGTGCAAGCAGGAGAATATCACTTCAACTGGATCAATGGGTGCAAATCCAGATGCCCAGGTCCATATGTACAGATTCCAGCACCTCCTGGAGATTCAACGTGTGATATATTCCCCACAAAAAGAAGCAACCAAAACATTATTTCACTGGATTAATGGCCACCAACTAGGTCAAGATGTGTACATAACAACACCCCTAACAGAAAAATTGTGCAAGCTTAAACTTAGTCCAATTTGTTGTGGACTGCTAATCAATCACATAGGTAATGTATTGCCATAAGAATAAGACTGAAGGGCAGCTACCTAGTGACCCAACAGACAACCTGATGCAGGCTAATGCCAAACAAGATCCTCAATTTCCAATAACAAATAAAAACATGAAATAAAATAAAATAGTTAAGTAACATATTATACCTTTCTACATCCTGGGCTGCAAAAGCAATCAGTTGAGGAACTGGATTCAGCTTTAACAGAGTCTTTCGTGGTTCCGGGTGCACAAACTTGGTGATCTGCAAAATTACTGTTTAAGATACTTCCCAAGCACAGAAGCATTTGTGTGTGTACCCATGCACGAGAGAGGGAGAAAGAGAGAGTTTGCATATATCAGGAGCCTTACATTTCCTTGAACACTGTAAACAAGAAAGTAACTCAGCAGAACATGTTGTTATTTCTTGGGTAGAACCACAAAACCTACATATACAGTTACGACAATGCCAATCACCAGAAGGCATCTGCAGAAGAAGTTGGCATAAAGCAAATATCACTGAAAGCTTGACAAACAACTCTGAGAGATACATATAACCAAATAAAATATCATACTAGATAACTAGCAAACAGCTATTCGAAAGAACTGACATGCTCGATCAAGAGGAAAGCTTTAAGCAATTGCATTATAACATGACTAGCATTTCTCAGGTAATTGTTGGAACAGTCAACTGTGTATTTTCAGAGGAACTGAAATAGTTTTGACACAACAGAGTGAGCGAGCAAACTAAAGAGAGGATGCACATTCTCCTCTACATTTATTACAAAATAAACAATAAGAGTGCGCTTGTATATAATATATCCGCATGCTTACCTTGATACCTAAGCAAGCCAAGTGAAAAGTTGAAGGACAGTTATCGCAGCAGAGCAAATTGCCACCATCACCACAAATGCCACAAGTATCATCATCCGGATCATCACCAGGTTCTACCTTGTAAAACCCTTTCTTTTCAGATTGTGATTGCTTCTTCCATGCATCAAGTAAGCATTGCGACAACGTAGCTCCACCATCTTCCAGAAAGATGTTTGCATAGGGCTGCTGCTCTTTTGAACCAGCATGAAGTTCAAACTTAGCAACTGTGAGAATCTTAGAGCAACATCCGCAGTGAATGCCATCCCTAGTAATTCTACCCTCCAACCTTGCCCGTGTGCCCTTCTTATTCATATATTTGACCTTTGCATCTTCAGAAACAACCCCCATATCTATCATCCATGATAAAACCGTCCGCTTCCATCGATAAGGAACATACCCATCCACGTTGTCTTCCATGCTATGAGTACTACCACGGACAAGAAGCGCACATCCCCTCTCTCCACTCCTTTGATATTTGTTTCCAGAACTTCTACCAGTAAAGATATCTTTGGAGTTTCTGCTTCTGCTGTCCTCGTACTTCTTTTTAGAAGCACCAAGTTCTTTCCTGGTCCTCCTTTTCACCACATTCCTCTGTAGCATTGCTAAATCATTTTTTGATATGGCATTACAGGCTGCATCTGCAACACCTGGTTCAAGATTGTTATGCTTCGATGATCTACCTGTATGCTTCTCACTTTTAGACTGCTCTTGGAACACAGCATAAGCCTTAGTGATTGACCAATAGCCAGTTCCTTGTGGAGAAACATAGACAGAGTCTTTATAATCTTTGCTTTTCCTGCGCCTTAGATCAATTTTCCATCCATTGTTTAAAAGAATGTCCTTTATCTGACCCCTGAGCTTCTGCTTCATTGTGTAACGAAGTCCTCCCCTTTCTTTCTTTATTCCATGCTTCTTGAGAGCAGGGCCAGATGTGTCCTTCTTGAGAGCAGGGCCAGATGTGTCCTGCAGATTAGTGACATTTGGTTTTGATTTCTTGGACAAATTTTCTGGTGACCTTTCATGATCAAGCAATCTTTTTTTCTTATTCTTCTCATCTTTCAAATTAAGTGAAGGCTGATGATGGCCTAATGAGGAGATCTTCAGTTGCGCCTTTGAATTTTGTTGTTTCATTCTCTGGCCCAAAGAAATCCCCACTACGCTTGGGTCACTTTTCCTCAATAAGATGGGGGAGACTAGTTTTTCTGTAGTGCTCTTCTCACTATTTGCATCCTGTTTTTGGGACTCATCAATGGTGCCACTTTTCTCCTTATCTTGTCTACAGCCATCGCTGGTTCTCACATCTTCCTTCATGTTTCTGGATGAAATCTTGCCAGCGCTAGTTTCTAGATTCACTGTGCAGTTCTTCAGTGCCTTGTCATCACCACTTTCCCTATCCACCTTGTTGCTCTTGGTTAGAATCTTGCCATCACTGGTCTCCCCAACCACTTTAATGTTCTTGGTGAGACGATTGCCATCACTGATTTCCTTGGCCACCTTATTGCTCTTTGGAAGGAGCTTTAAAACACCACTGTTCGTCAAAATCTTGCCATCACCAGTTTCCTCCACCTTAGCATTCTTTGGCAGAGTCTTGTAATCACCAGTTTCCCCTTCCACTTTAGCGTTCTTCAGCATAATCTTGCCATCACCAGTTTCCCTAGTCACCTTATTATTCTTCGGCCGGATCTTTAAAACACCGCTTTTCCCTTGCACCCTTATAACCTCCTGGTCAGCCTTCAATTGCGTTGGTTTCTCATGCTTCTGTGGCTCTGACCGTCTTCTCTCATTAACCAAACTCGATGCACGATCCTTGACCTTTGTGACACTGCTTACCTTCATCTCCACCCCACCTTTCTCATCAAGAACCCGCCCCGCCCTTACCTCCGGCTTCTCAAACCGCCACTTTGGGAACCCTGGTCGCAGCATTTTCCCTCCGGTTCCACTTCCGCCGTCTCCACCGCCACCACCATGGGCAGCCTCACTTCTGATCCTCTTCACATCAGGTTGTGAGCCGCTCCTATCCACTTCATCTCCCTTATTCTTGTCTGAACCACCTCCTTCTTCAGTAGACTTAACCCCGGAAATCTTCTCAGGACTGATAGTCACCGCCTTTTCCCCAGCCTGATCACCACCTCCTCGGCCGCCACCGGCATTGCCGACATCTGCGGCATCATCATCATCCTTGTGACGCGTCGAGACGAAGTACTCATCCGCCTCGGAATCGCTGGACTCCAGCACCAGCTGCCTCTTCCGGCCGGAGCCGGACCCGACCTGGGGCATGGGATTCACCTAAAGCCCCAATCTTTTCCGCTGCAAACACAAGCCGCCGCTATTAGCACCACACCACGCATCAAAAAAGAAATCCAGAAGAAAAAACTACACGAGCTAATCGAGAAGGAGATCAATCCAGGTCAGGACGGATTCCAAATCTAATCCACGCCCATCAATCCAATCCGAATACCTCCTGTTCGATCCGATTCGATTCGGAGGCAGGTGGAAGGAGGCCGGCCGGCCGACCGCCGCGTGGCCTCCCCGAACCTGCCCGCCGGCCGACCGTGCGCGCGAGGCGAGGAGGGTTTGGCGGGAAGGGGAGGCGCCGCCTCACCGCGCCTACGGGCCTTCTCCTCGCCGGAGACCCTCCCGGCTCGCGGCGCAGATCGGAAACAGAGGAGAGCACGATGGAATCGATAGAGTCGAGAAGGAGAGAGAGGTGCGGCCGGCTGGGAAAGAGAGAAAATATACTAACAAAGGGAAATTTAGATATATGCCCTTGCCGAATTTTATTACGGTTTTTTACTATAGTAGTATAACTTTGGCAACAGTGCAAATATCTCCTCATGATTCATCCCTTCTAATATGGAAGTAGTTAATGTTTGCCCCGGGCACTATATTTAGGCCAATTTTGATTTGTTTATGCCAAAATTTTGAATCAAATGTCTATAGCATCTCTAGGATTTTATTCACTTTCTTGTTCATTGCTTTCACCACTACAATAGGCGGTGACCTGACCACCAACGAATAAGTGTAAAGGAAGTATAAGGAAATAATCATGAGCGTTTCTCACAACCCTTGCTTATATCGTTCTCGGAGAAGTGTCTCTCGATAGGATTTAGATTGATGTCTCCATCCTCCATGGTATGGTTGATGTATGTAAGATATTTCTTGACAGAGAATCTTTGTCAAAAGAAGATTTTGATATCATTTTAGATCTAAGTACACAAATTATTACAATTTTAAATTAAATTTTGGAGTAATCACGTCTATTACTGATAGGTTAGTCTCAATACATGGTTAGAGTAAAAAGAATGAACTCAACCTAATTATCCATCGATGACTAAAATAATTATTGCACAAAACATAAATTGTTCACTATTCTCTCTATTTGAAAATATAAGATGTCCTTGTTTTCGCAGAATCAACAGTTGAAAATTTTGACTAATAATTGAACTAAAAATATATGTGTTTAGTGTCATGTATATAATATCATTATGTTAGTATTTAAAACTATTTTCATATAATGTTAATTTTATAGTTGTTAATAATATATAGCGAAAGAATTAATGGTCAAAGTATAACGTTAGTGACCTATAAAAAGCTAATACGTCTTATATTTTAGAACGGAGGGAGTATTATACATCTCTTACACATTTTATGTTTTTTATTTACTGAGGAGGATAACAAGGCAATTCTCAGTTGACACAATCACCATTGCTTAGGTTGTTGTTCTTCAGATAAATAAGAAAGATATCGACCCAAAATTGCTCTTTAGTACTAGTACAATTTTCATATGGTAAAGGGGGGTTATCACGAAAGTTGCGTGAGATTTTGTCTAGGATGCTCGCAGGATGATTTGTTTACCTTTTGTATTTGTCGCTAATGGAGTAATGGTAGTGTGCATGTCCTGTTAAAGCGTTTCGGCTTAAATGCAGATTTGATCTGGAAACTAAATTAAAATGGTAAAAGTTTAACTATGTAAATGAGATCATTAGGCAAAGACAGTTGTACGCAATTGTGCATCACACCATTTGTGATGTCTGTGTATGCTATGTAGTTTTTTTTTTCTTTTGCTTATGGTGCTAGTCAGAAATCTTGAGATTTATTAGGGCCTGTTTAGTACAACTCTTACTTCAAATGTAAAGCGGAGTTGAGAGTGACGAGAATGCCACTCCATCCTTGCAGTTTAATTTTCAGGAGCGGAACGGCAACTCCACTTTATATTTATTTAGGATCTGGAAAGTGTCTGGTATAGCTCTAACTTTATGAGACAAGAATTTTGGAGTAGGAACTATACCAAACGGGCCCTTAGTATATGAACACAGTTATTTTCTAGACCGCTCTCATTGTCTGCTTTTTGGTTTATCAGCTGCAACCAAAATTTAAATTTTGAAACTTAATTTTAGGTTTGATTTTGGGTTTCTTCGGTAGTCTATTTTCTAACATTGGCTTTCAAACCATGAATAATACAGTTATAACAATTTTACTCATAAATTATTTGTAATTGTTTTATTCATATCTGCACCACTTATCAGCTGTAGGTTGTAGCTCAACCAATAAGACATGTAAAATAAAGTATTATGGTGCTATAGCTGGCATTAAATGTATTTTATACCAGTTTGTTTCATTGGATGATGAAATGTATTTAAATGTCACAAATATACTGTTACTTATTACTTCAAAACTATGTGCATATTTTTCAAAAAAGTTGATAAAAACGCTCCCTCTAGTCATAAATATTTAATTTTTAGGATAAAAGTTCAGACAAAGTTTTTAAACTTTGACCATAATTTTATCTATACTTTCTAAAAGAAGACGATGATAGTTTTTTACCAACTCTATTATATATTTTTCTTACTAACTCTATTATATATTGTTTTTTACCAACAACTGTCACGTACTTTAATATTATATATTATGAAATATTTCTATATATTGGTTCTATCTTATTTCATCTCTAAAATATAAGTTGTTTCCAAACAATAGTAGCATGTCTATGATTCATATTTCTCCGTAGCAAAGTATGGTTATTTAGCTAGTATTAAAATAAGTTTATAACATTCGATAAGTTTATAATATTATAGTTGCACTTATCGAGATAAATTTACATATATCTTTTTTAAGTTTCTAAACTAAGTGTTTGAGAGATTATTGATGGATGTTTTAAAAGTCCGACTAAATCTTATTCTAAACGTCAAATAAATATTTATGACCGGAGCGCGTCCAGCGACTGCAAAGTCCTGACATAGCAATGTGCAAACTTACAATGTTCTTTTCAAATCACATTGCTGGTATTTTCGTTTGATACCATTCTCTCAAGATTGTGATTTCAATCGGCACGGCAAATTACGTTGGAAAGAAACACGGAGAGAAATATTACATTTTTAAAAAATAATCAGCACGGAGAGAAATATTACAATATGTGCAAATGGAAATGCAACTGATTATACATGAATAAATCAAAACCTGCAAGGTTAATACGATGAGCTAGATTTTACTCATTTTCCAAGCTGGAAACGAATGTTCCAGAACTCTAAGCATCAACTGCAGGCCTCTGCTAGAAACCAAAAATGGAAAAGAAAACCTAAAACATTTCCATTTTTATCAGCTCTGTCTCCCTCCAGGAGCCCAGGTAGGTATATTTCCAAATTCAGTAACATTGGATTCTGCTCTGTCTCCCTCCAGGTTGGTATATTTCCAAATTCAGTAACATTGTGTTCTCAGTGTCAACCGGCGACGCTGATTTCGGAATCGCATCAACAATAATCCACCAAATCAAAATGGCCATCGCTATCTTATGATGATGATTAGCAGCAGTATAATTATTCTTCTAGGGCGAGTAGAAAAGGGAAAAGAAAAGAAGATTTATAGATATCACTAATTAATTTTGCAAGGGTATTTGTGAAGCTTTGATAGGCTTGGGCTGACGAGGACAGGTTAATCAAGCAGCAGATGAAGAGAGATGTTGGGCTGTAGGGCCCAGAAAATGGCCCGTTTAGTTTCCAACAACCACACAAATTCAAGGCATGTTTGGAATTGGAACGGTTTGAGACTAGGGTCTTTTTTTGGCAGAGCCAGCTGATAGCTTTTATTTTATTTTTTGGATTCTGCCACCACACTTTCTTATAATGGGTTGAGAACTTAGACTGCATAGGGGGCTTCTGCTAATTAGAGATTCTGAGAGAAGTTACACTAGAAACTATCCTAAACAGTGCCTAGATATCATGCTGGTTTCCCAATGAAACTTGAGAAAATGCACAGATTTGGATCATGCTTCTTATAATTTTTAGTGTAAACTACCGTTAGCTTGAAATTTAGAAGGTATTACACCTCCTGATAAATACTACTCTCTCGCGAACCAGAAGAAAACACATCAAGGTTTAAACTCCTTTGGGCACCTTTTAAGTTAATGAAAGAGCTAAATCACATCTTTAAAAAGGTTAAGGAATCGCAATCTGTGCACTTAACTGCTCTACACAGATGTGCTGTCTGAGATCAAGAAGATTCCAATTAATTATTTGGTCCAAAGGCATGTGGGCGTGTGCATCTGTGGGGAATAATCCTCATGAAATTGGATGTACTAATCATGAATGCAACCATCATTATCAACTCCAATGAATGGATCCAGGGCACACTTTCGAACGTGTGATCAAATGTGACTAGTTGAAGTTGGAGTCTGCACCAATAATGTAGGATTTTGTTACTTCAAGATAAAACCAGAATGCTCATGTGTTGTGACTCGTGAGAACTGAACTATATGAAGTTTGATCAAATTGCTAGAGGTAACTTGAACATCCTCACTCCTTAGTCACTCATTCATGGTAGTGGGACAAGAATTTACTGGAGCCCAAGAAAACCCATGTGTAGACAATAAGTTTTTTTTTATAACACGGAAGACATATATGCACACACCATTGTACATGCACTAATGCACACTGCACTCAGACATTCGGGAACGCATTAACATGCCACTACACACATGTCAGCTTCTACTTTTAAAGACCGAAAACCTTTCATGTATTAAGCACCAAATCTTTAGATTAGTAGCTTGATACATACATAACATAACTGGTACCATTATATTTATCATCATAAAGTCTTACATCACTTAGTCAGTACAAAGGGGTCACCCACATAGGGCTCTAAATAGGCATAGCCAACTGTCTTACAATAAACTAGCAAAAGAGATAAGGTGAGATAGCGGAAGCATAAGCAGCAACTGCCCTGCATTTGTCCATATGCACTCGACTAGCAACTTGGATCCTATGGTGCCTCCTTCGGTTCTTCCTCCACTGGGTAGTGCTCGCACGGTTCACCGTCGACATCTATTTCTAAAAAGGAGGATTAAACAATGGCGAGTACTTAGAGTACTCGCAAGCCACCACTAAAACATGAATTGATTCTCACATGGTTTAAGGGAGGCATAGGGTTATTTGCACAAAACTAGTTTTCACAAATTATTTCACAAGCCTAAGATCTAACCATTTTATTAAACACTTATGCTAATATTCAAGTAATTTATCCAATCATGAGGGTTCTGTCCACCCTGCCAAGCTCCACTTGGTTCGGTTTACCCTCATGTTTATTTCTCCAACTATTGTCTAAATCCACTTTCCTGCATTCTTGGTAAGTTTCCATATCCATCCAAAGTTATAAAAATTTAGAGTTTGTCAAGACAAGTACAAGTCCCGGTGCTCCTTTAACCGCGAGCATGACTATTCGAATAGATTGGTTTCACTCATACTACAGTGGACGCATACTTTACCTACAATCTGTTACACACCCAACACATGAGACTTGCCACAGTTCAATTTTTCAGATCTTCTAGCATTGCGGTACCCGCTCCAAAGACTATGAACCCCATGCACCCCCTAACACTCCAAATTCCACTTTACCAGTGGTGTGAGGAGTCTTGGACACAGATGTATCAAGGAGAGGGAAGCAAAGATTCATTTTATTCGACATGTCAATTACACCGCACTCTATCCTCTTTCTTCTAATACATCACACCACAGTGAACAGAACCAGCCATGACTGGGGTGCCGCCCCACTAGAATCACTTAGTCCACTAGGTCTATGCCCATACGAGAAATACGGTCGTACCAAGGTTGGCGCTAACCTTTTCCAGAAACCACCCAAATCAATCCATGCCGCCCCGGTCGAAATTATCTTTTGTCCTTTAATTTTTGGTTTTCGCAACAAAGTTTTACATGTGTCTTCCAAGTGGCATTTCATGTCTCCACTCACATAAAATAACAATCGCTCCCTACCTGGAATGACTATCCCCATCCCAACATTGTCATATGTATATGAGAAGTCTAGTAAGCAACACTAAGTATTGTCAATAATTGACTCAAGGTTACAAAATAGCATACGGCATGAAGGGACATGGCATCAATATCAGTGGAGGTTTAAACGGAATTTAGGTATGTAATTTTAATATAGCATACACTTTTATCTATAAATAAAATATTTTTGCATTAGGTACAATATGTTCAAGGAGAAGGCGTGGTGACTTGCATTGCTCGGTTACGGCAACTTCCTCCTTGGTGCCAACTGGTTCGTCGTCGCAAATGTACCCTAGTTTGGTAAAATGACTATTCAAACTCGTGCTCTAAACTAATTAATAGGAAATAAATATATATAAAGAAAAAGGGAAAAACAAACCAGTGCCATTGGGTAGATCTTGATTTTAGACAAACTTTGGTGAAGTTTCACTTGATTTGGACTTAGTATGAGTGAGATATTAGCTTTTGAATATTCAAATTTGAATTAATTCAAATTAATTGCAAAAAGATACTGTTGGAATATCCTATTCATTATCTAAATTATTTTCCTTAAAAAAATCCTTCTTTTGTCACTGACAGGTAGGTCCAGAGAAAATTTAAAATAGTTTTTCAATGGCAAAGGCCTCTATCACTCATAGGTGGGGCTGTGTCATAGTTGACGGGGTCAACCCAACTGGTTAATGGCCCGGGGCCCACATGTTAGTGACTCGGGGGTCTAGCCAAGGGATTAGACATGTTTTAGGTGATAGGGTCAACATGTCAGTGACACATTTCTTTAAACCGGTTTTAGTTAGATTTTACTAATGACCGTGGCCCACATGTCATCCTAATAGATTAAGAATGTTAACTTAATGACGGTCATTAGCGTTATAAGCTAGGGGCCCACATGTCAGCCGCGGGGGGGTGTTTATCTCCTTCCTCTCTTTGCCCAGTGCGGAGCGTGAGCCCACGCGCTTGGCGCGCAGCGCCGGTGGTTGTGGCGGCTCGGCGAGGGCCCGAATGAGGTCGTGGACTGTCGGGGTGCTGGTCCTCCCTGTCGGCGAGGTCCAGGGCCTCGATTGCCCACGGCGGTTCGGGTTCTCGGGACGGTGGGCACGGTGTGGGGGAGGACAGGGCTGTGGCGGTGCAGCGATTCCTGCGATGCAGCAGCGCAATCGCGCAAAATCCCACCGATGAGAAGACTAGGGCGAGAGAGAATGTAGCCAGCGAAGGTGCTTACCGTGCGACAATCGGGAAGCGGCACAATCCTGTGTTGTGGTCATGGCGGTGGCGAAACAGGGCACGGGCGTCGATGTTGAGCCTGTGGTTTGTCTGGGCAGCGGCGTCGGGGTAGTCGCCTCCTTGCTCCTTCGGCAGTCGTCTCCTTTTCGAGTGGCAGCACGATGTCACGGTTCCCTCGAGCTCCGATGGTGTGGTGTGGTGGTGCGGTGGCTCAGCTCGAGCGCAAAGCGGAGCAAATGTCGGGGGAAGGCGACAGGGTGGCTCTGGTGCTCTGGGTGGTTGGGGCGGTGCGAATGGTGAGGCGGTTGGCCTCCTCTTTTATAGGTATGGGTGGCGGAGCTGTTGGGTGGTAAGGGTGGCAAGGACGGCATAGGAGTTGGAGTGGTCAGGGCGAGGACGATGGTAGGGCAAGGACGGGTTGGTGGCGGTGGCAGGGGCACGTGGGGGAGGAGATGGTTGATTCCCAATCGGTCCGTGGTGGGTGCCGTGGCGCGGGTGACCTTCGGACTGACGGATCAAGGGAGGCAGTGACATCGGCGAATGGCGAAGCGGTGGAAGCTGGGGTGAGAGGACGGGTCAAGGCCCGTAGGTACAGGGCTATCGTCATTGGCGTGGGTGCGGGTGGTGGCCTGTGCAGGCGGGTAGAGGGAATCAGTTGGCCGATGCAGGGTGTGGGACGGAAGAGGCCGGGTTCCATCGGGAGTTGGTGGTCGATGGCGACGGGGCAATGAGGCGACACGTCGCTCAGTTCACCGGTTGCTCGGCCGTTCCAGGGTGGGAGACGACCGCGCTGGTAGGCTCGCGCGGGTGTGCGTGCCATGACAAGCAGGTGTGGTCGAGCAAGGTAGTGTTCGGACGGGCGCCTGCGTGGAGGGAGGCGGACAGATGGATGCAGCGGCCGCCTCGGGGTACCGTCCCCGGCTGGGCCGCGAGGTGGGCGGGGCGCGAAGAGAGTCGCTGGAGAAGGAAAGGGCTGGTGGACTGGCCCAGGTTGGCGGCCTGGAAAAGAAAACAGAAAAAGGGAAAGGATTAGAGAGGGGTCATCTAGGCCCGCTAGGATTCGGCCCAGGGAGAGATGGGGAGTTGGTTTCTTCTTCTTTTTCTTTAAAAACAAATTAGAAAATGGATTACTTTATATATATACAATTACGGTTTCTTAAATAACTTATTCCTGAATTGGACTTTGGAGCAATTTAAATTTATATTTGAATTTTGGCACTGGCATAAATCAAAATAAATTCCAGGAGACCCAGCATGATGCAATGTTCGAAAAGTTTTTGACGGTTACGAATTTAGTTTCTGTATTTTATTTTCAAAAATTTCAAGATGTTACAACAATCTTACCACACATAAACATCGGGAATGCACCCCCTAGCATATCCTAGCATCACTTAAAATCCTATTAAAAGCACAGCTACATGCACGCAATATTTATAAGCACTAGGATTTTAACCCTGGTTAGTGGGGTCATAACCACAACACTGCCCATACTTTCTGTGTAAATAATAAGTCTAGCCGGCTATTTACATAGATTTTCAGCAATTGAATAATGCTCGAACTCCATGGGTACGTCCTTACTTTACTGTAGGATGAATCCATTATGCTTTATCTTCATGCAAACTATTTTGATAGATCATACCTTCTAATATTATTAGGCTCGCTCTAAACTTACCAGTATTACATCATATTATAATAATTGAAGCATAAATTTATATAACTTATATGACATCGTATGTGTTAAACTAAATCTATGAAGAGAAGAAGAAAAAGAAAAAGGACAGCAACAGTAGCCATCACGGTGATGGAACTATTGTAGAATTTGGTAGGGGTGGTTGGGCATTGCAGGCAGCGTCGGCGGCCATCCGAGACATGATAACGAACAAGGCATCGCCAACCGTGTACATTCTCGGGTGCACCCAGCTCGCACCATTCCCGCCATCACCACTGCCCGCCACGCCCACTCCCGCCGCCACCAGTGTCCTCCACTCTCACCCGATTTCTACCCAGTTGTTCGATACATGGGCCCCATGTAACCCGACCCCATCTGTCATTGACTCACACCTTCCTCTCACTCGTAGGCTGTGTAAGGCAGGGTCTAGTTGCCGCGACACTTTACAGAGCCGCAACCGCCACGCGTCGCCCTCCCATTGGCTCGCTCCTCCTCGTCGTCTCCACCCACCCACTCTTTATTCCCACCTCTCCCTTTCCCCTCTCCATTTCGACGCCCACACGCATCGCCGAGGAATTTCTCCGCTAGGGTTTCGCGGATCCGGCGTCGGCTAGGGTTTCGAGTCGGTGGAGCCCCCCATGGCCTCGCCGGCGGCGGCGGCGAAGGCGAAGGCGGAGGGGGAGGGGGAGGCGGGGGTGACGGCGACGGGGGATGCGGTGAGCGCCGGGTTCGCGGAGCTGGAGCGGCAGCAGCAGCTGCTGGCGAGCTGCACGCGGCTGTACAAGCAGCTGGAGGAGCACTTCTCCTCGCTGGAGCGCGGCCTGGCGGCGCGGTCGGACTCGCTCCGCCACAAGCGCCGCGCGGCGGAGGCCCGCGCCTCCCGCGCCATGGACACGCTCCGCTGCCGCGAGGCCTCCATCGAGGGCTCCGTCTCCCGCGCGCTCGAGCACCTGGACGAGCTCGCTGCTGCCTCGGCGGCGGGCGGGGAGGTGCAGTCCGACGCCGCGGGGGTCGCCGAGAGCCTGAGGGCGCTGTGCGCCAGGATGGACTCCGCGGGGTTCTTCGGGTTCGTGGTCGCGCGGCGGAAGGAGGTGGACGTGCTGCGCGCCGAGATGCCGCCCGCTCTCAAGTGCTGCGTGGATCCGGCCAAGTTCGTCATGGACGCGGTCGCCGACGTGTTCCCGGTGGACCGGCGCGAGGTGAAGAGCCCCACCGACCTGGCCTGGGCGTGCGTGCTCATCCTTGAGGCGGCGGTGCCGGCGCTGGCCGACCCGGACCCGGAGATTGGGGCGGCCAGGCCCCTGGTGCCGCGGGCGGCGAGGGAGCGCGCGCGGGAGATGGCGAGGGAGTGGAAGGAAGCGGCGGAGCGGAAGGGTGGAGTGGAATGGACCAAGCCGCCTGACGCCCACGCCTTCCTGCAGCACGTGGCGACCTTTTCCGTGGCGGAGAGGGAGGACCGGGGGCTCTACCGCAGGATTGTGGTCAGCTTCTCATGGCGCCGACAAATGCCCCGCCTTGCGCTCACCCTCGGTCTTGAAGAAGACATGGCTGGTATATGCTTTCTTCTTGCTTGCCGCTGTGTTTCTTGTTGCGTTTTTGGACATTGTTGTTGCTAGTTCTTCAGGGGTTATGTGTATCAAATGGTGAAATGGAGGACCGTAGTTAATTGGCAGGTTGCCAAGTGTAGAATCGTGTAAATTGGCCTAGATCTAACATTTGGTTGGCATGAAACTGTAGATCATAGTAAGTAGTCCAACAATAAGTAAAGGGATCTGCAAGATGAAAAAATATCTGCTTTTTGGTGCCAATTACTGCTAAACTGGTCATTACCGTGTAAGGGTATGGCCACACTATGATTAGGATGGGGTATGTTTTTGGAGTAAACCACTTCTTTTGCTGGGATGGCTGGTAACTGTCATAGCCACGTGCTAGAAAGGTTGTATAGTGTTTTGTCAAGTGGCTAAGGATAACTGTGTCTTGTGTCCAGATCACCATCATTCTTAGTGGAGCTTGTCTATGGGCTATTACTTTAAACTTTAGATGTCGTCAGGTTCTTGTGTCTACAGTTCTGTTTGCTTAGAGTGAAAGGCAGATTCTGTTCTGCAGTATCGTTAACATCACGTTGCTGGACTTTTCCAGTGCCACACATCTTCCTGCAGCTCCAGGAACAGCCTTCTCTTATTCCAATGCCTATCACATTGTATTGATTTACCATGCTGCTACAACAATGATTTTTTGTCGTCCTTAATTGTATCTAATTAGATCTGTGTTATTCTTTGTCCTTGCTTCCAAATCCATGGTGTCGATAGTTCTGGGCTTTTTTGTCCTTGTGGCCTTGTGGGTACCTCTGCTGATACATACCTAATGCTTATGTATGTACTGTTTTCCATTTCCTTGGTCAAATGTTCGAATGGTGCTTGATAACTAGTACTCAATCATGATCAAGTTCAGAGTTAAGTAGACTAGTGATTACATTTTTTGCAGATATTATTGAGGAACTAATTGCTAAGGGGCAGCAACTTGATGCTGTGAATTTCGCATATGAGGCTGGTCTTCAGGAGAAGTTCCCCCCAGTTCCTCTCTTGAAGTCATGCCTCGCGGACTCGAAGAAGATGTCATCCACCGTTTCAGATAATTCAAGCACTAGCAGTGGTCAATCTGGGGTACGTTTATTATCAATCCTACACTATCTTTTTTAACCCTTAGCGCTAGTGAATTCAAATTAGCAAATCATCTCAAACTGCTGCTGTTAATAATGGCAAGATTCTCTCTCTGCAACCTGAGAACTGCAGTCATGTCTCATATTTCCTATTTAATAGACTATTTTTTGGTTCATTTGATGGAATCTGATGCTAGTTACCTTGCAGAGCAATGCAAACAAGAAAGAGCAATCTGCACTGAGGGCTGTTATAAAGTGCATTGAGGACCGCAAACTGGAAGCTGAGTTTCCACTGGAGGATCTTCAGAGGCAGCTTGAAGAACTGGAGAAGGCCAAGACTGAGAAGAAAAAGGCGACTTCAAGTGCATCCAGCGTGTAGCAGCGGCCCTGCCACTAAGCGCATCCGAGCAAGCAATGGAGGCCCGATGCCTCCTGCGAAGGCAGGTCGTCTTACTAACAATGCTTGTGTGTCTTCTACCCCGGCTGCCACCACATTTGTCCGCTCCCCCTCTCACACATCATACGCCACAGCCTCTCCTTATCCTTATGATAGGCCGGTTGGTCATGGCCTCTACTGTAACCAAAGCCCAACAGCAATCAGGGAGCCATATGTCTACCCAGCCAAGGAGGTAACTAATTTTGCCCCAGGTTTGCCATACTCTTCCCCTCCCATGAGCTATCCCCACGCCTATGGCGGATACAACAATGGACTGGGAGCTTACAACAATGGAATGGCACCGGCCTTCCACCAGGCTTACTACCGGTAGGATCAGTCAGGAAAGTCGCTGATGAATGACATGACAATAACTGATGATGTCGACGAAAATCCGCACAATGGCCCTATTTTGTAGTGACTGACTACAACGGTAGGTTGGGTATCTCATCTTATCTGTGCTTACTTAAGTTACCACTACTACTAGATGCACTCTGCAATGTGTTAGGTTCTCTCATGCCTAGATCACTACTTTGTACTACTAAGAAACCTGGATGTAAATTATGTATGTTTTCATTGAACTGTACTACTGCCTTATGTAATTCTGTTCAGAAACAATGAAAACCCCCCCAAAAAAACTATCATGTAATTCTTCAGCACTTGATGGACCACTTAATCAAAGACAATTCTTAGTTTAGCTATGCCGTGTTGTGTTCATTTGTTCTTTTCATTGCTTTTTGTACTTGAGATTGATGGTGTTTGGTACACGCATTTATTGTTAGTGTTACTTAGCTGTAGTGCAGCTGGAGCTGGTTTGGTAGGGGCAGCAAGGTTAGTGAGTGATCATGCTCCTCATGTCAATCCATAATGTTGTGGGGTATGGTCACATGGCTCGTGTCCGGAGGCATATGCATGCGTGTGCTCACTTGGGATTGATGCATGCATGTCGCCATGTGTTGATAAATTAGCTCCTGTACTTTGTTTTGTTAACCGTTTATGCTAGCCATGTGTTGATAAATAGCTCTTGTACTTCGTTTTGATCACCGTTTTTGGTAGTGATATCTGCCTTTGTTAACAGTGTGGACAGTGTGGAGTAAAGCACTGTCAGTCTGGTTTTATGAAGCTGTACTGAGAGTTTTTCAAATAGTGATTCAGTCCTGATGGGTTGCATCGGTTTACAGTTTTTGGTTTTTTTTTTCGTGCCGTGTTTTTCAGACCAATGTTGATGAGCATATTAGCAAATCTTTTCCACAAGTGTTTCTCTTTTTTGGAGCACGTTTTGGGAAGATATTTTTTCATACAGTTATTCTAAATTGCTTATTCGATCTTGATGAGTTGCATCAGTAATGTTTTTGTAGTTCTCATACCTGACAGTTTTCCAGGCCTTGTTCATAAGCATCGAACCAATTTCTTTTTCCCAATATTCTCTTTTTTCTAGATTCTGGAGTATCAGGAGGTATGTGGATTACGGCGCAATTTCAGTCATGGACTCTCAAAACGATCATCAAAACAACAAACAAAACTCAAGGGCGAAACAAAACGTCAAGTCTTCTGTCCACTTCTTCCTCTTCACATCACGTCCTGAATAAGAAAGAACAAAAAAAAACATCTTTACTTAGACAGGGACTCTTAAATTTCTACTGAGAAGTCAAGTCTAGCTAAGGGTAAAATAAGTTTCTCGGTACCCACCCATCAGCATCTGCAGTGACTTTAGAAAATAAACTCCATTTTCTTCTCAGAAGAGGACATAGTTACTCTTCTCTCAAGTCTTTAGTTTATAATGCGTATGACATAAATATCAGCATCGTTTAGGGCCAAAGAGAAAAAGAAGTAAAGATAACCAGACATTGTTTCGCTTTCGCTTCACAGAGAAAGTAGCCAGGGGAAAAGAAAAAGGAGAGAGATCCTAGACCTTCATTTCTGTTCAGAAAAAGTCGAAAATGTCACAATCTCACCATTTCAACAAATACTTCTATAGTTGCACAAAAAGAATGGACATCAATGAAGAAGTAAAGATGAAGAAAAGAAAATCTGCTGCAACACATTTACAGGACTTCATGGACAAAAGAAAGATCGTAAAGTGGGAGAATAGTTCAGAGCCAACTGGCTTTAGCTACCACTACCGTCCTAGTTATAAAAACATGGGTACACAACAGATGCAGATTGTTCATTCTCCATGTACAACTATTTGAATTCAAGAAAATGATTGCTCAAGGAACCTAGCACTTCAGCATCAACCTAGCACCATACACATCCTCCGAGTCACTAACATCAGACTATTGCTTAGCTCGCTGCTATCATGGTAAATACAGAAAAGGTAAAAAAAGGTTGCAAGTTGGTCAGCACCCTTACATCCTCAAGTTTTAGAGGAAAAGAATCAAGTATCATATTCTGCCTATAGTCTTTGAGGTAACACCCACTAGAAGTTAGCTAGTTTGACAAGCAAATTGAGCATCTTGTGAAAGCAAAAGATAGGATGAAAAGGGAGTGAATATATCAGAACAAGACTAGAATAAAGTTGACAACAAAATCTAGGACTATATATGCCAGCAAGTGATAGGGTGTAACTCTACTAGTCTAGAGGATGCAATAATTGCATTTTGTATGAAACACAAGCATGTTCCTGCTGTAATATATGTAGATTAAACTGGATGTGGTGTTTGAATGGATTGATTGATAGGTACCAGCAATCCAAAAGAAACAACACATACATAAGATTGTGACCGGCTTAACATATAGACAAACGACAAGAAAATGAAGACTTGATTGAATCAAACCATGACCCCTTAACCGCCAAATGCAACACGGTTTTCATTGATTTAACACAATAGATGGACATACTAACTGAACGTGGCAGGTAACTGCAGTTAAGACACTGAAAGCACTGATACATCTCAATGGACATGAGATCAAGAACATGCTCACTTCCAGTAGACCTTCTGATCAAGCAGATCACTGGTTTCTAATCGGACAAGATCAAAATACTAAGACATAATCATTCACATTTAAATATTACCTAGCTAGTTGAACTACACCAGATGCTGTTATGCTACTTCATGCTTAATCTACACATGTAGCATCATACTGAAACTAATTTTTTCGCAGCTGACTCCGACTCGGACAAGATTAGCAAGATGAACTGCATGATCAGATCAGGCATAGCCAGAGCGCACTCAGAGCAAATAGTGATTCATATACATTATTGTTACTCTTACTGCCATGTTATTACCATACAAATATTAAAAACAGGCGAGCGAGCAAAATAGTGGAGTTACTGATGCTCAAGTATACTATACAAGCAGCAGGACGCTCTCGACGCCGGCGCCTCCAAGCACGGCGGCTCCTCCATCGCCATCGTCGTCAGGGGCGGCAGCACCCTTGGGGACGGTGACGACGAGCTCGCCGTTGGTGTAGGTGGCGGTGGCCATGGCGGGGAGCGTGCAGGGAGGGAGGCGGAAGCGCCACCGGTCGAGCTCGAACGCCGCGGCGCCGTCGTCGTCGTCGCCGCCGACGCCCGCGGAGATGTCCCGCACCACGACCTTGGTGACCCCGGGGTGGATCTCGACGGCGTGGGCGCTGGCCCCGGACGGGGTGAACCCGTCCGCGGCGGCCACGAACCGGAGCGCCGCGCCGTCCTCCTCCACGGCGACGTCGGCGTCGGCCGCGAAGGGGAGCTCCAGCACCTTGGCGAAGATGTGCGGCAGCCGCCGCAGCTTCTTCCCCCCGGCCAACCCCGCCGCCGCGGCCGCCGCTACCCCGCAGGACCGCTGCACCGCGATGGTGCGCTTCCGCGGCGCCGGGTGCACCCTCATGTCGATGCAGCAGGGAGCCTCGAAACCCTAACCCTAGAAGGGGGCGCGCGCGCGCGAGGGAGTGAGGAGGGGAGCGGGAGATCGGAGAGGGGGTGTGCTTTGAAAGTCGCGCTGGGGATTCGGAGGTGGTTTGCGCCTTGGGGAAAACGGGGGAGGAAGACGAGGGAAGCGTTGGTGGTAGTGATGCGGTGGATTCTGGTATTTCTTGCTTCTTTTTTTTTTCTTTCTAGTTTCGCTTTTTTAAGAGAGGATTAAAGGATTGGGGAATTATGGATGCCAAGATTAAGATTATTATAGTTTGATTAATTAAGGATTAATAAGACTGGTCGCTTGTCAATCTCTTTTTCTCTCAAAGGATATGGGGATTATTGTTGACTCTCCTAGGGTCAAGGGAAAACTGTTGATTTCGATAACAAGGTTAGGGCTCAGTGGTGCATAAGAATTTCACAGAATTTGATCATTTCTAAAATCCGTTACATTAAAGGATGGAAGTAGTATGATTTTTCTATATATATATATAATAGGTTTTGAGGAATTGAAGGGGGGGCTTAGCTCTTGGTTGCTGACTGAGATATACGAAAATTTCACGGTAAATGCATAAACTAAAGCCTTGTGCTTTTTTTTTTTCAGCACAAAGTGATCCTTAAAAAACTAGTAGTTATTGTACGCCTTGAGGGGGTCTTAGCTCTTGGCTGTTGACTTTGGCATATCTGAATTTCACGGTAAACCATTAAGAGGAATTCTTTTCAACACGGAGTGATCCCTTGTAGTGGTAATTGTAGCTCGTTTGCACCTGTTGATATTGGCTGAGATTAAACTCTGATATCTTCTTGGAAAAAAAAAGAGAGAGGAAGAGATATTGAAATGTGATAGGCAATTGAAAAGAAAAGGAGAAACAAAAGGAAGAGACGATGCCTAGGCCCTGGTCAGGATAGGATAAGAAAGCACACACACGTAACGTGTGCCACCGTTTGTCCTATCCACGTCCTCGCGGGCCCACCGGTCAGACATCACCCTCCCTTCCCGAGTGGTGGGCCCCACTGCGCCATGGACCCTACATGGTAGTGACTGGCACGGAAACTCTGATCGCGATTGGCTACTGTTTAACATTTTAGATGCTCGTTAAAAATATTTTTACGCACGCTGGACTTTGTGTAAACATTTTATAATTTGTATGAATGAACAGCTTAAGTCTCCTTCAAAAAATTAAACTAATTCGTGTTTTAAATTCTTACGCATTAAGCATTAATTTTCAAGTCCACCTTTTTTTAAAGAAAAAATATCTGTGTTCCAAACAGTCCTAGTTTTGACCATTGACATGTCAAACCACACCTCTCATAAAACTAGATAAACTCCAAACACATTTTTCTACAGCCAGTGATTACTAGTACTAGGTGGTTGAAGATATACACGTAGAACAATTGATAATTTGTAGTTTGATCACCGCTTAGCCAAGTCATCAGCATGTAGACACCTTGGCAATTGATTATGATATCCTCTCCAAATGCCATAGGCTTGACTCGTCACTTGTCACCATCAAGGTTTCGCATGGCGGCAACCATTAATAATCAATATACAAACAAAATAATACCACTAGTACAACTGCAACTGTAATCAAATTCATAGTTTCATTCATGATAGTATTTGTAGTTTAGACTTGTACGAACATATGAAGTGGCAACGATCCAGAACAGGTGAGCGGAAAAGGCTGTATCAGATCCAAAAATTCGGATCGGAATACAATCTCCAGCCTTTTGTTATCAGGAAAGCCACGAAATAATGCATCTAGTAGTTGACCCCACATATGCAACGAAAGCAATAAGTTGGTCAGGATCCGTCATGTGCCGGAATAATCCAACCGTGCTGATTAGATGAGCACTTAAAAGTATGGCAAACCAAACACTGGGATGCTGACATTATGGCATATGTCTACAAGGTGCCATGTACAGTACGATTAAATATCCAGCTGATAAACTGGTGAAAAACATGATGTAGAGGTGATGTTGACAGAAACCTGAATGCTACAAGCAAATTATGCTACACTACTATTTCTCATTTCCTAGTGGCCTACAGAACTACAAGAGCAACATTTGTAAATACCTTGTAAATATCCTTTCCTTTTTTTAATATAGTGCACTAGGTGCCTCTCCTGCTGTTTTTTTGTAAAACAAAAAACTACAAGAGAAACCCAAATGAAAATACTCTCTGTTAACTCAAGAGCTCTTGGCTTTGAGTCTGCAATACCACGTTTGATATCAGGCATGATGCATCAACTAATTAACCCAATGCTTAAGCTGGCGAGAAAATGTAAATAATATTTTTAACACACAGGAGGGCATATATCCATGTAAATTCGTAGTACTGCTTTTTTGAGGAAATTCATAGTAATTCAAACTGTATAAGAATGACAGGATTGCTGACGGAGAAAACAACTATGACCTTTTAGGATTGTAGTCATGATGCAATAGTAAACCGATGCTAGTTCGTTGGAAGTGCAGATAAGTAGAGGCACAACATATACTCAAAAGGAGAAATATGTAATGAAGCTTTCAGGTTAACTGTTTGTGATGGCAAACATAGAATTATCTTGTATTCAATGGCGAATAAATTGGAACCTTATTCCATGTTAACCTCAGAGCAGAGGTCAAAGGAATTACAGTTTCACAAGGACTGTCTTGTCACCGAAGAGGCAAAAAAATTCAGTGATGTTGTAATGCATGCTACATTTCTATTGTCTTTGCACCCTTTTGTCCATATATATGCTTGTGATTCCTTTTGTTTTAGGCCTAATGAAATGCATCACATTCACTTGCAAAAAGGATGTTAGCAGAGTCTGATACTGTATTACAATTTCATACAACTTCTTGCAGGACAAAATGTTGGATTTTCTTTGGCATAATACATTCATATTCTTAAGGAATTGATTGACTCATTGTTCAACCACAACTGTTAACCCCTCATCTACTTTTCATGGGGTTAAATCAGCAACATAAAGAGTACACAAATTACAACACTTGCTCAGGACACATGGGCGTATTGCAAATTAGATTTTGGTATACGTGCTAAGCTATAAAATGGAAAAGGAGAAAAAAATATGATGTACCTGTATTGTTTAGCATTGCAGCTCATTTTCTGATGATCTTGAATCATGGTACCAGTGCGCAAGTTAATGGTCAGACTCAAAAAAGTTTGACCTCAATGATGAAAGCAGTGGCCAATTGAAGCTATCGACAGTGTGAGTTCATACTTTCCCTGCAGATTCATTCAACTCCAAGACGATGGGGCTGTATCTGAGTTGGACAGGGAGCTAGGACACATGAAGAGATATCCTCAAGTCAATTATGTTTTGTTTCTCCGTCACCTGCATTACCTGATTCCTCTGGAAGGAGACCTAGAAGAGGCAGAGGCAGCAGTGCACTGAGATTACAGATGACAATCAAGAGAGGTAGATTCTTAAAGCTGTCCTTAGTGACTCCAAAAAGCTGAGTTAGACCAGCACCAACTAGACCACCGCTAACACTTCCAGCATTAGAGATGGACATCAAAGTGGCAAACAGAGTTGCTTCCATTCCTGGTGGACACAATTTAGCTGCTAACACCAAAACTGGCATAAATGAAGCCTACAAAACAATTCAGATGACTTGAGATTACATACAGGGACAGAAATTTAGGAAAGGAGGACATATTAAAGCATAGGTCTAAAACGAGACGTTGATATCTAAACCATCTTGATGGTTAGGGTTTTAGGGAACATTGGCACATAAGAATGCCCTCCTCAGAAGTGGTTATTATACTCCTCTCCTGACCCACAAAAGTGAGGTGAGTGTATAGTCAATAATTAACAAAAACACCCTGGTCATTTTGCACACAAGCCAGCACTGCTGATCCTCAACCAGTCAAGCGCAGTTACAGGCACAAGAAAGAAGGCATTGTGTTCCATCTCACTATGCAATCAGCAATTGCAGTAAGGTTTCATACCTGACTTAGGACTGTAATGATTAACGAATCCCCAATAGAGAACCATTCATCACTGATTCCAAACTGCCGATTAATCCCAGTAACAAGAAGAACCTGAAGATATACACCAGTCCATTAAAGAAAATCAAAACTAATAGAAGCAGCACTGAAATAAATAGAACCAAAAAGCACCTGTGTCATTCCAAGGGCTGAACCTATGATGGTTGTCACCAGGAAGATTTTCCTTAGAGGAACCGCCTTTAGAAAATAGTTGTAAAGCCCAACACCAAGCAATGAAGCAATAGATGTAACAAGCTTTACACGTCCTAGGAATTCTGGCGTGAACCCAAGCTTATTTGTGCTGAATAACATTAACATAACATGAAAATTCAACCATTTTAAATAAGCATCACAAAAAGAAACAGCTAATCATGCACAAATTATTCATAATGAATAGCAAATACGCTAGAGCCTACAGGATTTAAAATGCTGTTCCTATCTGGTGGCACCAAGATCCAACACAAGTGCTGAATCAGAAAAACGAAATTTGATCTCACAAGACAGATATTTTTAAACTGCAAATACACTAGTTTACTGTCTACTACAGAGGGATGGAATACAACGAATACTACCACTTCATTGGCATGTATGACAAGTATGCTCTGAATTAAGTTAGCAAGAATCGTCACTCACTTGTTGCATAAAGTAGTTTTTCATTTGACATCCTCTGTATGTAATACCCTATGACAAATAAATTGCTCCGATAAACATTAGGTAGAGTAACCGTCCAATAACCATCTACTGTTAGACCTTTCTCCTAAGACATGAGAGCTTTACTTACTAAATTTACAACCATCTCCAGAACAACAGTCAAAAGGACTCAAAGTGCTTCACAAAAAGATATCATCATGGTGGGCTACTATTGTAGTTAGTTTGATACAATGATACTTACATGAAAAAAAACATAGCGGAATCCGACTTAGGTGTTGCTTGCCAGAGGAATATAAACAAGGTGGGCAAGAAAATGTTAGGTTGCTTTACTGAAGTCCAAAGCTGCCGGATATGCTGCTTAGAGGTCTCAACGAATCCTGAACCAGAGTGTGACATAGCACGTTCCCCTGAAGATAGACGGTGCTCATTTACAAGAACTGCAACAGCAGATGTCATCAGGGGTAAAAAAGCTGTAACACCAAAGACAAATCTGCGTTTACAGGAATACTTCCATCAGTGGACTGCACTAAATACAGGATGAGCTGCAGTAGATTCAGCGATGCTGTTGGACAAACCTTACTCCATAAGTATCCACAAGTGAACCACTGAAATATGCACTCACTATTCCTCCAAAAGCTGAGGATCCCCAACATAGTGACTGGAGAGATCCAGATGTACTCTGTGATTCGCCACGAGCTCTCTCAACAACCATAGAATCTACCACCTGCAGTGTTTTCACTAGTGTCATTGAGATAGATGTACAAAGGCCTTGGCCAAACATACAATGAAAATGATGTGGAAATTATTTTAATAAAAAGATGATCTGGTCCATACTTTCAATGCACAATGGCATTCTCGGTTAGGATAGATGTAATCAACGTAGAGCCTGTTAGGGCATTTGACCGGTTTGAAGAATATAGTAAATGTAATGCAAAAGTTCAATTGGAGATATAATTTTTATAAGTAATAGCACACCGTATCTTCTTGAATGAAACAACGATGTAATATAAGTTATACAGGTGCATTACTACTCACAACCTAGTTAGAGGAAAAGCCATCAATCGATGAGATTCAGCACATGTTACCGTAAAGGTGAAGAATTCAAGATAACCAAAAAAAATTGCCAGTTTGCTTCCATTTTGTAACTGTAAACAATCATACAAAGTTTCGGTAAAATAAGACAACAAAGACTTTATTAATAATTGTTTTGACTTTTGAGGATAGTGAGTAGTGATTGCTTGTTCTATATTGCCTGTAGCATGACATAATGGCCACTTATAAGAGACATTTTGGTTAAAAGGGTTGTCGACACCTATGTATTACAGAGTTTATAAGTGGACAACTATCAACAGCTTCACAGATGCAGTTGAAACATTTCGGAAGATAGGCTCATGTGCACAGAAATTTGTACTTGAGGGGAACATTTCTTAATTTGAACCCATACTGCTTGTAATATGTTCAGTTGGGATCTGTTGCGATGCACGGACATGATGTGATGCTAGTAAATGAAATATACAGCATTTAATGTATTTTTTCAGGACCACAAATATAACTAGCCTGTAGAATATTCAATTTAAACTTACAACATCTGAGAAGGCAACAGAAAGTGATCCCAGCAGAATAGAGAATGCTGCACTATATTTACTATCCACCACTGTAGCCATCAAACCCCATGAAAGAGCACCAAGGAATCCTGACAGAATAAGGTATGACCTTCGTCGATATCCAAAGAGTGGGATGGAATCACTGAAAGGCAAAGAGCAGCAGAATTCTAGTTTCACCACTGTACACTGTACAGATACATCAGAAAGAACTTTAGGCAGGGGCTTTTGTGAGACCTGATAAAGCCATACAGGGGCTTGATCAACCATGGCAAGGATGAGAAACCAGATATAACTGCAGTCTACATAGGAGAAACCATATTAATCACTTATCAAGACCTATATAGGAGTCAACTTACTGTATGAATGGAATGGGATCACATCAATAATACCAAAACCAAAAAGATAGTATTTAGAGGGGAACACAGACCTCTGCAGGATCAAGATGAAGATCATCTTTTAAGTAAAAGCTCACAGCAAGTCGAGCAAGGCCTAAAACCCCTTGCACAAAATACACAGTTGCAACTGCCATATTATCTGGGGATAGATCCACCCCAGATACTGTGAAATATCTCGATCCGGACTTGCTCTTGCGGACCTCATCTGCATTGGACAGCTTATTTTGCCACTCATCAAAGTATCTATCACTTGAGTCAACTTTACTTGAGCCCACCTGATATCTAGGAATGAATCCTACAATAGGTACCATGAATCCATGACAGCAGTGAGTACTTTGAGATAATCTTGAAACAGGGTGAGCCAATAAAAAAAATTATAGGAAGATCAAATGCATAAGGATATCCTTTTTATATTATAAAGCACATGAATAAAAATATAAGTGATTAAATGGAACTATATGTAAATTCGTATGATGTGATGATTGCAAATTTCAAATCTGGAATATAGAAATAAGCTGTATTTGTTCAATATAATTCTAACATGGCAAACCAGAAGCGATGCCACTACTGTAGAATGTGAAGCATACACTGATGAGAAACCATTTACTAGTTACTTTAAGATTTTTCTACATGAATCATCATAACCTTCCATTTTCGATAATACTATTTTGCAACATAAGTATATAACAGGAAAAGAATGGGGAAAGGATGTGAAATAAAAGGCAAAAGCATTTAATTCCTCGGGAGAAGTGAGATACAATGCAGTTAACCCAATCTGCACAATAATGTGATACCAAATATAAAGCTCTGAACTAGCATATGTATCACACATGATCTAGTACTTGCCAATTATGCACTGCATTTCCTTTTCTTTTTGCAGAAAAAAAATACATGTTATAGAGTGGGGTCATTAGCTAGTATCCTCAACCATTGGGCCCTTACCCAAGTAAACACATAACATTAGTAAGAAGAAGGAACATTTCGGAAACTAGAGTAGTGCAATGTCATAGACTCACAAAAGTCCCCAATCTCCCTTTGCCATCCCTATCTTAACACTATAGCTATAAAGGGAAAAAAGTAATCCAGAACTCCTTATCCAACTGTGATTTATATATCCCCAAACAAGAAAATGAAATAAAGAATAAAGAATGTCTGCAACCATCTAGTACTAGTATCTATACTCTAAGGCTTCCACAATATTAAGGCATGTTTGGTATGCTACCATTTGTAACCTTAAGAAATGTTGGCAAAGCAACAAACTGAGCATGTCTCAAATGCCCTTCCATAATAAAATTTGCTAACTCTAGAAACTTCCACATTTAACACCACGCCAAACTTTGATGAGGCATCAAATAAAACATACTATAACAAATCTGTACCTATCAAAAATTGGCATTACCAAAATTTGGTAAATTTGAGTTTGGAACCAAAGCAAACGTGCCCTTAATTTGTTAGTGTAACCCTATATTTATTTGTTCGCCCTTACTGCAGTATAGAAAAAAATGCCTTGCTCAAATGATTGGCACACATTTTTACCAATATCTTTATGAAATCTCTAGCATGCTCCACACGGATGGAACAAGAAACTTGCATGGGTCAAAATGGTAAGGTTCACCAAATAAAATTTTTATGTTGACAACATTCTAGAAAGAGGATTACAATGTATATACTTCTGCCTTTTCATTTAATCATTTGCCTAGACAACTTGTTTAGGCAAATGATTAAATGCATACATAACAGAGTGGATCTCATTTAACTCCACCCTGTAGTATAAAATTTACTCGAGTAACTCTCTGTCGCATTACACATAAGAGTGGCTGAATCGTTGCAGTGATGCATAAGCAAGGTCCACGAGCTCTAATTCGCACGTTGCAGCTGCAGGCAGCAACCACATTGCAGAAAAACAACGACCATACATCACGCTCTAACAATAAGGTCTCCCTATCACAGTTAAATGCGACCCCGTTTGCTCCCTCGGCCCCTCCTCTCCCCAGTTCAACTCGATTTCCACATCCACAACCCAGAGAAACCTACTGCCGGTCGAGATTTCACGCAATTCCGACATACCTCACCCGGGTCCTCGCCAATCACGCGGTCCCGAACCACATCAGAGGAGAGAATCTCGAGCTCACTCACCCGAGCGGTGGTCGGAGGCGTCGCCGCGGCCGTCGAACTCGAGCGGGCGGCGGGGGACGGCGGCGGCGGCCTCCTCGTCGTACGAGTCGCGGGAGGCCGAGCTACCGGAGGCCATACCCCGCGAGAGGCGGCGCCGTCTCCGGCGAGCGCGCCGCGTGGATGGCGCTGGATTGGGGATCGAGGCGGAGGCAGGTAGATCCGGGAGCAGTGAAAACGGTTACTGCACGAGGCCTCCGCGAGACATCTGCCTCGTGTTTCTCTCTCTGCGCGGTGGGGCCCATGCCCTATCCTTCCTGGCTTCCTGCGTGTTGGGTTGGTGGTCGTAGTAGAACATCTGCGCCTGCGGGCCCACATGTAAGACCAAAACTACACAGGCAAATAATCTACTACTACAAACTTAAAAAATAGATTTATTTTACTTTTATAAAAAAACTTATATATAAAAAGGTTTTTTAAAAAATACACTATTTAATAATTTATATAGTGTGCTTATGAAAAATGAAGGAGTAGCTCCGCCGATGAGCTAAAACGAAAGGTGCGTGAGATAGACTTCCGGACCAACCTGATTCATAAGTAGAAATTTTAGATTAAACTGTTCAATTACGTGGGATTAAGCCCTGAATTTCTCCTGAATCGTACCGTAGTTGAACTAGTTTGGATGAAAATCCTGTAAAATTTGTGGAAAATTGTGAATTTTTGAGGGGCCTAGATTAGTAGGGGAGTACTTAATTATTCATGCTCTAGTAATCCGCTGCATTTTCCGAGCGGCAATCAGACTCAGCCCGATCAACACGATCCAACGGGGCCTCAGACCCGTCCACGTCGTTAGAATGGTCCAAGGTCCAAACTAAGCCCAGCCAGCCTGGCCATGCATAAGAACAGCCCACATTTCAGACAATCCAGTCAGCCCCCAGAACAATGTTGATTAGCCACCACAACACATCAACCAGGTTACCAGAACAAAGTCAGAGTTGGCAGGAATCTTATAACAGAAATTATCTTCTAAAGCTATGCATGTGCAACATGTACTGCTGCTGATACAACACAAGCCAATTCCATCCAGATAAACCAACAACACAATGGGGGGGGGGGGGGGGGGGGGGGGATATCTATGATCTCTCTACTGAATAAACAACTAATGGCTGACCCAGACACTTTGTTTTTCGGTTTTCCTTTCAGAGAATTTACAGGGATGATCTCCAGGGGTTTATTGGATGACACAGATACAGGCGTTGCCGTCTTCATCATCTGAGTCTCCAAATTCGCTGCATGCAAAAAAAATGTAGTATAAATATCAAGAACAATGGTAGATTTTTTTTTCTAACAAGAGGTTTGAGCAGTCATGGCAATCAAAGTATGCACTACTTAGCATGGAGAGGCTCAAATCAAACAGAGCTGTAAAAGGAAAGGAACCTCGAAAGTGACACAACAATGGATAGCTATGTCAGTATATGGCATTCCAATCATAGAAGACTGTGAAAGATGTTTGCGTTAATGTGCCATTAATAGTTTAAATGCAGCGATGGGGAATGTAAAAGACATGATAATCAACATTCAATGTATCCACTCATGATACGCTAATATAAAGCAGCTGGAAGCAATCCACAACGAAGTGATGACTTTTCTGAAAATGAAGGTTTAAGTACAAAACTGCCTTGGGCATGGTTTTTTTTTGTTTTTGAAGGATAGTGCTGATCTAGATTGAAAGCTTGCTTGGTCTTTAGCTTGGCTGTGCAGAGGATCATACAAGGTGATATACAATTACCCACTTGGTGTGCTTCAAACTAGTTGAAGAAAAAAAACAGACAACAGCTTTTTAGATGGAAACAACAAAAACAAAATATTGCAGCTTGACAATCAAATCTCCATTATGATGCGTAAGTTTGGAGAAGAAAATGATCCGGAAAGAGTAAGCTTGGTAAATGCCCTTATGATTAATTAGTTGAGTAGCACACATTCAGGCCCTTTCGCTGACAGATGGCCTTGACCTACATTTACAAAGATGATGTCCATGTAACACCTTAAATCTGACTATGACTGCTGCATGGATACATGTGCGGTCTAAAAAATCAAATCTCCTGCACAGCTTCAGGTTTACATTTTACACAAAGCAAGATCAAAATAACAAAGAAAAAACTGACCAAAAGCAAAGCAAACAACACTTCCACTGAAGTGCAAGGTGACAAGGCCTTAGTTTAGACAGGTGGACTTGCCTAAATATAGATAGTGACAAATGCAATTTGGATATTCAATTACGTTTTCTTGCTGCATTGAAGAAAACCGCCAATTTTGGACATATTGAAGAAAAAACAGGTCGCGTTTAGGGTTCTAGAGCAGCTACCCAATAGGGAAGAAAATGGTTTGGTCTTCACCGTTATCCAAACACGACAAATTGGGATTTTATTTTTAGTAATCTATTGTGATATTACATTACTTCTTCGTTGTATGACCCCAGCTGTCTGATTTCTTAATAAGATGATGACCAGATGGACTGTGCTCACAGCAGCCGCATCTATGCTTACATACCAAAACCAAGGTCAAAATATAGTAGAGTTGTATAATACTGTAACGACTTGCCCCATTATCATCTTAGACAGCCACTACATGGGAATAACAAAAGAAGTCCACCATCATCAAGGGACAGAGGGCAAAATACAACCATTGACTCAGCCCTTACGGCCCTACAATATGAACTCCTAATATCAACCAACTGCAAATGACCATGACTATGCGTGAAGCCATTACCTAAGACCAGAACATTCCTCCAGAGATTAGAGACATTCCACATTTCCTCTAGCCCAACTGTCTCTACCTAAATTGATGGACACAAATTTCACAAGACAGGCATTCTGCAATTTGACATTATATCGCACCAAATTCACCGGAAATTTCAACTAGAAAGTAAGTAAATAAACATGGCGAGAACACAATATGTACCTTGGCTCAAACTCTTTAACTTGAGTGAGATCCTTCCCCAGCAAATCCATCCATTTCACATTGCCCTTCATCACATTCTTACTGTCCTCAGAAATAGTCTTCTTCAGGCTACTCTTGGGAACCACTGTCACCACCACTTCCTTGCTACCCTCATCACCATCATCCTTATCTGCCGTCGCCGCCTCAATCTTCTGCACCGGAGGAGGCTTGTCCTCAGCAAAAGCTGCGGCGACGCCGGTGGCCGGAGTTGGAGACGCGGCGGCGACATCATCCGTGCTCGAATCGTCTTTGGATTTGGGGAGGCAGGGGAGGTTGCACAGGGGAGGAGCGCAGTAGCTCTCACAGTGGGAACTCCTCATCAAAATGGCGAATTGGGGAACTGAGCTCCAAGAAAACCCACCACATCAATCAAATCGCCCAAGGGAGCGGATCAAGAACGGTCACCACCACCACTACCCTCCACCCGAAATGCGACCAAGAACTGCTCCGGAATCAGCAATCTCGACCTCGGGAGAAAACCAACCGCCAGTTTCAATCTGAGCCTGGATCAAGAACTGCTCACACCAACCATGTGAGTCCAGGAACTGCACCACCAAGCTGAAGAACCGGCCAAGAAACAGACCAAGAAAGGAGCAAATCTTTGTGCAGCAAGGCAACAACAGCAAACAACAACGGATCGAATCATGCACCCAAAAAGATCTCCTTTTTCCAGGGACCAGGTTGGGTTGGAGCCTTGGAGGAGGAGAGAGAGAGAGAGAGAGAGCAGGAGCAGGAATCCAAAAACGATAAAGATTGCAACTTTCAGCTGTTATGCCTTGCCTCGCAGCGCTTGCGCCTTGGCGGCCCTACCCCACAAGAAGAATTCCAGCAAAAAATTAGCACAAATCTCTCACCAACGAAGAAATGCTTTTGCCAGGGGAGATTCTTAATGGAGAGGAGATGAGATGAGTGGAGAGATCAAGTGGAAGCAAAGGATAAAGACTAGCAGAGTTTATTGTGGTCACATAGGAGTGGAAATGTATAATTCTGGCTGTCTTGTACTAGCATCTCCATTTTCTTCATTAGAAGAAGACAAGTGCCAACGAGTGCAATTTGCCTTGAAAAAAAAGCGTGAATTTCTGTTGTTTTCTTTTGTGAAGTTCCTTTTTTGGTTTTCAGTTTTTCACTGCAGTGAGAAACTGATAATAAGAAGACAGCCAGCAACGGACGGACATCCTTGTGGTAACTCCACTGTTCAGGATATTCTGCACCCGTTGTTAACATGCCTATTTGTGGTGGTCCTGTTGCTACTTTTAGCCATCATAATTTGTTACCTACTTGAGCACAGTGTTAGGCAGGTTTATCTATTTTTACTCTTAGTTGTGTTTCATATATTGAGAATTTTTGTGAGCAACCACAATGTAAAAAAATAGATAATAAACAATTAATGCTGACTTCCTAGCTGATAATATACATTATGTCAACTAGTAATAGCTATAATAACTAGGTAGTATGGTTACTGTCGGCAAGGATAATCTCCTCAAATGGCATTTAATATATACCCCACCTTATTTACCATCTTAGACAAAATATTATAAAGTCTGTCGCCTACTATTTCCTGTTGCCTGGCCCAAGCTAATGCATTATGGTTGCTCTAATACCTTTAGAAGTTAAGCATCAATAAGTTCGATAGATATTTCAATTTTTATTTTTATTTAATTTACTCTCAAGTGAAAGTAACTTGACGTTTTTTAATTTACTCGTTGTGCCAAAGTCGAAACATACAGGGAGCAAAGTAACAAATAAGCATATGTTGGATCGTGGCTTATGTTTTCTTAAATGGATTTTCCCCTTTAAAGAACTTTCTACGCTTTACGATTTTCTTTGAAAACACAAGATGCTAAATGTCCTTAAAAACCTACAAAGTTGGTTATAATAGACTCTTCTAAAAGATAATGCTAAACAACTAACATGGCCCCTCACAAAAAGAAAAACAACTAGGATCTCACAACTTAAAATAAGAGCATGTGAATTCAACTTATTTAGATAAAGCATGTGGGCTGCTTTTCATAATAATGAATCGAGTCACGGGATTCCATCTAAGCCAACAATCACATAATAGTTTTTTTTTTTGAGGAATCACATAATAGTTTGAGGTTAACAATCGTACAATAATTTTCTCAAATTCTTATTCAATAATTTATTCGTACATAGACTTTAACTATAAAATAAGAAACACCCTACACAATAACACTTTAGTTGTATCTTACATTTATCATCTGTACCTTCGATTGTCCACCATCATTATCTGCTTTTTACACCGACGTACTCCTAAAAACAACAACTATCATAAAGCATATACCCATCTTAGGAACCTCTTCACATGCCCAACATCCAAAAGAAAATCCAGTTTCAACCTCAGTGAACCACACACCATTCTTCTCCAAATCACCAAGCTACCAGGGGCATGGATGACAGGCATGCAGCAGCAACACCTGCAGGCTCATAAAATCCGATTCCTGATGCTCCCTGCATGCTGCCTGCCACTGCCACGACGCATCAAGAATTTTGAGCCAAGGCAATGTGCAAAGCTTATTAAGGAGGTGTTTAATTGGTCTAGAAAACAAAAAAATATCATTAGCGTATAATTAATTAAGTATTAACTATTAAAATTTGAAAAATTGAATCTATTTGATTTTTAATATACTTTTATATAGAAAGTTTCTTTTTTAAAACACACTGTTTTACGTTTTAAAAAATATACTAACGAAAAGTATGGTAGAAGCAACAAGTAATAAACATAAGCGAAGAGCAGAAAGGAACACCCCGTAATATGTCCCTTTCTCCCTTATATGTGACCTGTGGTTGGCCGGATGCTTCGCAGCTCAGCTTCTTCTTCTTCTTCTTTCTTCTTCTTTCTTCTTCCTCCTCTCGTCATTGTCGTCAGTGACCTAGATTTTATTATTAGCATGCTGCTGCTATGGAGAATTGATGAGGAGGAGGTGATTGATCACCTCTGTTAGAGATATAATCTAAAAAATCTTCTGTAACTCAATAGGATTAAGAAAAAGGAGTCTGGCTATGTTTAGAAAAGATTGATCCTTTGTTAGTTTGTGTAATCTTAGAGATATAGCCGGTCTCGGCTTTGTCCTATATATATGTATTTGTTTCACCGTGTGGTGAGTAAGATCAACATGTACAGACGCATTGTCATCCTTCCTCCAATGCTTCTGATTTTCTCATGGTATCAGAGCCTTCAATCTAGAGGTGATCTACGACATGGCCAGTTCATCCTCTGCCGCTGTCGTCTCCAATCCATTGTTCGGCTTCCATGTCTTAGAGAAGCTAGGAAAACAAAACCATGCACTATGGTCAGTGAAGGTTCACACTGCTATACGTGGCGCACGACTCGATGGCTACATCTCAGGCAAAACAGCATAGCCGGAAGAAGAGCTGGTGTAGACGGAGGATGGCAAGGAGACAATCCGGCCTACGAGGAGTGGTTCGCCACGGATCAACAGGACCTTGGGTTCCTGTCACGCCTGGAAATTCACCAAAATTTCCAAAGCTAATTTGTGCAATAAATCCCCATCCAGGAATCAGCCGAGGTAGACAAACCGACAATTTGATAAACATAACCAAAACGAAATAACAATATATACTTATAGAAGAGGCACTTAGTCCTCACACCGAAGAAAACAACAGCGGAACGGCAACTAGCCTAGCTTCAGCACCAAGCCACAAGCAGCTCAACTAGGGTATAAGCCAAACACCAAACTTCTTCTTCTCGCAAAGCTTCACTCTGATGATTGATATAGCAAAATTGAGTACCACCCACCGTACTCAACAACCCATACTAAGAAATGCAATGTAATGCAACAGGATTGGAAAGACATAGTATGGGTTATTTGCATAAAACAATATTTAAATTATTTGCATTTAAAAACATCGAAAACACTGTAGTTTAATCATTAATCAATATTAAATTAACCTTTGAACAACGCTCCAACGCAGTTTAGGCCCAAATCATAACTCTCCAAACTGGAGCTATCAAGTTCCATCATTTATCACCATTAATAAGTAGTGTGGGACTAATCACAGAAAACATTGCTAGGCCCGCCCATTGACCGCGGGCACGGCTATTCGAATAGTTTTACTTTGACCAGAGGTGTACAACTTTATCCACAAGACACGGTTCTACACATGTTACCATGCCCCGAAATACCACCATGGTACTGTAAAGGGGGAAACCGTGACAAGACCTTTTATGCAACTCGCCCAACAGAAAAACACCCGCTGAACCACTAGTCTCTGGTAGGAATTGATCAGGCACCCAACAGGGAGACGGTTCAACGCCCGAAACATAGACTTATTGGCACAGCCATGGTGGTCTTATTGACACAGCCACAACACACCGTGGTGCCTCCTGTTGAACTCGCTACACTACGAATCCAGCCGTTGCCCATTCTGGCTTGTGGTTAGTACCGTATTGCTTCGCAACAAGTATTCCGCGAACCGGCCCTTAATTGTCATGAGCACCACTAGAATCATCATCATTCCATGTGCTCACAACCCACCATTCAGTCAAATTTTAGTTGGCACAATTAATCAACCAGCCACGACCAACTGTCGTGAGAAGATAACCATTATTCCTTAATTACTCATTGGTGAATCAATAGTTTCCCACATAAAACTACGCTAGTTTTGCTAAGCATGGCTAAGCAAATCCTAAATAATACAGCTAGATAACTTATTAAACATCCAGCTAGTCAATATTAATCACTCAAGGTATCAAAGTAAAGGTATCAATCACAAAAGGGCTATAATCAAGGAATATTGGATAATAAATAAATACCTGTAATAATTTCATTCCAAAACATTTCATGCAATAACGTTGAAATAAAATAATTTTTAAAAATGGGATCAACATGCTCAAGTGTCGTGTGACTTGCCTTGCAATAGAAAAGTTTTCGCTAGATCTTCCAGACTCTTCCGCAACCTTCACGATCCTTTGAAAGGATGAAAATACGCAATTACACGCAAAACAAGAAAAAATCCTAAGAAAATCCAAATAAACAGTACATAAAAAGTACATAAACAGGTAGATCATGATTTTAGATGAATTTAGGAAGAAGAACGAGTTGAATCGGAGTTCGGACGGAAAAGATATGACTTTCGGAAGTTAGAATTCAGAGAAAATCCAAAAGAAATTGGAAAAAGAATATTCTCGGAATATTCCCTTGATTTTCAATTAAAAGAATTATTTGGAGAGAAACTAACACGTGGGTTCCACTAGTTAGTGACTTGGTTCATGGTGGAATTGGTCCATGGACCGAGAGATGGAGAGAGGTGGTGGACCGATGACGTGGCATCACCCATGGATAAAATGCTGAGGTGGCAGTTAAGGGATGACCTGGCGACACGTGCCCCTAGGGCTGAGGTGGCGTAGATCTAGGGTTTCTGGAAATCTGATGGCTCGGATTAGGTCGGGAAGATCAAACGGTGGAGATTGGGTTGGGGTGTTTAAGGCGATCGGATGGCTCGGATTAGATCGAAGACGACAAACGGCCGAGATTTGTTGGAGCGCTGTGACTCGGGCCCACTGGTCATTCACTAGAGAGGAGAGACGCGGGGGTTGTCACGCCTAAAAATTCACTAGAATTTCTAAAGCTAATTTGTGTAATAAATCCTCGTCCAGGAATCAGCTGAGGTACACAAATCGACAATTTGATAAACAAAACCAAAACGATAAACGACATATACTTACAACAGAGGCACTTAGTTCTCACACAGAAGAAATCGGCAGCGGAACGGCAACTAGCGTAGCTTCAGCACCAAGCCACAGGCAGCTCAACTGGGGTATAAGCCAAACACCGAACTTCTCCTCCTCGCAAATCTTTACTCTGATGATTACAATAATGTAAGATTGAGTACCACCTACCGTACTCAACAAGGCACACTAGAAAATGCAAAATAATGCAACATAGTTCCAAAGGAAAGGCATAGTATGATTTATTTTTGTAGAACAACATTTAAATCATTTGTATTTAAATGCATTAAAAACAGTGCAGTTTAATTAGTAATCAATATTGAATCAACCACTGAACAGCGCTTCGACGCAATTCAGGCCCAAACAATATCCCTCCAAATTAGAGCTATCAAGTACCATCATTTATCATTAATGAGTAGTATGGGACTAATCACAGAAAACATTGCTAGGCTCGCCCTTAACCGTGGTTACGGCTATTCGAATAGTTTTACTCTGGCCAGAGATGTACCAATTTACCCACAAGACACAATCTCAACATCATGTCAGCCATGCGTTGCGATACTCAAGAGTACCTGAATAGAGATTGTGACAAGACCTTTCATGCAACTCGCCCAACAGAATAACACCCGCTGAACCACCAGTCTCCGGCAGGAATTGATCAGGCACCCAACAGGGAGACGATCCAACGCCCAAAACATAGACTTATTGACGCAACCATGGTGGTCTTATTGACACCGCCACAACACACCGTGGTGCCTCCTGTTGAACTCGCTACATTACAGATCTAGCCGTTGCCTATTCTGGCTTGTGGTTAGTACGGTAATTGCTTCGCAACAAGTAGTCCACGAACCGGTCCTTAACTGTCATGAGCATCGCTAGCAACAATCACAACCCTGGTGCTCACAACCCATCATTCAGTCAAGTTTTAGTTGGCACAATTAATTAACCAACCATGACCAACTATCGTGAAAATATAGCCATTATCCATTAATTATTGATAAGTGATTCATTAATTTTCCCCACATAAAATGACACTACAATTTCTAAGCATGGCTAAGCAAACCCTAAATAATCTAGCTAAATAAATAATTAAACATCCGGCTAGTCAGTATTAATCACCCAAGATATCAAGGTAAAGGAATCAATATTAACATGGCCATAATAATCAAGGATGATTGGATAGTAAATAAATATCCATATAATGTCATTCCAAAATATTTCATGCAATAACTTTAAAATAAAATAGCTTTTGCAAATAGGATCAATATGCTCAAGGAGATTGTCGTGTGACTTGCCTTGCAACAGAAAATATCTTCCGCAAATCTTCCAAACTCTCCCGCAGACTTCGCTTCTCTCCGAATCGGCCAAAACGACTGGCTACATGTAAAACAAGAAAAACCTTAAGAAACTCCAAATAAATAGTACATAAACAGGTAGATCATGATTTTAGATGAATTTAGGAAGAAGAACGGGTAGAATCGGAGTTCGGACGGAAAAGATACGGCCTCCGAAAAATTGAATTCAGAGGAAATCCGAAAAGAATAAGAAATGAATATTCTTGGGAATGTTCTCTGGATTTTTGGGATTAAAATGAATATTTTGACTGTGTACAACAGTGGGGCCCACTAGCAGTGACCTGGATCACATGGAATAGGTCCATGGACCAGAGAAGAGTGATGGGTGATGAACTGGCTGGGTTGGCAGGGTAAGATGGCAATGATGTGGATGCCGATGTGGCAATTAGGGCTGATATGGCACTGGTTGAGGGTTGGGGAAACCTGACGGCTCAGATTAAATTGGAACCGTTCGAACGGACAAGATTTAATCACGGGCTTTATGAAGATTACATGGCCTAGATCCGATCGTAGATGATGGACGGCCGAGACCCATTGGAGAACTGCACACTGGGGTCCGCCTGTCATACAAAATAACCAGTACCGCAAGGTAGGGCCCACTGGTCGGGGTCGCCATGGGTAAAAGAGGCTCGACCGAGAGGATGTCTGGAGACACAACAACGACGCGGGGAGGTTGACGTCCGACGGTGATCGAGGACTGCACGACGGAGACGCGTCGGTGAGTCGGGGCGACATGGGGCAGTGAGGGGCGGCGGAGAGGTGGTGAACCGGGGGCAGCACGACCGATTGGGCGATGAAGCCGCTGAGGCAACCGGCGGCGGATTGTGGCGACGAGTGGGCAGAGGAGGGCGGAGACTTGCCGTGGTCGGCGGCCGTAGTACTTAGGTGACGACCCAAAAGCGGCGCGATGATGTCGGCTCATGGGATGGCGGCGACGAACGCTGGCGACGCTAAGTCAAAAAGACGCCGGGGAGGGAGAGGATTAAAACGGTGACACAGATCGTCGAGGATGGTCACAGCATGGTGCTCACCGACGGCGGTGACGACGATGCGACAACCGGCGACGGCTAGCGAGCAAGCGACGACACTAGGCCGTGCGGCGGCTCAACTCTAGAGCGGGGGTGGTGCGGCAGGCGCACGGGGCAGAGGGGGAGGTGGTAGCACACAGGCGAAATGGCGGCGGTGGCGTGCTGCAGCAGAGGCGATGACGGTCTTGCGCTGGCGGCGTGGCGGCTGAGGCGTACGAAGGGAGGTAGCAGCTTGAGTGCAGGGGCGGCGGGAAAGGCTCCCAGGCGCTAGGGCAGGCAGCAGCAAGGGGGCGGTGGCTTATAAGGCAGGGTGGCGGCGATTTTGGCGGCGGAGACGGTGCATGGCCGGGCCGGGCTCAAGTGGCGGCAGGCCGAGGGCGAGCAGGACAAGCGTGACGGCAGCGGCTGTGGGCCGAGGGAGTGGCGACGGGGTAGGCAGGGCTGAGGAGGGAGGCAGGCGCCGAGGTCTGGGCCGAGGAGCTCGGCCAGGGGAGCTCGGGCTTCGGCCAGGAGGGAGAGGCCCCGAGGAAGAAGGAAGGAGGAAGAAGAAAGGAAAAGAAAGAAAGAAGCGGAAAAAGGAAAATGAAAGAAAAAGAAGAAAAAGGAGGAAAAGGAAGGGTTTTTTTTGGAAAATTTCAAAATTTGGAAAATTGGAATTTAACTGTGGAGGCCATGGGCCCCGGGTACCTCATCACCAGCATATGGGCCACTCGGATAGAGGATGGGCCGAACCATGGAGTTAGAGATAAGATAGCACCCGGCAGGCATTACCTTGTATAATAAGGAAAACATAGTCCTAGTCGGATAAGTTTCTATCTCTAAGAAGGAAATCCCTTGGCCGTATCCGGCTGGGATACTTATCTTATACCCCCTGCCCCCCAGTATATAAGGGGAGGCAAGGTGCCCCCTGAGGGCAGAAGATCATTGATTGACAACCACCTCAAAGGAATACCACCTCAATTGGACGTAGGGCATTACCTCACATCGAGGGCCTGAACCAGTATAAAACTCTCTCATGTTCCTTTGCAACCCATCGGATTTCCCTTCGCCGAGTAGCCCCATAGTAATATTGCCGGTGTAAAACATCGACAGTTGGCGTGCCAGGTAGGGGTCTCGGCGCAATCTACACCCAAGATCTCGATGGGTCCAACAACAAGAGTCGACGGCGACAAATTCTCCCTCGGAAGCTTCGACTTCACCGCTGACCAGATCGGCAATCTGACCTTGGCCGAAGCAGATCTAATCCAGCCGGCCGAGGAACCAGCCGACTCCGCGCCAGTCGGCCAGCCAGATGCGGCGACAATCATCATCAAGCTGCGCCACCAACTCTGCGCATCGTCGAGCCACGGGACAACTCTCTCCGCCGGCGTTCGGCCCGAGTCGGGCCTAGAGTCCACTCGGGTCGGGCAAGGAAGGAGGGAGGTTCTCGGTTTCCCACTCAGATTCGGTGACGCCACACGACCGCATCCCGTGCGGCACTCCCAATCTCCCGCGCTTCAGTTTGGACACGGCCCTGAGCCGTTTCAGATTGGATCTAGGATGATCGGGGTGATTCTCACTTCGCTCAACTACGCGGACTCCGACCCCTAGTCAGACAATGGTTCAGATTCCACTTCGGACATCAGTTTAGCGGGTCTTCTCATGCCCCGCTAAATCTCACCATTCAACCACATGGACTCCGACTCCCAGTCGGATAACAGTTCGAACTTTAGTTCGGACACCAGTCTAGCGGGCCTCTTCATCCCTCGTGAGATCTTCATGGCATCAACGCCCCCACAGGAGGTTCGCCAAGCGCAAGAAGAACAACAAGAGGAGGCCCGCTGACTACAACAACAGGAGCAAGCCAACCGTGAGGCTCGCAACGACGGGCTACGCATAGCTGGGCGAGCCGCTCAGCAGCAAATTCTCCAGACCAAAGTCGGCGACCACGACGTCTTCGTCACCCCGCAACAGAACGTCGTGGCTGCTGCAACCCTGCTGGACACACTCTAGCTCGGGCCTGACCACCAGGCCACCCTGACTATCACCAAGATCAAGGCGATGATCACAGCTGCGGCCTGTCAGCAGCAACAGCAGTCAGGGGACACACTCATCCCGACTAACCGGTCGGGCTCTCCAGCGGCAGGATCATCCGCATCAACACGGTGCTGGGCGGCCGGCTCAAGTCGGCAGCGCGAGGAGTCGTGCCAAACCTCACTCGGGGGTAACAATAACGATAATTGGCAGCGTCGCCAGTACGACCGTGACCAAATCAAGACCTCCGAATGCGACTACAACATGACCTTCGCCGCATCATCAATGCCCGACGTGAAGAACGCGAAGAAGATGAGCGTCGCCGATGGGAGGACAAAAACGAGCGCTTCGGCCTCCACCACGAGCTGCTACGCCGCCCCAGACGGAGCCGGAGCCCTCATGAAGACGAAGGCATTCCCGCTTTCACTCGGGAGCTCCAGGAGGTCGACTAGCCGTCGGGCTTCAAGCCTACGGGGATCGAAAAATACGACGGCAAAACCAACCCCGAATCCTGGCTCACCGTATACACCCTGGCGGTTCACGCAGCCGGAGGTGATAGCAAAGCCATGGCTAACTACCTCCCAATCGCCCTAGCCGACTCGGCGAGGACATGGCTATCAGGGCTCCCAAGGCGGTCGATCGGTTCCTGGGGACAACTCAGGGAGCGGTTCATCGCTAACTTCCAGGGGACCTACAAGAGGCCATCTTCAGAGCACGATCTTTATCAGCTGCACCAGAAGAAGAACGAGTCTCTACGTGAATTCATCAAGCGGTTTTCCGAGAAGCGCAATCAAATCCCGACCATCAAGGACGAGGCTGTAATCGCCGCCTTCCGCAAGGGAGTAAAGGACGCCCCATTCATCGCGAAGTTCACTCGAAAGCCGCCATCCACAGTCCGTGCCCTCTTCGATATGGCTAACAAATATGCCGACTCGGCCTAAGCAATTGCCGAGGCCTTTGACGAGAAAAAGGAGTCCCGACAAAAAGACCAGTAGGCGAAAGCCGACAATGAGCCGTCTCAGAATAAGTCCGGCAGCCGCAAGCGGAAGTCGGACAACGAGGTGGCCAACATGGAGCTGTTAACGCCAAAATTTGGTAAGGCCTTGTATCAGATTCGGTCAAAAGGACGGTTGCAGTCAGATAATGGAAATTGATCCAAGAAGCAGACCGAGTCCGAGAAGGAGCCGTGAAGACCGCGCGTGGCAGTTATTTACTATAGTTATTAGGAAAAGGTTTATCTCTTTTAGGAAACCTGACCTCGCGTCCGGTCAGACCTTGTTAGTGTTTTTTGTTATATATAGGAAATCGTATACCGTGTCCTATAAGGACTCATGTAACTCGAGGTATATATACGTATGCCCGGGGACCTTGTAAAATATCAACCACAGATCAATACAAAATTCGGCGCATCGCCACCCTTTCGACGGGATCCTGCTTCTCGAGCCGGGCTGCATCGGTTAGGTCCGAACTCCTGCGAGAGGGTAAGTCTCGTCACCCCGGCTACCAATCGGTTAGGACTTCCTCGGTTAGGTCCGATATTCTAGTCGGTTTATGGTAGTCGGCTTACCACGATATATTTACTTTATCTATGGCTGCATCAGTTCAGTTTGACCTCATAGATTGATTAGGTATATCACATCACGCGTGCATAGATCGTATCGGCTTACTGGGAGCGATTTATCATCGGTTCGTGCTGCATCGGTTGGGTCCGACCTACTGAACCGCTAGTGATAAGTCGATCCTGCTGGGCCGATGCGTTGTGTGCAGGCGTTTTATCGGAGTGCATAGCCGGTAAGTTATTTTCATCACGGTCGCATCATATCTATCGACCTATTGAGGCATTGTTATCATTGTCGGTCTGTGCTGCAACGGTTGGGTCCGATCTACTAGACTGACGATAATAGCTTTACTCTTGATGAGCCGATGGTGTTGTGCGATGGTGTTATCAGAGCGCTTAGCCGATAAGTTATCTGTTAAAGCCGACTACATTTATTCATTGTATTATCCTATACTCGCTCTATTCAGTAGTCGGCTAGCTTATCAATTATTTGTCATTTATGTTATTGCATACTTTATTATATGTTCTTGCCTGTATTATTGTTACAATCGGCTAAGGACTAGCCGATGGGTCTATTCTGCCGATCCAAGTACAAGTACAATCAGGTTCCCGGGCACGACCCCAGGTGAGGGCCCGGGCATGAGCTTGGGTGAGGACCAGTATATGGGCCCGGACAGCGGACGAAGATCCCGGGGGCCGATATAAGCAAGGGCCCGAGCGCAGGCACATCTTCATAGCAACACTAGTAACACTAGACTATGATCGGCTAGGATCTATTTGATTTATTTATGCATTATACTTGCTTATTTTATCAAGTTTACAGCCGGTTTTTGAGTATCCCTTTGATGATCGGCTAGCACGATATTTGTTTATTGTTACGTTATTGCTCTTGCCATCATCGGTTTCCAGTCGATGTATAAGTGCTACAGTGCGTATCGACCATCGGCCGATGAGACGAGTCCAGATCGGCTTCCAGCCGATTGGCTCACGGATCTGACATTTTGCTTCCTTGTCAATTACAGGGTCAAATTGACTGGCACGCCTATGAACCTCAAGAATTAAGGACCTGCACTGGTGTTAAGCAGATCTCCCAGGCCTACGCGTGTCACCAAGACGTCGGATGGGCCCTCGGCGGTTTTCGGCGTCAACACGCTTTTGGCACGCCCGGTGGGACAAAAACGAAGTTTCAACCCAAAGTCTTGACACAAAAAAGAAAAGTTCAGTAATCAGATCTGCAACATGACCGGGAAGGAAATCAAGACAGACGGCATAATTCCGGTCAGCATGGAAGATTTGACCGAAGAGCAAAAACAGCAGGTTGAGCAGACTATGGCCAATTTCCAGAAGCTTTGCTTGGAGTCTTTCAGCATGACAAGGCAAGGGCCGATTCAGAAGACACAGTTTCCAAAACCAGTCCTGGTAGGAGAATCGAGCCGCACACAACCCGAGAGTCCACCAATCAAGCCTTTACAGGAGATGGTCAATGAGGCTGTTCACCACGCGCTCATCAATCAGTCGGGAGTCTTGGTAAACACACTGCATAATCTCATCAAGAAGACTGTTGATGGATCAATTGCCCAGGAACCAACTCGGGGTCCTGTTTTTCTCCCGCCAAAGGTTGAACCAACTCAGATTGCTTACAACATCAACAGAGATATACCAGAGCATATGTTTACATAGAACCAGGCTGGGGGGCAGCAAGATGTTCCTGCTGGGTACCATCGGACTGCCTACTATGGAGGATATCAGCAGAATTATCTAGGAGGCGGAGCCGATCCAGGTACCTACCAGAGGGAGTATCACAGACAGAATCGGCAACCAACCCCGCCGATACAGTATCAGCAGTATCAACAGGAGAATACAAGAGAAGAAGACTTATCGGCACGGGTTGAGGAGATAGTAAGGGAGCAGTTCGGGATCAAGCCCAAGGAACAAGCGTTCATGTATCGGCACCCATATCCTGAGTGGTTTGACAGGGTTCCGTTACCACACCGATACAGGGTCCCGGATTTCTCTAAGTTTTCAGGGCAGGACAACACGTCTACAGTAGAACATATCAGCCGATTCCTGGCACAGTGCGGGGAGGCGTCGGCTGAAGAGGCCTTGAGGGTTAGGTTTTTCCCCCTATCATTATCAGGATCGGCTTTTACGTGGTTCTCCTCATTACCGCCGAATTCTGTTCGGGGGTGGGCCGATCTGGAGAAGCAGTTTCACAAATATTTCTTCGCTGGAATTCATGAGCTGAGACTGTCAGATTTGACATCGGTTAAGCAACGACTAGATGAAACAGTACCAGAATACATTCAGCGATTTCGGGATATCAGAAACCGGTGTTATAGTTTAAACCTGAGTGATGGGCATCTGGCCGATCTGGCTTTTCAGGGACTCTTGGCGCCAATCAAAGAGAGGTTTTCGTCTCAAGAGTTCGAATCCTTGTCGCACCTAGTACAGAAGGTATCGGCTCATGAAAGCCGATTTCAAGAGGCGAAAAAAGACAAATACCAGAGGAGGGTTGCTCAGGTTCAGGTATATTCATCAAGCTCAGATAATGAGGAATCTGATGCCGAGGTTGGATTGGCGGAGTGGGCCAGGAACAAGAAGTCAGTATCATGCCCGTGGGTCAAAGATATCGGCAAAGAGGAGCGGTATGATTTCGATGTAAGCAAAGCCGACAAGATCTTTGACTTATTGTTACAGGAAAAGCAAATACAATTACCGCCAAACCACGTGATTCCATCAGCCGAAGAACTAAAGAAGAAGAAATATTGCAAGTGGCACAATGCGATATCACACCATACTAATGAGTGCAAGGTTTTTCGGCAACAAATTCAGTTGGCTGTTGAGCAAGGACGAATCAAGTTTGAAGACAAAAAGCCAATGAAGATAGATGGGCACCCGTTCCCCGTAAACATGGTCTATGCGGGGTCATCATTAAGGGATCAAGCCGATGGAGCAAGACATCAAAGGTACAAGTCAAGGATTACTTCATCGGATATGATAGAAAAGTATTCAAGATGCGAGGAACGGAGGGATGAGGCAGAAAGATATAACCCACATTGGAACTGCACATTCTTCCGGTTCTGCTGGGATCAGGGGATGAGACTGCCGTCAGTAGAAGACTGCCCTGAATGTAATAATCTGCAACCTCAGCAGGGTCAGTGGGGGAAGTTTTCGCATGATCGGCCGCTTGGAAAGAAGGCATTGGTTTATAGCCGATTGGGGCCGATCCACGAAGAGTTCTTTGAAGAAGATGAAGAGGAAGCACATGGGAAACAAGTCCAGAATCCTCAGTGGTGTCCTAGCGGCATATTCACGAAGAATCAGAAGAGAAGAGCACAGCGGCTACGACACCGAGAACAGCAAGAAGAGCAACGCCAGGGTCAAGAGGGGGCTGGTCATCGTCCTAAAAGGACCAAGCAAGTTTGGCAAGTAAAGAGGAGGGACGATGAGGACGCATCGGCCCCAGTAAACATGGTGTTCTTTCTGCCGCGGGAATATAAGGTGTTTCCATCGGATGAAGAAGGCGATGAGGAGGTTTTCGCTCAACTGACGCTACAATCTGATCAGGCCATATTTGATAAACCTGAGGAGTCAGAGCATCGGCACCTAAAACCGTTATACATCAAGGGCTACGTAAATGGGAAGCCGATGACAAAGATGCTGGTTGATGGAGGAGCGGCTGTTAACCTCATGCCTCATGCTACATTCCGAAAATTGGGGAAGACTACCGAAGACCTGATCAAGACAAATATGGTGCTAAAGGACTTCGGTGGGAATTCATCTGAAGCGAAAGGCGTATTGAACGTGGAGTTGACAGTGGGGAATAAAACATTACCCACCACGTTTTTTGTCATCGACGGAAAGGGGTCGTACAGTTTGCTTCTCGGCAGGGATTGGATTCATGCGAACTGTTGTGTACCTTCGACGATGCATCAGTGTTTGATACAATGGCAGGGAGATCAAGTCGAGGTGGTTTTAGCAGATCGGTCAACCAATATTGCGATGACCGATCTACCAGTCTGGGAAGCCGATGGTGTTGATTGCTTGTCTGGAAAAATATGGGAAGGAGATTATCTCAAAGTTACCAGCCAAGGGATACAGCCAATTCAGCAAGTCGGCTCAGAATTATTGCTCTGATGGGCTCTATCGAAGACTTCGAAGGGAAACTGGGCAAGGATTTACGTCGGCCGATGATTTAGAGGAGATTGACATAGGACCAGGGGATAAGCCAAGGCCGACGTATATAAGCAAGAAATTATGTCCTGGACTTCGGGAAGAATTGATAGCGTTGCTAAAGGAGTATCGGGGGTGTTTCGCTTGGGAATATCATGAGATGCCAGGACTGAGCCGATCGATTGTTGAACATCGGCTGCCCATTAAACCAGGATATCGGCCATTCAAGCAGGCTCCAAGAAGATTCAAGGCAGAGTTGCATGAGCCGATCAAAGCGGAGATCACAAGGTTGTATGATGCCAAGTTTATAAGGCCATGCCGATATGCTGAATGGGTTTCTAATATCGTCCCGGTGGAGAAGAAAAACGGAAAATTAAGGATATGTATCGATTTCCGGGATCTGAATAAAGCTACCCCCAAGGATGAGTACCCAATGCCGATAGCGGATTTATTAGTGGATGCGGCATCAGGTCACAAGATTATTAGCTTCATGGATGGCAATGCAGGATACAATCAGATTTTTATGGCTGAAGAAGATATACACAAGACTGCGTTTCGATGTCCTGGAGCTATCGGCTTGTATGAGTGGGTAGTAATGACTTTTGGATTAAAGAGTGCCGGTGCAACGTATCAAAGAGCGATGAATTATATATTTCATGATCTCATCGGCTTGTTGGTAGAAATCTACATTGATGATGTGGTGGTTAAGTCTAAAAGTGAGGAAAGCCATATAGCCGATTTACGAAGAGTGCTGGAGAGGGCCAAGAAATATGGACTAAGGATGAATCCCAATAAGTGCGCTTTTGGTGTATCGGCTGGGCAATTTTTGGGTTTTATGGTTCATGAGCGAGGGATTGAAGTTAGTCAGCGAAGTATCAGAGCCATTAAGACTACAGAGCCACCAAGCAATAAGACAGAGTTGCAATCATTGATCGGCAAGGTAAATTTCGTGAGAAGATTTATATCAAATTTGTCAGGGAGAATTGAGTCTTTCACTCCGTTGTTGAAGTTGAAAGTCGATCAAGAGTTTGTGTGGGGAGCAGCGCAGCAGAAGGCGTTTGATGAGATCAAGAACTATCTGAGTTCCCCACCTATTTTGATTCCGCCGCAGAAAGGAGTGGCGTTTAGGTTGTACTTGTCGGCCGATGAGAAATCCATCGGGTCTGTTTTGATTCAAGAGTTTGAAGGCAAAGAGCGAGTTGTGTTTTATTTAAGCAGAAGACTTTTGGATGCTGAAACGAGATATCCTGCGGTGGAGAAATTATGCTTGTGCTTATATTTCTCATGTACGAAGTTAAGGCATTACATACTATCGGCCGAGTGTACAGTGGTTTGCCAGGCCGATGTTGTCAAATATATGTTGTCGGCTCCAGTTTTGAAAGGGCGAGTTGGCAAGTGGATTTTTGCTTTGACGGAGTTCGACTTAAGGTATGAATCGGCTAAAGCAGTTAAGGGACAGGCGGTGGCCGATTTTGTTGTACAACACAGAGGAGCTCACGTGGATTATGTGGAATCGATCCCATGGACTTTGTTTTTCGATGGATCGGTTTGCAGACATGGATCTGGTATCGGTTTGGTTATTGTATCGCCTCGGGGGGGCAAGTTTTGAGTTTGCTTTTACAATCAAGCCTTATCGGACTAACAATCAAGCAGAATACGAGGCGGTGCTGAAAGGGCTTCAATTATTGAAGGAGATAGGAGCTGATATCATAGAAATTATTGGTGATTCTTTGTTGGTGATCAAGCAGTTGTCTGGAGAATATGAATGCAGGGATGATGTTTTGAGATCATATTACGAGAAGTGTACAGATTTGATGAAGGATTTCAAGATGGTGTCAATGGATCATATTCCTAGAGAGCAGAACGTGGAGGCCAATGATCTCGCGCAGGTCGCTTCTGGTTATCGGCTTAATAGACAGATTGAGGTTGAGATAGCCGATAACGATATACAAGACAATGCCGATGACTGGAGGCAGGAGATAATTGATTACTTGCAAAATCCATCGCAATCGGTTTCTAGGAAACTTCGGTATAAAGCCACTAAGTATGTGTTGCTTGATGGGGAATTATATTATCGGACTTTTGAGGGAGTTCTACTTAAGTGCCTGAATTTAGAAGAAGCCAAGGTGGTTATGTGCGAGGTGCATGAAGGCGTCTGTGGGACTCATCAATCGGCTCATAAGATGAAGTGGTTATTGAGAAGAGTGGGATATTTTTGGCCAACGATGCTGGAAGATTGCTTCAGGTATTATAAAGGATGTCAAGATTGTCAGAAGTTTGGAAATATACAGCGAGCACCAGCATCGGCTATGAGTCCTATCATCAAGCCGTGGCCGTTCAGAGGATGGGGAATTGATATGATCGGCCAGGTTTATCCTCCATCAAGTAAGGACATAAATTCATATTGCGGCAACAGATTATTTCACCAAGTGGGTAGAAGCGATTCCTTTGAAGAAAGTCACATCCAAGGAGGCGATCGAGTTTGTGAAGGAACACATAATTTATCGGTTTGGAATTCCTCAGACAATAACTACTGATCAGGGATCTATCTTCGTATCTGATGAGTTTCAACAGTTTGCTGCCAGTATGGGGATCAAGTTATTAAATTCATCTCCTTATTATGCTTCAGGCTAATGGACAGCAGAGGCTCTAAATAAGAGTTTGATCAAATTGATTAAGCGGAAGATTGATGAGCAACCACGGGCGATGGCATACTACATTGGCCGATTCACTATGGGCCTATCGATGGCATGTCATGGGTCTACTCGGTGCCACCATATCAGTTAGTATATGGACATGAGGCATTTTTACCGTGGGAGACTAACATCGGCTCTAGGAGAATTTTCTTTGCAGAATCAGTTGACAGCCGATGATTATTATAATTTGATGACAGATGAACTTGAAGATTTGGCTCAGAATCGTTAAGAGCGTTGGAAAGGATCAAGGAAAATAAGGCTAGGGCAGCACGGCATTACAACAAAAGGTGGTGAATAAGTCGTTTGCCGAGGGAGATCTGTGTGGAAGTTGATTTTGCCGATCGGTCCAGAGACAATAAGTTCGGGAAGTGGTCGCCTAATTGGGAAGGGCCCTATCGGGATTAATTGTTGTGTGCCTGGTAACGCATATATATTAGAAGATCTTGACGGGACAAAGTTTGCTAAAGCGCTTAACGGAAAATATCTCAAGAATACTATCCCAGCGTTTGGATGATTCTTAGATCGGTTTAAGTGCAGCCGAGTTCTAAGCAGTTTGGAAAGCCGGTGTTTTTCCCACATCGCCTAAAGACAGCCGATATCAATGATATCGCCTTTAGATCAAACAAGCAAAAATATTATCACAGGTTGAAAAGAGATAAGTAGCAGAGCCGATCAGATCATATGACAGCAGAAGGGTGATCGGCATGTTCCAGGAAATCGTCGGTTACAAAAGTTTAAGATTTACAGAATTTTTGGATCACTTCAATTGCGCGTAGGCGGATCTGATCAATCTCATTGATAGCACGGATGTCCATCCTCATCAGAGCCCGGGATGGTCTTCAGGTTCTTGCGCCGATGAATGACTTGACGTACTATCGCTACGACCTTGCCTCTTGGTCCTGGACAGCTTGCGGTAAGGCCGATTAGTTGGGATTCTGTTGCTGTGAGGTTTTGCGAACTTTTTCAAGTTCTGCCAGCAAATCGGCCTCCTTTTTCTTCAGCTGGTCTAACTTGGGTTGGAGCTCTTGGGGGGCAGCGGCCATATCATCGAGCTTTTTCTTCTCTGCTTGGGCTAATAGCCGATCGGCTTGGATGTCTTCGGTGGTCTTCTGTTGGTCGGCGCGATAGGCTATGCGCTGTCTAAGCTTGATGAGTTTGAATCTATGAGATTCCAAGTATGCTGCGGGGTCAAGGCATCAACAAGTTCTCCTCGGGCAGGTGGTGTTCAATGTCCTGCAATCTTGCCGCGGATTGCACCAGTCTTACTAACAAGTTGCGTCGATCGATTTTCCAGCAACTGATGATGCTCGTTAAGAACTATCTGGCACATCGGCTGAGAATGACGGTTTGGAGACCGCACTGGTGGCTGTAGCTTCTTCTACTTCTAGGTCACTTGACCGGATGTAAAGGAGAACGATCGGCTAAGGACCTGCAAAATTGGATCGTAAAGAATTACCTGAGGAGGACATCGGTAGCTTGCGCACATCGGTTCGGGGGATGAAATGGGCTGTTCTTCGAGGGGACCGGATGTCAGACGATGGACGTAGGAGACAGTATCATCAGCACCAGAAGGACTTGGTGCTGGAGGGGAGCAGCTGGAGAAGTCATCGGCTCAACGCTTGGAAGGGAGTCAGAGGATGGTGGCGGTTCGGGCTGATGATCAAGCTGAAAAGGGATTCTGGTGAGAAAGAATGAGGGAAGTGGATAAATAATAATAGTAAGGCTTGGCGCTACTGAGGGGACGAAGGAGCCCGATGTGTCTGGGGAGAAGATGGCATCATGGCAGGACATCGGCATCGGTCCTTTTTCTTCTGTTTCTTCAAGAAGGGGCGATGCGGCTAAACTTTTACGTTTTTGTCCCCATCGGCCGAGGCGCCTTGCCCGAAGAGCCGATGGAGATGGAGCCATCACGCCTAATTGGGGTGGCCGATGGAGGCTGATAAGCTGGATCGGTCGACCGCTGTTGCCTTGTTCTTGGGGGTTCGACGCTGGCGGCCTGCAGATTAGAGGTGAGAGTTTGGTTGAAGAAGGGCGATTAAGCTTGCAGGTGTTTACTGTGTCTTCGGATTCAACGTAGTCGGCGTCCAGACGGGAACAGTATAGGTGGGTGCTAAGCAGAACAGATGTTTTCTTATCTTCCATTTGACCCATCAGCTCGGACAAGATAGAGCTGGTGTTGGCAGTAATGAACCACCTCGGTGCCAGGCGCTAGCAGGAGGGAATTGTCAAAGACCGCAGGATCATATTCCAGGCGCTGCTGACGGTGCCCCGGGCTTGGGTTTTGTTCGAGAAGAATAGGCCTATCGGGAGCTGACCAAGGCAAATTGCGAGGAGCCGATTGATGGATAATGATAAGAACTCATAGATGGCTGATTTCGGCCCAGAGAAAAGCGGTTGGCAGAGACAAGAGGCTTGATAGCCGATAGGAATTAGCTTTGAGACTCGTCATCATTCAGAGCTTTGAGTGGGTCACATTGAAAGGGGCATCTTGAATGATGATGCGTCATTGTAAACTCGCAACCAAAAAGGGAGTGGCA